>CAJQZP010001094.1:1997500-2192500 GCA_907164705.1 Parnassius apollo
TCAATGCGTGTAAACGCCAAACAGAATACGAACGAATCCAGCCACAGTGAATGTACGTCACACGGTTTAGGCAAATAGGCACACTGGCCGTAAACCCTCCGTGAGCGCCACCACCTGCCAGACCACCGCTCCTGCAGACGTGATGTAAGTGTATGGCATCACCACCAGTTGCATGATCAGCACGGCTACTAGCCGCAGAGCGTGTCATGAGTCTACCGCTCACCTCAAGGGAATGGGGTCCCACGTTGTGCGGCTTTCGGCCGCAGCCTTGAGAGTCTCCTCAGATCCTCCCGCCAGCTACCACCCGCATGAGGTCGACACATATGCTCCACCAACCAATACAACGGCAGATATAGCCAAAAGGCAGTTATAAGATAAGAGTAATAATTCGCCATCAGAAAGGGTTTGTGTCACTGACGTTGAGTAAATGCATTTTCGATCATGTTTGTCTCACCCACCGACAAGTTGCCTTCAATCATTCAAAGGTGGGAAAGTTACAGAGATATAATATTATGTTGTTATATAAAACATCGTGGAGGGCAGACAGTCTGCAGCCCCGTAATGAAGGGACCCGACTTGGGCAAAGCTACTTAGGTGTGAGTCAAACCAAGACGCAGAGAGCGCCATTGAGAATAGCGTCCCACCAAACAACCATCGCAGAGACGCAATGCTGCAGAACGCAACAAGCATCATTACGACTATCGTCGGGCTTACACCATCCCAAGGTCCCCCATACATCCCAGCAGACATCACCACCCGCATACCTCCATCGACCAGAACCACAAGAGAGCGTCGAATCAGGCGCATCAAACCCGCAGATCCATCACAAGACGCAATACCGCAACTACCAGTAAGCAACAAAGCAACAATCATACGAGTGGCACCCCCTCACAACACACCCACATGACTCTTATCGACTTTGGTAACAAAGTTGGTATTGTTGTTATATAAAAAATATCACCAACGTATCATAGTAGCACGCTACTAAGACGCCAATGAACAAAACTCCACGTATCATAGCGCTAATGCACTAAGACATGTAGTTGAGTATGCCTGTTACACTTAAAAGTACTACCAAACACACTCATCATCCCAATCCGAAAGATAGACGACACATCGCTATGCGCAACGACGTCGCCCACAAACGGTATGGGTGTGCGATGTCCACGGGAAAGCCGTATTGCTACAACAAACCCGCTTACCACCAGCACTAAGATGTTAATTGTATACCTCCATCGACCAGAACCACAAGAATGCGTCGAATCAGGCGCAGCACACCCGCAGATCCATCACAAGACGCAATACCGCAAGTAGCAGTAAGCATCAAAGCAACTATCATACGGGTGGCGCCCCCCTCACAACACACCCACATGACTCTTATCGACTTTGGTAACAAAGTTGGTATTGTTGTTATATAAAATATCACCAACGTATCATAGTAGCACGCTACTAAGACGCCAATGAACAAAACTCCACGTATCATAGCGCTAATGCACTAAGACATGAAGTTGAGTATGCCTGTTACACTTAAAAGTGCTACCAAACACACTCTTCATCCCCATCCGAAAGATAGACGACACATCGCTATGCGCAACGACGTCGCCCAGAACGGTATGGGTGTGCGATGTCCACGGGAAAGCCGTATTGCTACAACAAACCCGCTTACCACCGGCACTAAGATTGTTGTTATATAAAACTGCACCAACGTATCATAGTAGCACGCTACTAAGACGCCAGTGGACAAAACTCCATGTATCATAGCGCTAATGCACTAAGACATGAAGTTGAGTATGCCTGTTACACTTAAAAGTGCTACCAAACACACTCATCTTCCCAATCCGAAAGATAGACGACGCATCGCTATGCGCTACGACGCCGCCCACAACCGGTATGGGTGTGCGATGTCCACGGGAAAGCCGTATTGCTACAACAAACCCGCTTACCACCGGCACTAAGATGATATGTCTAGGACACATCGGTTAGCAAGTCCAAGTTTACCTCGGACCAATTGCTCGTGAAGCAGCACACACGCCACCATAATATTCCTTTTCAAGTCCCTAATAAGGACTAGTCATTTTGCTACAGTACTAGGAGCAGTCGGTCACCCGACCACCCCATACAATGCTTATGCATCAAGGAGACCTTCAATAATAATGCTTTTGTATCATAGACCTTACTTTCATAAGTCATTCATATATAGGGTTCGAACCCACAACCCTACTATTGTAATGCATATTAATCATAGAGACCTTCTATAGTATTGCTTTTGTATCATAGACCTCACTTTCATAAGTCATTAATATATAGGGTTCGAACCCACGACCCTACTATTGTAATACAAATTCATCATGGAGACCTTCTATAGTATTGCTTTTGTATCATTGAGTTTAATATCATAAGTCCCTAATATAGGACTAGTCATTGTGCTACAGTACTTCAGGCAGTCGGGCTTCCGACCACCCCATATATATGTACAACTGCAGGTATGTACCTCCGACAGCTTCCTCCATAGAAGACATCTATACGTGAACACCTTCCATAACTTAGGAAAATTTTCTTTAATACATGAACTCCTTCAACAACTTAGGAAATTTCATCTATACGTGAACTCCTTCCACAACTTAGAAAAATTTTCTTTTATACACGAACACCTCCCATGACTTAAACAATTTTTAACAAATTTTCTAATTATCTTATAAACGTTATTTAACTTAATTTTATAATATTTTTTGACTTGTATTTCTATTATTTATCTTATTTTAAATATTTTTTCAAGTTTTTAAATAAATTTATTTATTACGAAAAACAATAATTTTGCCTTTAATTTACTATGTTATTGGGATAATGTCTGAAATATATTAACTTTATGTTTATTAATTTAACTTAATTGCTTAATATATATCTTTTAAGACTATTTTTGACGCCCCTTTATATTGAATTTAATTATTAATAATAATATTGGGCCGTCACAATATTCACGGTCAAGAGAAAGATAAATACAAAGGCCGACAAACGAAATTCTAAGAATCGCTAATTTGTCTCCAGAACCCTTTATTTAGCCTCTTAGACTTGCTTTTCCAGATAATCTTAGAATTACAAACACGCTTTTCTACAGAATTATTATATTATGTTTCACAAATACTAGTTGGGCGTGGTGCAATTTCCTTCCTTAGTATCGGCTATTTGGTGTAAGATTGGAGTAAGGCAAAGTAACATTGTGGTGATAATATTAGTATCCTGGTTGTTGAATATTTGGATATATATTAATATGTAATCTCAATACTATAATCGAGGAACTCTTATATATTTCAAGCAATTATTGTTCACAGTTATTGTTTTATTGACCTTAAACAATAATTGCTCCTATTAATACTAAAATAAAAATGTAATAATAAAAAAACAATTTAATAGGTTCCTAAATAATGAATTAAAATTTTAATTTTATGAATTGATATTTTTAATATTTTTTTGAACTACATTAAGATTTATTTATAGAATAAGGGTGACAAACGTGCACGCAATCCACCTGATGGAAAGTAGATGCTGCGAATCATATACATTTATTTATCCTCAATTAAGAATCAAAATGCAGATGCGTTGTCACCCCTGAGGACGAAGATGGAACCCCGTTTCCAGTAAAAAGAGTCCCCGGTTCTCTACACTCACCATACGAAACACAGTAGCATTATTCTACTATATTTTAAGATTTTACATTGTATGTTTTAAGCATAATCTGCGTTAAATTTTATTTATTTCGTGGTAGCACTTGCCTGGAGTGTTATACAATTCTTTCTTTTATTAAAACAGCACTCCGACTGAAATCAAATGTGGTTACTTGAATTTACTCTGTATACAAACTAGAAAGGTTACAATTGCGCTTGTGTAAACATCAGTGGTTTTGCTTCCTTAACAATATTATATTCTGTAGCAGTATAAGTACGTACACCACTTACAAATACTTGGTCTTGGTCTTGAGCGGATACAAGATTCAAAGTATTTCAAAAATAATAAAATATTTATTTTAAAATATTTATCGGAAGAGCTTTCAGCTGTATCTACATACACTATGCGGTAACTTCGCTAAAATGTTTTTCACTATGCGTTTTAATCCAATCCGTCCAGTGTGTGTAATATGATTCGTTCAAAAGTCAGCAGATTACTTATTACATGTGTAAAGAAAAATCTATCTCTACCTACCATACTCACCCAGTGAGTCGAATTTTAACCAAATCTTTCCAGAAGTACCAAACAACGCATTACTTAGTACTACCCATTTTTTTATTTCACCAGTTCGTCAATCTTACTTCCTACATGTTAAGAAAATTTATACAAAAATGAAATTACAGCTAAAAGAGGTCTTTTGCAGGGTACTAGCGTATTCGTATTCTGCTGAATACTTGAATCCCAGTGGAAATTGTGGAACCTATTGATGTTTTGGACATTTTTTCCTCTACTTTTACAAGTTGTTGATGAGTGGCGGTAGTCACTTACCATCAGGTGCTTTTTTTGTCTTTGCTTCCTCTTCTATAAAAAAAGTGTAGAATTACCTTCGTTGTAGAGTTGTTTTATGCATTGGTACTAATAAGGAGAATTATGTATATGTAATTGCAATTAGTCATAAAAGTTGTGCCACCATGGGGAATCTAGCTTAATATGACGGCACATAGGTTGCTAAATGTTATCAAAGAAAGGACATGTCATTTTTACAATTGTTCTCTAGTTCTTGTCAAACTGTTCGTGATACCAGTAATCTTGTTCTTGTTGATTAGGCTCACTAATAAATGCGTAATATATAAAGAAAGGAACAGATTTAATTAGAATTCAGTAAAAGCAAGCATTTTTGCAAAACATTATTATAAAAATAAATTTCATGAAAGCTTTCATAATTAGAAGCAAAAATTTGCAATTAAATTATTTAAATAAAGCCGGCAAATTGCTGAGACTTTTGACACTTATCACCTGGTCGTCAATTCTAAAGAAAATGGAACGTAAACTGTGGCAACCGTCATGCCGTCTAAGTCACATGTTAAAAAAATTACTTCTTGTTTAAAGTCATTAGAATAGTTTATTAAAACGTTACGCTTTTGTAGTGCCAAATTAGATTTCCTTTTTATATTTGTATATTTTTATACTTGGTACTCGTATATTTACAATTCAAAGTTGTTAAAGAATTTTTTTTACCAACCTTTCGATGAAGTGGCAATGGCAATGGGCCGGCCATATAGCTCGAAGAACCGATAACCGATGGGGAAGAAAGGTTCTCGAGTGGCAGCCTCGTACCGGTAGACGTAGTGTGGGGCGACCCCCCACTAGATGGAGTGACGACCTGGTAAGACATGCAGGACGTCGATGGATGCAGGTGGCTCAGGACCGTGCTTTGTGGCATTACTTGGGGGAGGCCTATGTTCAGCAGTGGACTTGTGAAGGACTGTAATGAATGAATGAATGAACCTTTCGATTAATATAACTTTTAGATATAATTACATATTTAAATATATGAATTAGAAATAAAATTAACCTACGTCTTAATACATATAAGCCATTTTTCAACATAATTAAACTACATGTCTATCTAATAAGAAATAAAACTAGACCTATGCTCGGAGGGAGGAAGTATATATATTATCTTACTGTAATTTTGAAAACCGATGTAGAAGATAGGGTCTCAAGTGGCAGCCTCGTACGGTAATCGAAGTGTAGCGAGTAACTAGACTGAGTGAGAACTTAGTAAGCCATACAGAAAGTTGATGGATGAAATTTGAAAGAAAGTGGTGTGGTTCCTCGTGGAGTCCTATGTTCAGCATAGCAGTTGTTAAAGGTTGTACTGATTTTTAACGGATTTTTATCAGCTTCTTCTTCAGATACTAACCTCACCTGCATTGAAGTACACTGCATTAAGACAGACGAGGGTCTGGCGACCAACAGATAGATGAAGATATTTTTTTTATATTATTTTATTTATAATAAGGGTGACAAACGAGCACACAGTCCACCCAATAGTACGTCAATGCTGTCCCACAGACATCTTCATCTATCCCCGATTAAAAATCAAATCACAGATGGATTGTCACCCCTGAAGACTAAGATGAAATTCCTCGTTTACAGTAAAAAGTGTTTCCTAGTTTCTACACTCACGATACGAAATACAGCTAACGCTGATATTCTGTGAGAACGTGGTCCTTCCTCGGTCATGCCGAGCCCACTCATATTGACATATTTTTATTTTGGCGTAACATAAAACAATATAAATTAACATATACAACGAAAAAATATTGGATTGGCCTATAAAAAATGGAAAAAAATACCAAGCTATTTTACTTAACCAAATGTCTTAGACGTTTCTATAAACAATTTATTTGTGCTCGTTTCTCTCACAGCACAAACGTCAAATTACTCGGATTACGATCTGAAGGTGAAAGCCATGTAAAAAAAACATTTATGAAAGTTCAAAAGGAGAAAAATCTGCCTATTTTTCAAAATATGATAATACGAAAGACAATATATTTCAACTATAACGTAAAAAATCTAATAGTTTATCTTTGGTATAACATACTTCTTCCACTTTTACTTTTTCTAATTAACAGTTTTAATCCGACACGTTCTATCAGCGTACGAACAAATGAGAAAAATAATAGGAGCTCTTTATCAAATATCATAATAGGATCGCTTAATACACTGACGTGAAGTTATCTAACTGTTCAGTGATCTGACAGCTCTTATTAACTGTTTTGATTGAAATGTATTAAATACAAAGACTATGTTGTTGAGGAAAAAAAATATTATTGAAAATTTGTATTTTTTTGAATTCATTCAGACTACTATTTTTGGCAATGATTGTATACCGTTTAATTTTAAATTATTTACAATTATCGACGTTATGGGTGATTTGTAGCACCTATTTTCATCAGATGGGGGTCCGAGGTGATTATTAGTTTTATGGAATGTGTAATATTCGCATAAATTACCACCATTAGTCTATCAAAGTTCACTGCAGAACAAAGGGCTTTGCCGTAAGTTGTCTTATACGTGACATTATCCGACTACTCAGTGACATGACATCTCTTAGTAACTATTTTTATTGAAATGTATTAGGTAGTTACGAAGACAATATTTTTGAGGGTAACAAAATATGATTGAAAATCAGCATTTTTTTTTTTTTAATTCATTCAAACTTTTTATCAATAATTAAATAGAGTTTAGTTTTAACTTATTTTTAATTCTCGACGTCTAGGGTGCTTTGGTGTTCGTTATTTCAGGTCACAATTCTTTTGACAAAAATATTCTTCGGGACATAATAATGATGATTTAAAAACCTGCGAAACTGTAGCTTTATAATCAAAGACAGAACCGAACTTTACACATATTATAAAATGTTCATAGATATGTTACTGCGTCATATTATAGGCTTTATAACAAACAAACGTCCTTATTATTGAAATGGCTTATGCACACTTAAAAAAGTTAATTGTTATTAAACCTATTATTAATATCGGATTGATTTACGTTGCCTGTATATCAATCAAAGGTCCTTAAAGGATGTTGAACATTGTCTGTCTCGTAACTAGTTTTAGGTAAGGTAAGTAAAATAAATTAAAAAATATGAAAATATTACTTACAGATAAGCGTAGTGAAGGGCGACTCTCACTAGATATAGTGATGACCATGAGCCATGCAGCGAGTCAATACGTGCACGTGACCCATAACCGCGGCTTCGGGCACTCAATATAGGTTATAATATGTTCAGTAGTGGACATGTGACAGATTATAATAATAAAACATAAATATAATTTTACTAATCTAAGTTAAATTAACTTGTCCTAACGAAGCGAGGAGCACACACATGAATGTGTTTATTTTTATAATAAAATGAGACGGGATTAAAGCATTTTCTCCCCATCCCACTCTTTTCAGTAATAGCAAGACTGGCATTACCACTAAACGTGAAGTGGGTTCGTAATTAAGCACTAGCTTATAATTTCATAAAAAAACATATTTCGCTTAATTTTTTTAAAGATTATGTGTGGTGTGGAGGTGACAAACGAGCCCACAGTCCAAATGGTGGTAAGTGGATGCCCGTAGACATCTACATCTAACTTCGATTAAGCATCATAATTCACATACATTTTCACCCGTGAGGACTAGGATAGAATTCTTGACACTTACCACACGAAGCACAGCAACATTATGCTGCTTTATTACGCTGGTATATTATGAGAGCGATATCCTTCCCCAGTTAAGCTGACCCATTCGTGGTACAACCATAATACAACTGCAGTTTGGCTCTCATCTAAATACTGCACAAATATGACAGTGCCGCCCAATTTTAATGCAACTGTCATTAATAAAGCGTTTCAAAATAAGGTTCCCCTGGCAGAAGAAGAAACAAGACCATTCCAACCATAAGACCATTCTACTACCTACTAAAATATGTAATATTTTTTCATTATTCTTTAGATTTGGTGTGCCATTAAGAGTATTGAGTAGAGGTACCTCAGGAGCTAGTAGGGGTACGAACCCCAACGGCACCAATTACATTTTAACTTAAGGTGCTTATTCACCACGTACTCGACGTTCAGACATATGTAGTGAGAAACCTGTATGTCTAAGAAATTAAAAAAAATGATTGGAAGACATGTGAAGTCCAACACGCATTTGGGGCAGCACTCTCAGAAATAAGAGCAGGTCTGTGCTGTTTTTAAATTAACAAGGTTTTTAAATTATTTTTATTTTTATTAAAACTAAAATTTTACTAAATTTGATTATTACTGAAACCTATCACACACGCCTTTACTAGAGATAATGAAGCACATTTAAATTATACGAAAAAAAAAAACGCGATGAATAATATAAATATTTTCACTTTTAATTAAAAATCCTTTTGCTCCATAATTATTTTTGTTGTTATCGAACTTTGATGAATAAAAAATGTGAAAACGTTATGGTAAGCCGTGGTCGAACGTCGGCTTTAATCAAAATCTTTTTGATATCGAAACAATAGTAGAACCCGTTTTTGTATTACCATTCGCAGATATAAACGAGTATTGCTCATAAATTAGTGAAAATAAACTTATCATAATAATTCCTATCACTGTTTATAGAATAATATACCATAAATTTTAATCACTGTTATTTTCCGCATTAACCTATATACATAAGTTACCGGTGTGTGTGGGACTTTACACTGTGGATAGGATTTGGCAGATGTGACGTACCTTCGGCACTGTTCCCTACTGTAACTAGTCACAATTTAAATCTGGAATAATACACGTTTATGAGGTGGGAGCATAAGAGGATGGTCCCGTGGTGTCTAAAGAGGGTACTATTGAATCAGAAAGGAAGGATACTTGCAAGTCGGCTATTCAGCTAGTGGGAGTACTACCTAACACTCCGCTTAAGGGTACGAGGCTACCACTTTACTTCCTTTACTTCCCCATAGGTGGTCGGTCCTTCGAGCTATGGCCAGTACGTTGGCACTTCAGCTGACGTAGTAATTCATCGGGCTTAGTCGGTTACCCTAGTTCTACAGCGCATACCTTCGTTACATTGTATCTCGTAGAAAAACTCCGTGCACAGACATCTCAACATTTCGTTGAACGAATTGAAGCTTTGTCAATAATGTTCAATACAAAAATTACTAAGTTGTTTGAAAGTTAGCATTGTTGACTTTAGTCTACTAAGTTGTCGTTACCATTACCGTTACAGGCTATTGTACATTAATCAGGCGTTACTTTGCGGAAATCCATTATAATAAATAATTTAATGATTTCTTATATTTACGCGAACACTATACATTGATTAAAACTACTTTTACGGATTTTATCGCGTTTTATTTATATTAATGTTAATACCCGACGTTTCGGGTGCTTTATAGCACCCATGGTCACGGGGGACTGAGGTGACTGACGTACCGATGTCAAAGTTAACCCGGAGTACCTTCAACTTTTTAATTATTGTCTTTGGTCCGATATACGCAGAATGAACTAACTGTATTTTGAAGTCTTGCAGACTGCTTTACTTCCCCATACAGACTGCTTGAAGACTTTAGCTAGCAATTTACACATGTAAATAATAAAAGTTCTGTAATAAAATACACTGGCTTCATTATTAAGTGATCACGACGAAATATTTACTTTTATAGCAATACTCTTATAGTTTTTAACTGCAAGGCAACCATACAGCCAATTTCCTATTAGATTTTGAGAGCAAATATAGCCAAAGTCCCTTGGGCACAATTGGTTGGCCAAACTACTGAGGATATTAATATTGTGTTAATTTTTCTCGCTTTTTCCTCGCTTCCGTCCACGAAGTAAAGCTTTGAAAAAAAAAATGAACCTTACACATAAGACGTTACCAAATAGTCGCACAAGATTTATTATCTCAAATGTAACAAGAAATAGATAGTTTGCAACGGCTTTATACCTTTGATTTAAAATATTTTTTTGTTATAAACTCACATTCGCCACAATTAATTTACAATGCAATGTAAAGTGTACCTTGCAATAGTTTAAATAAATCACATTTTGCCTTTGGTAATAACTTGGTAATAATTTGTTTGTTTACTTATTTGCTAGCCTACACAGTTTAAGCCCTACGTATTTTGTGGCAGAGCCATTGTGTAGCTGTCTGCAGACAAAATGGATCAATTACTATGATCTGATAACGATTTTTACCTATAAGTCACTTTTAGAACTCTGCGTTATAATGTATCTGCATTTTAAATTTTAATCAAAAATAATATACAAGAGCAAGGGCTACAGAATGCATTTACTATCAGGTGGACTGTGTGCTCGTTTGTCATCTTTACCTCAATCTCAATCTTCATCTAAAAAAAGCGTTTGTGGCACTATACTATTTCCCGTACAGTTAGTAGCTTCCGATTATTCGGATTATTAGGAAGATGTCTTTGTATACAGATTACGTGTTAGCGGGTCGCAGCATTGGGTTATTACGTTTATCCACCCTAAAAAATCCTCCCTGAAGTGGATACTCGGAAACGCGTGTCCATCTATCCACCCCAGACGGGGTGGATAATCAGAATCCACTTTTATTTGTTCTTCCAACTTTTCACCCCAAGTACAGTTCAACACATATATACACTTTAATTTTTAATTAATTTTTAATAACCAAAAACTGTATCAAAAAACGTATTACATGTTGCCGTTACCGTTACCGTTGTAGACATTTAAAGTCCACGCATAAAGAATTGCGTTTAAATCAAATTGAACTTCCTCGTTTTAAATAATATTATTGCGTAGTTTATAAAAATCCCTTGGCAAAAATCTAACATTTTTTTTTAAACTGAGGCACTTTTAATACTGTTTACAGAAGGGTTATACATGGTTACATCATGGAAAAAAACTGTCGAAAAGTTAATATTTTGTAGTCACCAGTTAAATATCATATCAGGATGTCACTTTTTGTCATTTATTTTTGAATTCTTATAATTAAAAAGTTCATGATCAAAGTTTTTTTTATATTTTTCTAACTGTTTCTTACGACTTGGATATTGCCCGTTTTTGGCTTGATGTTGATTTCTGGGACCCGTGATATAAAGTTATATTACACTTAGTTTGTGTCGTGGTAGCTCAGTGGTTAACGCTCGCTGTAAATATAACAGAACGCAAGTAACCCGGGTTCAATCCCCGCCGGCACCAATGAAATTGTTAATTGCAATTTTAAGTGCTGATTTACCACGTGCTCGGCGGTGAAGGAAAACATCGTGAGGAAACCTGCATGTCTGAGGAATAAGAAAAAAAAATATTTCGAAGACATGTGAAGTTCGTCAACACGCATTTGGGCAGCGCGGCGGACACTTCCTTGCCCTAAACCCTCTCAGAAATGAGGGGAGGCCTGAGCCCAGCAGTGGGACGTATATAGGCTGTAACTTTCCTTTACTTTACTTTAGTTTTTGTTTTTTAAATATTGATTAGGTTTTGTAAGTACTAAAAATATTTACATTAAAACTCGTTTTAAATATTTCCTTATCGCAAAGGAAATTCTGTAAGAATACTTCTCTTAGCACAATATTCAATTGCTAAAATGTACATTGTGTGATTAAATAAACATATTCTTTGATATTGTTAATACTCGTAAGTAATTGTTAGCCGTACTTATTAATATGTCAGAGGAATAAATCTTCAAAGTGAATTGAAATATTAAATGGTAAGTTGGTTATGAATTGTTAACCTGAGCTGACATTTGAATAGGTAGTGCTTTAATTTCAAGAAATTTATATCTGTATTTTTTTAAGAATAAGCGTGACAAACGAGCACACTCCACCTGATGGTAAGTGGATACTGAGGCCCATAGATATTTATATATATCTTCGATAAAGAATCAAAATGAGGACTAAAATGGAATGCCTTATTTACAGTAAAAAGGTTATACGGCTTCATCATCATCATCATCATCATCATTACAGCCCTTAACAAGTCCACTGCTGAACATAGGCCTTCCCCAATAATGCCACAAAGCACGGTCCTGAGCCACCTGCATCCGTCGACTTCCTGCATATCTTACCATGTCGTCACGCCATCTAGTGGGGGGTCGCCCTACACTACGCCTACCGGTACGAGGCTGCCACTCGAGAACCTTTCTTCCCCATCGGTTATCGGTTCTTCGAGCTATATGGCCGGCCCATTGCCACTTCAGCTTACTAATTCGTTGGGCTATGTCGGTCACTCTGGTTTTATTGCGGATATCCTCATTTCTCAGTCTATCACGCAGAGAAACTCCGAGCATAGCCCTTTCGATAGCTCCCTGAGCGACCTTGAGCGTCTTCATACGGCCAGCAGTGAATGACCACGTCTCAGATCCGTAAGTCATCACTGGCAACACGCACTGATTGTACAATCTAGTTTTTAGAGATTGAGGTATACCTGACGAGAAGATGTATCGTAATTTTCTGAAAGCTGCCCAGCCGAGTTGAATCCGTCGATTGACCTCTTGGTCGAAGTTGGACTTAGCTAGTCGGATTATTTGTCCCAGGTAACGTACTCGTCAACAACTATAGGTGTAACATGGACATGATCTTTGTTTTGTCCATGTTCATCTTAAGACCTATCCGTTGGGAGACACCATTGACGTCATTGAGCATAGTGCTTAGATCCTCCAGCGATTTCTGCCTACTATTCGTTGACATACACGCTATTGATGTTAATACCGTATCCTTTCCAGTCCAGTAGCTTGAAAACGTCTTCCAATGCAGCGGTGAAGGATTTCGGGGATATAACGTCACCCTGTCTTACACCTCTCTGCAGTTGGATAGGTTTTCGGTTCGGTAGGTTTTTTGGTTAGGTACTCGGATGGCCATCATAGCCCTACTGTACAAACACTTCAGCACTTCGATATACCGACAGTCAACTTGGCACCGCTCAGCGGTGCCAAGTTAACTGTCGGTCTTCCGTCGAAATTTGGGCGGTACTACAGTCCCTTCAAGGGACTGTAGTACCGCCCAAATTTCGACGGAATCAAAGGCTTTCTCATAGTCCACATACGCCAGGCAAAGTGGCAGATTGTACTGTTCGGTCTTCTGTACAATCTGCCGCAGAGTATGTATGTGGTCTATGGTACTGAAGTATTTTCGAAAACCGGCTTATTCGGGAGGCTGAAAGTCGTCGAGTCTGCGAGCGAGACGATTCGAAATGACTCTCAAAAACAGCACGAAGACGGGGCTCAGAAGGGAAATCGGTCTGTAGTTATCTTGAATAGCTACGAGCGTAGTTACGAGCGTTGTCGCTTTTCTTAAAGAACGGTTTTTACCGTGGTCGATCAGCTGGTGATCTTCTGGTCTACCTAACTCATAGATGGGCGGAGGTAGTGGAGTCTAAGGGAGATGCATTGGCTGTTAGTTTGGACATTGCGAAGGCCTTCGATCGGGTTTGGTACAAAGCTCTTCTTTCGAAGCTCCCTTCCTATGGGCTTCCCGAGAAATTGTGCAATTGGATCACCAGCTTTCTTGCAGATCGGAGCATCAAGGTTGTTGTAGACTGTGCAAGATCCAATTACAAGCCTATTAATACTGGTTTTCCACAAGGCTGCGTGCTATCGCCAACGCTGTTTCTTCTGCATATCAATGATATGTTGCAAATCCGTAACATTCATTGCTATGCAGATGACAGCACTGGTAATGCTCTGTACACCGGCCGTGCCAAAATTTCTCGGGAAAACGTCTCCTTGTACCGAGACAAACTTGTGTCTGAAGTCGAGTATCTACTGAACAGAGTCTCGGATTGGGGGCGACTAAATCTAGTCCAGTTTGACGATGAGAAGACACAAGTTTGCACGTTAACCGCTAAAAAGAACCCCTTTGTCGTATCTCACTCGCCTTGTTGCCTCAGCTAGCATCGATATCCTCGGCGTCGACATATCCAGTGATGTGCAGTTCCGTGGTCACTTGAAAGAGAAGGCCAAATTAGCCTCTAAAATGCTTGGCGTGCTCAGCAGAGCGGGACAGTATTTCATGCCGGCACACCGCCTGCAACTTTACAAGGCGCAGGTTCGGCCGCACATGGAAAACTGTTCCCATTTCTGAGCTGGGGCTTCCCAGTACTAGCTCCTTCCACTTGATCGCATCCAGCGCAGAGCGGCTCGAATCATCGACGACCGAGTGCTTTCCGATCGACTCGATTCACAGGCGCATCGATGTTGCATCTCTTTGGATTTTCTTTCGCATATACCATGGGGAGTGCTCTGAGGAATTGTTCGGATTAATCCTAGCCGCCAAATTTCATGAACGTACTACGCGGAAAATGTCCCGATACCATCCACACCATCTGGTTGCCTGGCGGTCCACCACTGTACGTTTCACAAGGAGTTTTCTTCCGCGTACGACCTCTCTGTCGAATAGTTTACCAGCGGCGATTTTTCCGGACCGATACGACCTGGGGACCTTCAAGAAAAGAGCATACTCCTTCTAAAGGGCCGGCAACGCACCTGCAATTCCTCTGGTGTTGCGGTTGATCATGAGCGGCGGTAGTCACTTAATATCGGGTGAGCCACATTCTCGCTTGCCTCCTTTCTAAAAAAAAAAGAACAAGACCACCGTTCTTCTGCTCCACGCCTACGGAGTAGTAGAGGATGAATTTAAGAGCTTCTGAAGGACTTCAAGTACCGGTGTTCCACCCGCTTTCAAAAGCTCCGCTGTTATTCCATCCTCGCCTGGAGCTCTGCCATTTATAAGGTGCTGGAGAGCCCTTCTAATCTCGCTCAGACTGACGTCCGAGATATTATCAGAGTAGTGTCGGATAAGACTTGCTCTTAGATCGTTACTCACACTTGCGTGTGGCTCCAACAATGATATGTACGGCTGCCCATAGAACCTCTCAATCTCACTCAAAATCTCAGGTGTCCCGGAAACGATGCTGCCACACTCAGTCTTCAGCTTTGACAGTTGACTCATACTGGCAGACAGATCTCTGGCAAAGACTTTGGAGCCCTGGTTTCGCTCGACCGCTTCTTCAATACAAGCAGTATTGAAGTTGCGTAAGTCTCGCCGCATGCATTTGGAGATCTGTCTGTTTAGTTGCCTTTATGCTGTCAATTCTTTTGACGATTGCAGCCTCATCTTCCGTCTAAAAGCCATGAGATTAAGAGTGTGATCGTAGAGTTTCTGTGTTATTCTGCGGAGGGTCTTGCAGAACTTAGCTCCGACCGCATGAACAGTTTCCAAGAGCTTGTTATTCATATCGTCCACTGCATTGCAATCTTCTAGGCACTGAAAGCGGTTACATAACTCGAGCTGAAAGGTTTCAGGAATCTGGATTAGAGCACGAGGGGGACGGAGCGTTGACTTCATTAGACGAGATCTCTCCAACTTAACGTGTAGGTTCAGTGTGCCTCTAGCCATTCGGTGATCGCTGCCTGTTTTCACCCTTGCGATCACTGAGAAATCACTGAACAGTTGGTCTGGTCGTCATAATGATGTCAATCTCGTTTTTGTCGAACCGTCGGGTCTCGACCAGGTTCACTTTCTGTGAGGCTGCTTCTGGAAGAAAGAGTTCTTCATAAAAAGTCGCTCTTACTTCATGAAGTCGGTCAGCTGCTTGCCACCTGGGTTCCGTTGCCCTATCCCAAATTTCCCTACCTTTAGCTCACCGTTCTTTCTTGTGCCCAGTTTTGCGTTGAAGTCTCCCATTAACACCGTATAGTGAGTTTTGGAGGAATGCATGGCTCTAGAAATATCCTCATACATTTCCTCCACCTCCTCATCGGGATGTTTCGACGTTGGCGCGTAAACCTGTATGACTTTCAGAGAATACCGTTTGGTGATTCTGAGTATAAGGTACGCAACCCTCGTCGATACACTCTCAATCTTTAAAACGTTGTTAACGAGAGACTTGTGGACGATAAATCCAACACCTCCTTGGGACAAATGGTTACCCTCCCGGTGACAGAACAAGTTGCCAGATTCGAGAATCACCGTGTCCTCCCCCTCTCTTCGGACCTCGGATAATCCTATAGTATTCCAGCGCAACTTGTCTATCTCTTCTTTCAGCTCTAGGATCTTCGCGTCAGTCCTCAGGGTGCGTGCGTTAAATGTTGCCAGGTCGAGTCGTCGTAGGTGGCAACTGAACCTCCACCGGAGATTCTTAGCACTCCTGCCCCGCCGTTACCATGGTCGCCGTAGCCAGGAATAGTGGGGCCGCCGGGGACTGGGGGCCGTCTATTTGTGTAATTCTTCATGGGTGTTATATTGCCATAGTTGCCACGTTTGACAAGCGGGTTGGCAACCGCAGTTTTTTTTGTTGTACAGTTGCTGTTATCAGGAAGATTCTGCTGCCCATCACCTGCCTGTTACCCTCTGTCGCCTTTTACGACACCCACGGGAAGATATTCTTAACTGCCACTACACGGCATGTTATCCGGTTTGGTTGCACCAAAATGCACATTTAATTAACTATACTAACAGGCAATATTCTTCCTATTCACTTCGTTCCATTTCCCTTCTCGCACAGGCAAGTCCAATAGGAGGCTAGACATGGTGGCGTCATTCTGTTAGTCCAATGAGATGCGCTGGCTAAAAGTGAAAGGGCTGGAAATACGCCGCTGGCGCAGACCAGAGTTATCGTCATGCGCTCAGTCGCAACAGTTGAAGCTCGATTTTAGATGTGATAGCACCCCTGTTGCAAGCGAGCCATAGAACAAATTCATTGCGCACTAGTGCAAACAATATGTCGTTGCGTTCAACGGTCAACTCCAGTGCATTTACCGTCACGCACCGCTCACTGCATCAGCAACGAAGTATCACAAGCCTCGAGGACTTGGAGAGAGGCCGTTTGAAGCGACGCCCAAGTAAGTACCCGTTTCTATCTCTAGCTGTTCGTTGTTCTTTCCTACAGCAGCTCTTGCTCCTGTTATGCCAACTTAATATAGTAAATTAGGTTATAGGTGTATTGTCCAAAACCTGTCACGTGCCACGTCAGCCATTTTGTTTGAGTTATAGCCGACCACGCTTATTACACTCCACCACACCACTTTTAATTATTTTCGCACCCATTAAATTTAAATAAAAGGGTAAATTTAAATAATAAAAAATAGGGTCATTGTTCCCGGGAATCATACCCGAGAGCCCTGTGGTCCAACCATTTTATGGTTCCTTCGCTCCGGCTACGAAGGGCAACCTAGTTACCCCCACCACTTAGTGACCATCCGTTTCCGGATTTGAAACCATATCGCTCCACCATTTTGTGGTTCTTCGAGCCGGATTTGGAACTCGCGTCCTGTGGCCTGATCGAGTCGAACTGCTAAGCCAATTTGGAAAATGCACTCCAGTTTGTTCGTGCCTAGGTTCCTAAACAGATTTAGTTTCGCTTAGCACTACTGGGGTACTGTACGCTATATTGTTGAATTTAAAATTGCAAATAATTTATTTACAATTTCTAGCTACACTCGCATATATTATAGGTAAATGAACGCTTGTTTTATTTAATTTGACCAGCGGTAGTTTTATATTACCTAATCCCGCTATTCGTAATATTTATTTGAATTTATATACATAGTGCATTCTTGCATAAATACTTGATTTATTTTGGTTAGTGTACGCTATAAATAATTTTGGGGCTGGTCTATTTTGTGCGTAATTAAATTAGATCAATGAGTAGTATTTGCCTAAATATATAATACATAATTTAGTCCTTTTTTGATAAATTTGTCTTGATGTGTATATTAATACATATTACGTTAAATTTTAAATATCATCAAATATCAAATCAAATATCACAGATAATAAATTCAATAACATTAGTTCGCCTTTCCAAGCCGTAGACATGAGTTATAACAATGTGAGGAGTAGAAATAAAGTAAATGAAAACTGTGCAATTGTGATGTAAAAAAGATACTACTGTATATAATCATATTTAGTTAGAAATAAACCATTTAAAAAAATCTTCTTTACATTATCCCACAATATTATTCTAATGAAAAGATCTTTCAGTGGGTTGGCATTTTTGCTACTAGTGGTTTTTAACGTAAATTTTTAATAATAAATCGTTGTATGTAGTTGCAAGTTGAAAACAGTTTACACAACACGCATTTAACATTAGCCTGTGATACTCCTAATGAGAATAATAGGGCATAGTCATAAAATTATTGTTATCGGTTCTTGATAATTCTACATATAATTACTGATTATTAAGACTACCATGAGTAATATAGAATTATAAAACACTATTACATTCAAACATACACAAATCGATACAAATACACAATTATTTCAAGCTAATAGTAAGACAGTATGTCAAAAAGTTTTAAATTCAATGAAACTTCTTCGTTTTATTTAGGTATCGGAACTCTGTAACTTAAAATGTTGATTTTTGAATGAAAATAATCAAATTATTTTATAAAATATTTTTACGTATCTTCTTCTCGCAAGTCAAAAATAAATGCGCAATTGATGTGAAGAGAAAGGTTACGTCAGTGCCCCGTCACTCTTATCTAAATATACGAGTATTGGCCTATGAAATATTCAATAAGATATTCACGAAACTAGATCCATCACCTACCCACACAGAGGTTTAAAGATATATAAGCCCCAAAAGTGTCAAACAATGGCATTGAAAATTCTGATTTAGATGCGATCTACCCAAAATTTTTCGGATACATTATGTATCTTTTAGAAACAGCATGATTACGGTCATGAAATTGTCTTCTAATAAAAATATTATTTACGGATTTTATTGCGTTTGATTACTACTTTAACTTGTTTCCATTATTCCGACGTATTGGTTACTTTACAGCACCCATGGTCACAGGTGACAGGTGGGACTGAGATGTTTGACGTCTCAATTTCATAGTTAGTCCGGCTACCTTCAGTTTTTGAATATTATTATTTTTTGGTCTGATTTACGCAAAATGAGCTTATAGTATCATGAAGTCTTGTAGTGGTATGCTTGGGTTTGGGTTTAATTTTATTTATTATAGGATCCCAAGCAGATGGCAGCACCCATCTATCTTCTCTATTGAAATTTGGATGTTTTTTTTTTAATTTCAATAGCCTCGCGTATCATCCTTGGTAAGAATCTACACAAGTATTTAAAATTTATTCTGTGGTAAATCATGACTCAATAATGTCATGTGAGTATAGAGAACCAAAGACTTTTTTCTGTTAACTAGGCATACCATCTTAGTTCTCAGAGATAAGGACGCATCTTTATTTTCACCGTTTAAATATCTATCTTTATGGGTCTTTTTACACACTTTTTTTAATACTAACACACCTAGAAAATCTAGAGAAAAAATTGTTTGCCTCTAACTCCACCGCGAACTTAATTTTAGAATTTATGGAGTAAAGATGGTCGAAAAATGATTTTACTTTATCTTAAGGTAGAATTGTGAAAATGTCATCTACGTACCGCTTGTAGAATCATGTATTTACGGCAGAAGGAAACAGGGCTATCTCCTCAGTCTTCCATGAATATGTCGGCGCCAATAGAAAATACAGATGAGCCCATCGCCACGCCATCTACTTGCTTGTACTACTTCCATATTAGGTAGCTAGATGTAAGTCAGTTTATGAGTTATACTGCATATTCTGGTCTGGTCATGTTGTTTTCTTCCAGCCTTCTAGTTACAATTGAGATGCAGTCTTCAACATACAAGCATGTGAACAATGACTGCACATCAAAACTGACCATAGTTTCACTGTCTGCCAGATGTAGATCTTCTCTCTGACAAAATGGTATGGTATGGTAATGGATTAATTTATACCATCATTAAAATGTAATTTTCCTCTGCAAGATGCAGGAATGTACAGGCTTTATTGTGAATGTAGTCTCTCTTACATAGAACACACAAAACGATCAATAAAAACCCGCCTTAAGGAACACATAGCTGATATGTATTATCGACGCTCCGGGAAGTCTGCAGTCTGTAAACACGTACAAGACCGGTGCAGTCACTACAACAGATTTGATAGACCACAAATCCTCGCTAAGGAACATCAATTCCTTCCAAGGATGATTCGCGAACCTATTGAAGTCCAAAAACATCCTAATTCTAATAGAGAAGATGGCAGGGTGCTACTATCTGCTTGGGATCCTATAATTAATATAATTAAATCCTAGCTCAAGCACACAACTGTAAGACTTCAAGATACTATAATCAGGCATCTGTCACTCTTGCTACCTGTATGAAATAATTACCTAAAATCGCGATTCACCCAGGTTGTAATACGCAGTCGGGGCTAGCGCGTTCTAGGCGATTGATGTATTTTTAATGCTGTTTACGTAAATCGTTTTTGTAATCACTTATTGTAATTTTTGTTTAGTGTTTAGTATTTAATTGTAGGATAAAATAGTTCAAAATATTTTAATGTGATTTAAAAATAATTTATGTGTGTCACCTACCTATTTGATAAATTATAATGGCAAAACTTCGAACCTACTATAATTGTTGCGTGGATGGATGCATAATGAGCAAACAAAAGGATTCAGATATATCATTTTTTAAGTTACCTAAGGATAATGAAACGTACATTTATTTCATTTTTTATTAAATAAGTACTTATAGCAAAAAAAGAATTACGTAATAATTTAAATACAGAAGTAATATCTAAGTACTCTATTACAAAACTTAGTTGAAATTTACGTAGGTAACTTACGAAATTTACGTAGGTTAATTATAGTAGGTAACTTACACGTCTTTTGTAATTAAAATATTTTAAGTTATCATAGAGCACTGAAATTAAAACATCACACAATCGTATTTCAGGTTCATTTGCTGTTTACACTACCTACCTATTTCTTCCGAGCGATTTAATAATCGCGATTTGCGAAGAGTGACCTTGCACGTTGCATGCGTTAGGCACAGAATTTGCATAGTAGCAAAAATATTTAAATAATACTAGTTTTTACGGACCCATGGGAATTGTGACCATTTCAGTCTGCCCCGTGACCATGGGTGCTGTAAAGCGCTCGAAACATTCGGTATTTATAGTTAAATATACGCGATAAAATCCGTAAAAAATAGTATTATTTAAATATTTTTGCTACTATGCGAATTATTAATAATTTTAATCTGTTGGTAGCTAATGTTAACTATGACATTGGGACATCGAGCACCTCAGTGTACCTGTAGTGACCGTTAATATACTTTAGCGTTAAGGTTGAATAATGAAGCAGTGTGATTAAACTCTTAAACAGAGAAACACGTCTCCTTTTCATTTAACAACCGTCCAACATTACAACCTCCCCCCCCCCTACCGCCAGCTTGACCATGGGTGCTGTAAAGTAATCGAAACGTCGGGAATATTATATAAGTAATATAATTTACGCGATATAATTCGTAAAAACTAGTTTTATTTAAATTGTTCTATTGTATTGAAGAAACTTATTTATTGACGTAATGGAGAAGTTTAGTACCATATTTTAAAAAACCGTCACATATTCTTGAAACGTTTCACCACAGGGACTGCATGAGTATATTATTATTTTACCAACTTATGTAAAATATGAAATAAAAGAAGAATGATATTTCATAAAGAAGTTTCACTTCGTATGTGTGTACACAATTTTTTTAGATCCAAATGCTGCTGATGACATTTACCATTTATGACTGATCAGCACATACATCGTGTGGGTTCGAATCACGTAGACAGTAGCTTGTAAATAATGAAAACAGACTGTTTACTTATTTTGTCACTCCAATCAAAATAAATAGGTTGTTGTTTCATTACAAGACTAGTCAATTATTTTTTGATACGTACTGACAGTCACAGAATATCCTTTAAAAACTACGTTTCAAGGTGGAGGAAGGAAAATGGATTATAATGGAAGGAATTACATAGATAGACATAATGGATTTCTCGTGTTCATATTTTTCTCAGATGAATGTCAGAAATACAACCTTTATTAACACAATAAACCTTTCAAATTGAAGATATAAACAAAGTAAGTGTTTGATTACATTATTCAAGGCCTACATAAGGAACTTATGATAATAAGGTCTAAGATACAAAAGCAATAACATGGAAGGTATCTTTCTTGGATACGCTTTGTAATAGCAGAGTTGAGGATTGAAATCCCATATATTATGGACATATTATAATATATATGAAATAAAGCAAATACGTCCAAAGACCCAAATATGTAGCATTATTTTAATAGAAATGGGACTTGAAAAGAATTATTATAGTTTCGTTTAGACTGCTTCAGTGTCCGAGACCGAGGTAAACTTGGACCCGCTAACCGATATGACCTAGTTATATCATCTTAGTGCCGGTGGTAAGCGGGTTTGTTGTAGCAAAACAATTTGCGCGTGAACTTTGCACACCCCTGCCGTTTGTTGGCGGTATCTTAGTGCATAGTGTTATGATACGTCAGCTATATTTCGGATTAGGGACACTGTGTTTGGTAGAACTTTTAAGTGCAACAAGCATACTCAACTCCATGTCTTAGTGCAACACCGCTAAGATTCGTGGATTTTTGCCTACTGGCATACTGGCATTAATAGCGTGGTGCTATGATGATACGTTGGTGCTAGTTTTAGCTAACAACAGTACCAATTTTATTACCAAAGCCGATAAGATTCATGTGGGTGTGTTGTAAGGGAGCGCCGTCCGTATGTTAGTTGCATTAATGCTTACTGCTTCTTGCGGTGTTGCGTCTTGTGATAATTCTGCGGGTGTGCTGCGCCTGATTTGACGCATCCTGTGGTTCTGGTCAATGGAAGTATGTAGGTGGAGATGTTTACTGGGATTGTATGGGGGTACCTTGCCCAACGATAGTCGTATTGATGCTAGTTTTGCAGCATTGCGTTTCTGCGATGGTTGCATGTTGGCTTTACTCACACCTAAGTAGCTTTGCCTAAGTCGGGGCCCTCCATTACGGGACTACAGACTGTCTGACTTCCATGATGTTTGATGTAATAACAATAAAATAATTTCTCTGTAAATTTCCCAACTTTGAATCGAAGGAGATTTGTTGGTGGGTGAGACAAACATGATCGACAAATAACTAAACGTCAGTTACTCAAATAGATCCTTTCTGATGGCGAATTATTATTATTATCTTATAACTGTCATTTGGCTATATCTGCTGTTCTATTGTTTGGTGGCATATATGTCGACCTCATGCGGGTGGTAGCTGGAGTAAGGAGATTCTCAAGGCTGTGGCCGAAATCCGCGCAACGTGGAACCCCATTCCCTTGAGGTAAGCAGTAGACTCATGACACGCTCTGCGGCTAGTAGCCGTGCTAGCCATGGAATCGGTGGTGATGCCTTTCATTTACATCACGTCTGCAGGAGCGGCGGTACGGCAGAAGGGCTTTTTATGGCCAATGTGCCTTTTATTCGATATGTTGCCTAAACCATGTGACATACATTCACTGTGGCTAGATTTGATCGGATGCTCGTATATCGATGTTTTTTGCTTACACACAACCAAGTGGCCGTACTCTTTTTAAGTGGTTCGCCAGTTATTTTGCGGTGGACTACGATCCACTTCCCAACTTAACGTCTCCTTCGAGTGGAGCGCGTTGGTTGGTTGACGCTCGTGTGAAACCGTATGCCTTCCCCACATTTTTTATAAAATGTAGGAAGTATTTGTATCGGGTACTTTTAATGTGAGCCTTTTACAAGCGGGAAAAGATTAATTAATAAGTAATTGCTTGATGTGAAGCTGATACAAGTGGAACAGGGACTATTTAATGTGTATGATGAGGCAAAATTTTATACTAAAGTACAATTTTAAATTGTAAATTAGGTAGTTTTTAGACATATTTTACTTTTAACACCTTACGTAAACGGAGAGGGGGGTTGTTATAAGTTTGTAGTGTGTTTGTGTCTGTATGTCTGTCTGTGGCATCATAAGCTCCTGAATCGATGATGAACTGATTTTGATTACGTTTTTTTAGTTTGAAAGGTGTCTTAATCTAGAGTGTTATTAGCTATGTTTCAAGAAAGTCTGTTTGACCTTTAAAAGATAATCAACTATTTTAGTTTCATGGGTTTTAATTTTTTTTTAATTTGAGTTACAAAATTTCTGCAATTGAATTTAATTAACCTACATTTAGTCAAAGTAGGAATTTAATTTTATTAGGGATGTCTTTTGTTTCAACAATATATGAATAGCACAACGTCTTAGTACTTCTATCTTTACTACTACTTTACTATCTTTCCTAGAATTTCACCTTGAAGATTCCATCTAAGCACATACACATATCGGTAATGGACTTACTCCTTACAAAACGCCGTCAAAGATGTGACGCTTGTACTTTTGAATTCAAAGGCGTGCTATTTGAGAAGAAATTTCCGTTTCGTACAAAAGAAAGTAAAGGCTGTACCAAAATAAGCAATGGTTGTAGTGATTTTTAGTTCATAATTTTATAAATATAAGCATAAATTTTCTATACAAAAATAAAGGAAAGGAAATATAATTTATCATCGGAATTAAATATCAAAATATCGCTACGTTACGAAATAAATAAGAAACTTTTTTATTCATTACAGTTTATAAATAATACTCATTGAAAGTCACTCTTTTGTTGAATTTTTCACTGGTACGGAAAATACCTTTGTGTTGGGAAAAATCAAGAAGAAGCCCAGCGAGAATTTATTTAAGAAAAAAGAACAATTTCAATCATTTCATATTAAGTGATTGAAAACCGTTCTTTTTTTACACAATTGCGTTTTATTCTATCATCTCTTGTGGAAAAGAAATATTACTTCCGTGTCAGTCACGTGTCCCCATAACAAAATATAAATGTTATTTACACTGTAACTAACATACTGGTGAGAAATGGATATATTAAAACGTGGATGAGTCACGCCCTAATCAGTGGTAGTATGGCCGCAACACTCGTACAGAATAATTGCTCGCAGCAGAACATAACTGTTGCCTTTCTTATAGTGACGAAAATCGGAAACCCTTTTGACTAGTAACGAGCAATTTGGTTTTTTAGTTCGCAAGGATGACCCATCGGTATTTTGATTTTTCATTTATCGTATATTATTTCTATGGGGTACAGTATCATCTTACCATCAAGTCGGTTGTGTGCTTACATTTTACTCCACTTTTTCTATAAAAAATGAAATATAATATGAAAGCGAGTATAGTGAGAGCAACTAAAATAGCCCAATGGATTTGTAAACTGAAATGGCAATGGGTCGCACATATAGCTAGAAGAACCCAAAACCGATAATAAAGAATGGTCCTCGAATGGCAGCCTCGTACCGGTAGACGAAATGTGGGGCGGCCCCCCACTAGATGGAGTGACAACCTGGTAAGAAATTAAAGAAGTCGATAGATGCAGGTGGGGTGGTATTCTTAAAATATATTAATCAATCAGATATAAGACTTAGTGGCCTTTACATCACGTTACATGACAATTTTTGTCTTTGAATATCAATCTTTTTGTACCTCTGGATATCAGTCACAGTATATTTTTCCCTTTAAAACCAACATATCGTGTATAATACTTTAGCAAATACATCGGTAATGAAGGCTCTTGACGAAAATTTTGACAAAGACGTGACTTCTAGCATTTGAATTCAAAGCCTCCTTACTATGTTTTGTGTTTGGTACGTGGTTGCAGTTCCCAATGGAAAAATAAGAGTTAATAACGTGTATTGAAAATTATGTACAATAATCTTGACTCCATTCATTGGTTGTCTGGAAGAAATTGCTATCAGCAATAAGACCGCCCATTTCATAATTCTTTTGTATATATAATCTGTAATTTTTGTATGGTGTACAATAAAGCATATTAAATAAAAAATATCTGTACATAAATTTTTCGGATGATTTATAAATTGTATTATAATGTAATATAAACAATAACATTGTTCTATTTTCTATCTATCACCTGTCATTGATTGAAAATCAAAATCAAAATGTATTATCACTCCAAAAGAATCAATATTCCAATACTTCGATACCAGTAAAAAAGATCTCCGGTTGTTTACACTCACCGTAATAACTACAGCATCATTATCCTACTGTCACGTTGGCTTTGCTTGGTTCTTCCACGGTCGAACCGACCCATTGTATAACGCCAGCATGGTTCTATCAATTAAAGGAAATACTCTTTGAAATACTGTTGCCGGAACATTAACAAATATATTCATTTATCTTTTCATTCTCTAATTAAAAGAATACTTATTGAATTTCCCTTCGTTGGACCAAATCAACATTTTCATTTATATTATTCAGTATTCAAGTAAACGCAACACCTAAGGAAACATAGCTTGGTTAAAGACTTAGCTGCCTGTTAAAGACATGTAATCTGATATTGTAAAACAATAATTTGATTATTTTTTCGAATATCGTATGAGTCACGTCATCAATGTTCAGACAGCTACAATAGTTTATTTTAGTTACTTTCGTAGCGTAATGCCTTATGAAAGTTTACTATGTGACTAACATTAAAGTCATATTTGTTTTGCAAAAGAGAGTCGTACGGGCGATTTTGTGTAAAGAAATAAATATATTAACTTTGGCATCGCAATATATTTATGAAAATGTATGTACATGAAACATAAATAGCTTTCATAGGAATAAAGATATTCAAACTTTTAACACTAGGAACAAACATAAGCTTGTCATACCAGTTACTAGACTCCACAGAATTAGTAATTCATTTATGGGGTAATGTATACGCTTTTACAAAAAAATCCCAAACAATATACAAAATTTGTCATTGTTGTACAAAAAGGGTAATTATAAAATAAAAGAATACATAAATAAAAATAACCCCTGCGAATGAGGTGATCGCTACCTTGCTGGTTCTATGAAAATTAATTCAAAAATTGTACAAATTTTTGTACAATTTATTGTACATTGAAATATTTTTTTAAAAAAGTCCTGCTTTGTTTTGTTTTTTGGCTGGATCTTTCCAGGACAGACATTTTTTTCCAAACCAGTGGTAAATAAAAAATGACCTTCAATAAATATTATACAATAATCTATATTGAATAAAAATCACTCATTTTATTTCATTTCAATCATTGTCTGCCTGCAGCTAAGTGGCTCCTATACTTCGTAGAAGATATAGTGCTTAGCAATAAATTACAGCCATAGCAGCGATCACATTAGATCATACTCGTCGCATTGATATTCCAGTCGTCATATTAGACCCGCTTAGCTATTCGCACAAAAAAGATGTGTCAATGTCAATTAAAATCTCATTAAAACACAGCTTCAAAAACTCATACATGATTTTTTATTTTATTTAATGATTTTCTGAAGAAAAAGCCTTCCTAACAATTTGAAATCGTCCATTCTGATCATAAAAAGGATATTTCTGAAATACCTGGCCAAAATCAGGCGTAGAGTGAACCAAATTTATCAAGATTGGATCATTCTAGAAGTGTTTATTCTATGGTTGTTTTCGTTTTTCGTAAAATTAATATTCTAGCCGCATACAAAGATACAATCCTGCCTACAACGGGAGAGGTCTCTGTCCAGCAGTGTGTCAAGAATAAATAGAAAAATATTATTATATATGATTATTTTTTAATATATTGAAGTCTATCAGAAGTTCAATGCTGAACACAGGTTTCCCCTTTGAATTTCCTCATAGGGGAGATATTTTCCATAGTTGCTAGCGTTGCAGGTGGGTTAGTAACCACAGTTTTCTATCTCCTGGTTTATTTCCCTCAGTCGCCTCCTATAGCACACGAGACGATATAGGTTAGTGGATATTCTTAAACCGCTATTAAGCAATTAAAATAAAAGATGATATTTTATACTATAATTAAAAATTGATGCATGCTGGCAGTAATTGGCACATATAACGCTCATTTCACAGCATGCTCATTTGACATCAATACTATAATATAACTCTAACGATTTCTGTACATTGAATTTGTTTTTAATTTGAAAGCGTATAGTATAGGGTATACTGTATTATCGATACATATTTCAAAACAATTTTTTTCGAAAACATCGTCTGTCTGTCAATTATCATAACTTTTAATTATCTTCTAATTACCACAACAAAAGTACTAATTACACGCGAATTATGTCGCAGACGTAGCTAATAGTCAAAATATGATTTTATTTTAAAGGCGGCTGTCAAGTCGAAAAAATGATTATAACCATTCTTTTAAAACTTAATGATTTCTTATATTTACGCGAACACTATACATGATTAAAACTACTTTTTACGGATTTTATCGCGTTTATTTTTACTTTTTATTTACTTTTATTTTTTAATTCCCGACGTTTCGGGCGCTTTCCAGCACCCATGGTCACGGGGGACTGAGATGACTGACGTCCCGATGTCATTGTTAAACCCGGAGTACCTTCAGCTTTTTTAATTATTGTTTATGGTCCGATCTATGCAAAATGAACTGACTATGTCCTGAGGTCTTGCAGTGGTATGCTTGGGTTTAGTTTTAATTTTATTGATTATAGGATCCCAAGCAGGTGGTAGTACCCAGCCTCCTTCTCTATTGAAATTAGGATGTTTTTTAATTTCAATAGCCTCACGTATCATCCTTGGTAGGAATCGGTGTTCTTTCGCGAGGATTTGTGGTCTATCAAATCTGATGTAATGGTTGGGGCCATCTAGAATATGATCGCAAACTGCAGACTTCCCGGAACGTTGATGCTTCACGTCAGCTATGTGTTCTTTTACGCGGGTTTTAATTGATCTCTTTGTTTGCCCTATATATGAGAGACCACAATCACAATCAAGCTTGTACACTCCTGCATCTTGTAGAGGAATATGACACTTGACGGATGGTAGGAACTGACTAATCTTCTTCGGCGGCTTGTAGAATGTTCTAGTAGAAGCTCGCTTCAAGATATAGCCAATCTTGTCTGTGACACCTCTGACATATGGTAGTACAGCAGGCACACGCACAACATCTTAATTCCATAAACTCTAAAATTCTACTCCATAGTAAATTGAATTTTAGAGTTAATGGAACATCTTAATTCCATAAACTCTAAAATTCAATTTACTATGGAGTTAGAGGCAAATAATTCCTTACCTTTCCTAGATGTGTTAGTCATCCTAAATCCTAATAACACCATTAATCACACTGTGTATAGGAGAAGGACCCATACAAACCGATATTTAAACGGTGAATCTCACCACCATCCTTCACAGTTAGCTACCGTGGGCAAATCTTTGTTACAGAGAGCACGAGGGATTTGTGACAGCAAACACCTGGCACAAGTTCTGCACGACAACAAGCTTCGGGTCCCGCGCCTACGTCACAGTGACCGAGTGAAGCCGGCCACAGTCGAGCGTGTGCCTGCTGTACTACCATATGTCAGAGGTGTCACAGACAAGATTGGCTATATCTTGAAGCGAGCTTCTATTAGAACATTCTACAAGCCGCCGAAGAAGATTAGTCAGTTCCTACCATCCGTCAAGTGTCATATTCCTCTACAAGATGCAGGAGTGTACAAGCTTGATTGTGAATGTGGTCTCTCTTATATAGGACAAACAAAAAGATCAATTAGGACCCGCGTAAAAGAACATATAGCTGATGTGAAGCATCAACGTTCCGGGAAGTCTGCAGTTTGTGATCATATCCTAGACGGACCCAACCATTACATCAGATTTGATAGACCACAAATCCTCGCGAAAGAACACCGATTCCTACCAAGGATGATACGTGAGGCTATTGAAATTAAAAAACATCCTAATTTCAATAGAGAAGGAGGCTGGGTACTACCACCTGCTTGGGATCCTATAATCAATAAAATTAAAACTAAACCCAAGCATACCACTGCAAGACCTCAGGACATAGTCAGTTCATTTTACATAGATCGGACCATAAACAATAATTAAAAAAAGCTGAAGGTACTCCGGGTTTAACAATGACATCGGGACGTCAGTCATCTCAGTCCCCCGTGACCATGGGTGCTGGAAAGCGCCCGAAACGTCGGGAATTAAAAATAAAAGTAAATAAAAAGTAAAAATAAACGCGATAAAATCCGTAAAAGTAGTTTTAATCTTTTAAAACTTTTTCTTTATAATCATATTGAAAAAATGAGTCTACAGTCAAAACCATGGTTAGTTGGTACTGCAACCCATAAACACCTGTACCCAATTTCAAACAAAGAGGTTTGAAAAGTTACCTCTGAGGACTAAAATGAAATTCCTCTCAATTAGTTTATTACATCAGTTCTCTATATATTTTAGACCGGAATAAAGTAATGCACGCACTTCTGCTTTGTACAGAATTAGGTAAGAAGATGTTACCTACATAGAAGGACTCCATGAAAGGAAAAGAGCTTTACTGTCTAAATCAGCTGCAGAATGTCGTTTTTTTAAAAATGAATCGCGCAGATAGATGGACACAAATCTTATTCTCATCCACATAGTGCAAATACTTTTGGTAACAAAATAAGATATTTTTTGTTACCAATAAAATTTCGGTTATGTAAAGATTATACGAAGGTATAACGATACTCTAAAAAACGTATACCAGTGGCGTATCCGTGAATTTTAACCGCTTTCGGTCTTACTTAAAAAGTTGTAATATAAATATTTTAAAACGGAAACGTGTGTATATATATACTAGCTTGCCAGGCAGACGTTGTTCTGCTCTTTTCGACGACCCTTTGTCATGTCTTATTAAAAACCCTTGAATTCGCAAAAAAATTGTGGGTCACTCATGGGCAAAAAAACTATCCTATCTCTCAAGTTGGACCAATTTGCACACGGTGTGCAAATTTGAGTAAAATCGGTTAAGTAGTTTAGGAGTCCATCGCGGACAAACAACGTGACATATATATATATATATAATAGTGTGGAGCATGGTGAAGCGAATACATTCTTCTTTATAACTTGTTTACTTTACCAATTATTATCGTGTGCACATACCAAAACCAATATTTTTAAATTGTGATACAAATATAGTTGGCTGCATATTTGTCACAATTCTTGTTATGCGACGTTCGTTAAAAATAACAACCTGACAACAGTTTGTGTATCTGACAAAAGTTCGACGTATAAGGAAAGTTTTAAATATTCTTACATGAAATTCTTTGTTTTTCGTGTTTAACTGAAACAGTAACATGTTAATACTTCCGCCAAATTAAAATTGATTTCAAACGTGGTGGCTTAGGATCCGTTTCTACCTTGGAGTCCTTTTTTGCCGCCAAATAGCAACACCTGCACTGCTTAGTTCCGGTCTGAAGGATTTACTGAGCCACAGTACAATCATACGCTGCGAGAAATTCTATCTTAGTCCTCAGAGGTGACAGCGCATCGGACATAGCCGTATTTGTGTTAAGTTATCTCCAGGTATTTGTGGGCTCCAGAAGCCATTCGCCATTAGGTGTACTGTTAAGTTTTAATGCTACTTTAGTTATAAATAAATGGTTGGTACACTAATCCAGACACTTTTAATAACTCAGTATTTAGTTTTTCTATGTATGTGGGGTGATACTTTAACAGCCTCTATAAATTCGTTACCGGCGTAGGTAATGCATAGGCCTTTAAAGAATACGTCAAGAATATTGCATAACTCGAAAGACTTGCCAAAATTGCAGGGAGATTGCTGAGCGCGAAGTGGATACCCTTACGTGGTTATACCGTTCCCCATAATCAGTCTTTGGTAACTACCAGATCAACGCTCTCCAATGCTTAGCTCTCTAGTACATGCTAGTTATCTTCCTGTTAAATATAGAGAATTTATTTTTGTTAGTTTTCTTCTCCTTGTTTACTAGCCCTTCCTTACTAGTCTACTGCTGGTTCCGTAGTAAAGAAGATTTGATATTACGAAATCGGATTGGCGATTGCAATCCAAGACTGTATTTCTGTCATCGGACTGGATATTTTACGCTTGGCGCAAATGAGACAGTTACACAAATGTAAACCATAATATGTAAACCATACGGACATTTGCAATGTCCCATAGTCGCTCTCTAACAAAACCCACGACACGAAATAGGATGATGTAATTACTGGTAATTTATCTAAATTTCGAACATTTCTTTTTAATTTAATAAAAAATATAAAAGGGTTTAAAGCAGACAACATAATAAAAGATATTTAATGCCATTGGGACCGAATTTTGCTCGGCGTCAAAAAAAAAGTTCTCATTAATAACATCTATCCAAATAAACTTTGAAATCAGAACGTAACTTGAATATAAAATTTCATCCTATTCGTTAGATTTCGAGAAAACAATTACAAAATTACATATTATGTACTCGTATGTATATAAGAATTGCTAACCGTGAAGTGGCGGTGTAAGCATATCCACTAACCCATATCATCCCATGGGTGTCGTTAAAGACGACAGTGGGAAACAAATCAGGAGATGGGGAGCAGAGTCTTCCTAAAATGACTTAAAATAAAAAAAACTGTGGTTGACAACCCACTCGCCAAGCGTGGAAACTATGGTAAATATCCCTCTTCCCCCGGACCGCAGTCAAGTGCAGACGTGTTAACTAATATTATTTTATAACAATTTAAAATCCTAATTAAATTCAGTTGTGACGAAAATTCGATAAAAAAATAGGAGTGCATAATCGTACCGGATACTACGGTCATCGATACCACAGCCTCGAAGCCCCACACAGCATCTACGAAGCAGGAACAACTAACTAGCTCCGCCCTATAGACTAATCACTACATACTTCTGCAATTCTGGTACTGTAAGTGCATGAAAATTATTGCATTGGAATTAAAATTCTATTGAATTCAGTTGTGACGAAAATTCGAAAAAAAATAGGAGTGCATAATAGTACCGGATTATATTACGGTCATTGATACCACAGCCCCGAAGCCCCGCCCAGCATCTACGAAGCAGGGACAACTAACTAGCTCCGCCCTATAGACTAATCACTACATACTTCTGCAATCCTGGTACCGTAAGTGCATGAAATATTTTTCTTATTCTCTTCTTTAATTTATAACGACCATTTAAAATCTCTACCCACACCACCTTGCAATATTATTAGAATTAGTGACAATATACTAGTTCCGCCCTTCGGGCCTATCACTTCGTACTTCTGTTTCCCTAGTATCGTAAGCGACCTAACCAATAAGAAATGTATCGTACACCTGAAAAATCAAGCTCCGAATCTAACTTACGACAAACCTTAAGTAATACTGAATCTTCGCCATCAGCAAGCTTTACAAATACGCGTACTAAGAGGAAACGCTTGGAGGAGACATCCACAGACTTCTGCGAGTTTAAAAATGAAATAAACGACATGTTATCCTCATGGATGTCTCAACAAAATAGCGAAAGAATACAAATTACGTCTTCTCTAAATACTATTGAAGACTCGATGGCATTTATGACTGCACAATTTGAAGATATGAGGAAAAAAATGGAAGAAATGGAACGCGAAAGACGGAAGGATAAAGAATACATACTCATATTAGAAAATAAAATCGAGGATCTGCAAAAGTCATATCGGAAATGCTCATTTGAATTAAAAAATGTGCCGAAAATGGATAATGAATCAAAATCATCCCTAATAAATATGGTTACTCAATTGTCTATATCGCTCAAAGTTGAACTCAAAACCAACGATATAAAAGACATTTATAGATCCTCCCACAAGGGCGACAAAAAGCCCATAGTAGTCGAATTTTCATCCTACATACAGAAGACGAATATATTGCACGCTGCAAAAATATATAATTTTCAAAATAAAAACAATAAACTCAATTCGCAGCATTTGGGTTTAAAAGGCAACAACACTCCAATTTTTGTGTCGGACCATTTGACACAAAAAGGAAATAGATTGTACTACTTTACTAGAATATTAACTAGAACTCAGAAATATAAGTTTTGCTGGACATCGCTCGGTAACGTTTTGGTGAGGAAGGATGAGAGCTCACCGATCACAAAAATAGAGAACGAATGTCAAATCAAAAACATATATATTAACAAATGACTATTTTTATTTATAGCTCAGACATGTTCTTGGTTTGATATTATTATTGTTTACCTCCTTTTCTACTTTTATTGTATATTTTGCATTGTTTACATTTTTCATATTATATATAACTATATGTACATATCACGAACACTACTATTTACACAAGCTCACACTTCAATCATCACACTCATAAACATAAAAATTAACCAACGCACTCTTTTACATACATATCTTGTACCAAAAAATTTGCTGTTCTTTTATCAAAAACTAATAATAAAAGTTAATAATTTAAGTTCACTCCTGATAAACAAAAATTTTTCCAGTATTTTTCTCATTGCAGTAACTTTGGTGAATATTCTTTTTATGCAATCCTGAGTGTTACTCGTAAATTTGTTTGTTACCGGACTAGTAGGAACGAAAGCCCTTTCTGAATAACAATGGATAGTTTGTTACAAACTAATATAGATATAGACAATACTGAAGTTGCCCAGGCCTTTATGTGCAGGCCTGAGGATTGTCACTCTCACATAACTACATTTAATCATTTAACCATTCTCACTCAAAACATAATGAGTATTTATAAAAAATTTGACAAAAAATTTGACACTTTTCAAGTAACGTTGGACTCACTAAACATTCATTGCGACATACTAGTCATAACAGAGTGTCATCTTTCAAAAAATAAGCCCATTCTAACACTTAATAATGACTATAATAAATATTTTACAAAAAACACTTTAAATCAGTGTGACGTCGTGGTATTTTACGTACATAGGAAACTTAACTACAAAATATCAGAAATGCCTCTTGTCTTGTACTTACCCTAACTGATACAGTTCTAATAGGTATATATCGTACACCTTCAATACGAAACACTGACGACTTCACCTCATCTCTTCAAACCTTACTCCGCCGTTATAAAATTTATCAAAACATTATTTTAACCGGTGACATAAACATAGATATCAAATTCAGTTCCATAGACACTAACTGCCCCAATTATTTAACCTCACTTGCTTACCATGGATTACTTCCTGCTCATAGGCTTCCAATTCGCGACAAAGTGTGCTATGATCATATGATGCTAAAAACAGTTCACCAACGAAATCTCTCGTACTCACTAATGCCCCTACTGATCAACCTTAACTAAACCTTATGAATAAGCCTATGAGCCGCAATGTTTCGAAAACTAAGATTTCCGTAAATTATATAACAACTCTTGATGAAATAAAGTCCAAGCTTATAAAAATACTAGACATACATGACCCAACACTGGCTGCTGATGCTTTGGTTAGTACAATTTCAGTAGCAATGAAAAATAATCAAACGATAACCACAATTCCCGTAAGAAAACGTTGTATTCAGCCATGGATAACACCTGGAGTATTACGATGTGTTCGATAAATACATTATAAGGTTAAAAAAATCCTGATAATCAAATTTTAAAAATAAAGTATATACGCTACAGAAATTACTGTCATAAGCTTGTCCGGAAGCTTAAAAATAATTATGCAAGGAGAAAATTGGATAATGCAAAAAATATCCCGAAAATGCTGTGGAAAAATATTAAATCAATTTGCTATGTTAATAAAGATAATACTGATGACATCATACCCTGTAGAATCTGCAAATATTATTAATGATCACTTTTCTAGTATAGGCAAAAACTTGGCTGGAAATTTAAAAAACGCTGCCCCTCCTATAGCAAATAATTACATGACTAAAATGCCAAACCAAATAAATTCTTTTGTTCTTCTAGCCCGTTAACCAAGCCATGCGCACTTTAGATCGTACAATACCTACCTTACGCTCGCTCCAAAAAGAGCACTAATTAGATCAGAATTACTGCCCTATGAAAAAACTATTTTTTCGTTTTAAACAAAACCAAAGACACTATGCAATAGATAATAGTATCAAAGACAAAGATATGCTCTTTTATTTTAAAACGTAACCTGGCAATGTTTCTTAGAAAAAAAAAAGAAATCACTTTGGATTTCCGCCATTACGCGTCGCGCGTCGTGCACGAGTGCTCTGATTGTTATAAAGTAATTTATCATTTTGTCTGCAAGAAAAACGTAAGTATTATACATTTTTGTAATCCTTGTGATATAACATACCCGTAGATATATAATTTGTGACATAAAGTGAAAAGTGAATGCTAAAAATAGTTTGAAATCGAAATGACGTAGAAAAGTTCAAACGAAATAGTAAATGTAAATGTCTATATTTTACGGATAAATCTAATTGAATACGGTAAAGTCCTAATGAAATTACGAGATAATTTCATATTCATCATGATTTCGTTCATTTTTCCTATCAAAATTGTATCATAACCTATACTATTGTTCATAAAACGGTCCAATATCTATATAACAATTCAAATATTTCGCCATATTTAGCATATTTGCATGGATTGCGCGAGTTTTATCGATAAGGCGATCGATATGGAGATATTTATTAAAAAAAAGTGATAAATTTTACGTATTTTTATTGTACAGACATGTGCTTCACTTTTTTTTTCATTTGGATAAATTCAGTATGTATATAGCAATTTCTGCTGATATAATAACATAATATGACCCTATATATATATATATATATATATATATATATATATATATATATATAATATAACATGAATATATATATTTACATATATATATATATATAATATGAAAGACATAACTATGTACTATGGTATGTAACAATTATTATTTTCTTTTTTAGCATGTGGAACCCCGGAAACAACCCAGTTCCCCAGGTCTTCATCGATGTCATTCTCGATGAGGAGGAAGCCGAAGAAGCGGTCATCGATGAAGAGGTTGGGGAACAAGATGACTGGGATATATCTGTAAGTAATATTTATATGTAACATCACACACAAGTATAGATAAATAGACACTTATAGATATTAACGGGTTCATTTTTCAACAGAGCATGTCAATTTGCTATGTGCGGTCCGACGGGTCATGGGGGCACCTGTCGGAGTTGCTGGTAGAGCCTGCGGAGGTGTCTGTAAGTTATATTTATAGCATCAATCATTTATTTATATTTATTATATATAAATGTTTGCAGCCCAATAAAAATGTGTTTATTATTTCAAACAGGGGTCACCTGCTCCGGCTCCAGTTGCAGCTCCAGTGGCTGCTCCGAAGGCTGTACCAGGCCCCGCACTCCGCAGAGTGGAAGTAAGTAATACAAAACATCAGTAATGAAAGGTTTCTATGTAAATTTTTATATTTCAGCTAGTTTTTATATAAATAAGAATAGATGGGGAGTTGATCGAGCAAGTAGATGAGTTTGTATATTTGGGTTGCGTATTTAGCAGGGATGGGAGATATGATAAGGATATAGAACGACGAGTGAACGCAGGAAACAGAGTAAATGGGGCCCTGCACTCTATTGTGAAGAGTCAAAATGTGTCAAAAAAGGCACGTATGGCAATTCACAATGCTGTGTTGGTCCCTACTTTAACGTATGGTAGTGAAAGTTGGGTGTGGCAGAAGAAGCACGAGAGTAGAATAAATGCAGTAGAAATGCGGTCGTTAAGGAGTATGTTAGGGCTGAATCTGAATGACAGGGTGAAGAATTGTGTGATAAGAGAAGAGTGTGGTTTGCAAGATGATGTTGTGACCAGGATTAAGAAAGGAATGCTTCGGTGGTTTGGTCATGTGGAAAGAATGGATGAGGAAAGAGTGACAAAAAAAATTTATGTTGCAGAAGTGAATGGCAGAGTCGAAAAGAGACGTCCTAGGCGAAAATTTATCGACCAAATTGGCGATTTATTGAAAACGGGCCAAATTAGGAGTACCCTTAACCGACGAGCATGCATGCGTAGATGTATGGATGTGAAGGAGGCGAGAGAGGTGTGTCAGGATCGTGCCAAATGGAAGTCTGTAGTCTCTGCCTACCCCTCTGGGTGACAGGCGTGAGTGTTTATGTTTATGTTTATGTATTTATATAAATATTTATTTATATTTATTATATATAAATGTTTGCAACCCAATAAAAATGTGTTTATTATTTCAACAGGGGTCACCTGCTCCGGCTCCGGCTGCAGCTCCAGTGGCTGCTCCGGAGGCTGTACCAGGCCCCGCACCCCGCAGAGTGGAAGTAATAAATATATATATATATATATATATATATATATATATATATATATATATATATATATATATATATATATATATATATATATATATATATATATATATATATATATGTTTGCAGCACAATAACAACGTGTTCATTTTTCAACAGGATTTACCTGCTCCAGAGGATGCTCCAGGCCCCGCACCCCGCTTCATGGTGGAGGTGTTGGACACGGCGGCGGCACGTCAGCGGCGAGGAACCGCGTCTGTACGCGGGCGTGGTCGTGGACGTGGCCGTGTCCGTGGCAGAAGCGTGGGTTGGTTGCGTGGAGCACCTTTCGTGCAAGTCTTCCCAAATGACACGGATTTGCCCTTGGATATTCAGGGGCAAATCCGTGATCATTCCATTAGGAGGGAGAGGTACGAAAGAAGAAGGAAAATTCATTCATAAATTGTAAAAGAATAAATTTATTGTAAATTCAATATAAAATCATTACAAGAAGTCAAACAACCGAATTTGATTATTGCCGGCTACATTGCAAAAAATTATCGATAAATATACCAGCGACGCCACATCACTATTTGCTCCATACATTTGTTCAAATATATTTTATTTCTTGTGTTTTGTATTTTGTGCATTGAATTGTATATGTTTATTGTAAATAATAATAAAAATGTACTTTTCTAAACATATTTCATTTGTGTCGAAACATATTTGAGTGTGTTATATGTGAATTTATTTTGAAAAACTTCCATTTTCGTGGTTGAGTAAGAAATGTGTTATTTATCCATTTTCATTTATTTTTACTGTATAATGTAAATAAAAAATAATTATATTACATATTTCAAATATTTTGGTGTTGTATTTATTTCAAAAACACAAAAAATATTAGAGAAATAGTGTTTCAAAGTTCATATAATAAAATTGAATATCGGAAAACAAGGGTTATGTTTGATTCCTATTTATTTGTTTTTTTTTTTGTATGGGTTACGAATAAAAACACATAAAAACATAAAACTATATTTATTTCCAAACATTTCCATATAGATTTCACGAAAAAAAAAACTTGTGGAAATTATTTTATTAATATTTTCGTGGCTAAAAGTGGAGTATTTACTACTACTATGCGTTTTAAAGGGTAATTTATGAATTTTATTACTATATCAAACATCCAAAAATTATTTTATTCGATAGTTTATACACTCAAGAAGAATTCCTGTAAGTTTTATTTAAAAATATTGTCTTAAAGTGAAAATATAGCAGAATTTGCAAGTTAGGGAAAATTTTCATTTGCCGCCATTTTGAGGTCCTGAGCAAACGGGAGTATAACATGTCGCGCGCTGTCAGAACGTACAGGCTAGATACCGACCCGTTGGAAATAAATTCGGTCATAAGCGATCTCTGTAATGAGTCTGCCCCAGGATGGGATAACATTCCTACATCATTTAGTAAAATGGCCACACACCCTTACACCTATAATTTTTTTTAAAAGTGGCCGATTCCCCATAACATTTAAAAGGGCATTCGTAACCCCTATACATAAAAGTTGAAGTAAAGATGATGTGGGCAACTACAGACCAATTTCTGTGCTAACACTTCTATCAAAAATACTAGAGAAACTAATAAACAATAGATTGAAAAAATATCTCATAGATAAGGACCTGCTCTCTAAAAACCAATTTGGTTTTAGAAATGAAATTTCTACTCAGGACGCTGTGTTAGCTTTAACTGAAGAAATAAGTAAGCAACTGGACTCTGGTAACAAATGTCTCGGAGTCTTTTGGATTTGGCCAAGGCATTCGACACCGTTTCTATTACTATCCTGTTAGACAAACTATATAAATATGGTATAAGAGGTCTGCCTCACGCCCTTCTAACAGACTATCTCACCGAACGTCAGCAACAGCTCAATCTTGGTGAATATCTTAGCTGTCCATCAAATATCTCTTATGGTGTCCCCCAAGGTAGCGTCCTCGGACCTACTCTATTTTTAATCTATGTCAACGATCTATGCAATATAAACCTACAAAATTGTCAAATATACACCTACGCACTGATGATGACACTGCTCTAATTTTTAACGCAAAATCTTGGGAAAATCTAAGGATTATTGCTGACTCCGGAATACACCATATATCTAACTGGCTAAGATCGAACCTTCTGACCCTTAACATTAACAAAACTAAATTCATACCTTTTACTATACGGAAAAATACAGAACCTAATTCTAAATTTAACCTAACAGTTCATACCTGCCATAAGCCATATTTAGATAGCTATAATAGTTGCTCATGTGATAAAATCACTAGGACTAGTACCATCAAATATCTCGGTGTAACTATTGATCAACACCTTACCTGGAGTCAACACATTGAAAACATTGCCGACAGGATAAGGAAACTAACATGGGTATTCAAAAAACTCAGGTGTGTTGCAAATGTAGCAACTCTTATCACAACCTACAAAGCTCTAGCGCAATCGGTAACGAGTTACTGCATACCTGTTTGTAGTGGTGCAGCAAAAACACATCTAAAAGGACTAGAAAGAGCTCCAATTAAGGTGATGTTCGTGAAACCGTTTCTATTTACAACTTTTGAACTACATAAGTCTTACAAATTGTTTACTACTCGCCAGAATATATATATATATATATATATATATATATATATATATATATATATATATATATATATATATATATTGAATTGCATTTTAAAAAAGCATCGACATTTACCTTATCCTCATCAGACACCAAAACGTAGAAGTACCAAAATTTGCAATATACCACAAAATAAAACAAAGTTTAAGCAAAAGCAATACGTATTCCAATCTATATCTATTTACAACAAATTCAACAGCAGATTGAATATTTACCCCTTGACGTGGACTAAAGTTAAACTTGTAGGTAGTGACACAATTTTTATTAACACTAAACTACGAGGAAACTGAACAATTTATTACACAACTTTTATACTTCGAACAGCCACACCAATTGTTAAAGCACTACCACACAACCACAAAACACACAAACACACACACACACACACACACACACACACACACACACACACACACACAAACGTGTATGCTTTGCATGCATGCTTATCATGTAATTATTATTATATTCCGAATTTCATTTACTTCCTAATGCTAGATCTTGCCTTGCTTTTTGTTATTTATTAACATTGTATTGTCTTGGTGGATGAGCGGGTTACCCAGTAATACAGGTTCCCAACCTAGTACAGGGGCCCTTGCGACTGGTTTAAAATGTATCATTGTAAATCAATAAATCATTTATAATTTTCAAATTATTTTTTCATCCCCTATGAGACAATATATGAAGAAGGCCGATGTTTAGCAGTGACATTTAATGGGCTGTAACGATAGATAAGAATTGATCACCTATAGGATAAGATGGATATTAACAAGAATAAAAAGTAGTGGTCATATGCTCTATGAACAAGAATATCTGGTAGCCAAACAAGTCAGTCTTAGTATCAGTTGACTGAAGTGAATTGATAATTTATGGAGGAGAGCGTGATCCTCCCCCAGTCGAGCAAACAAATTGCTGCTACAACCACCAATAATATAACTGTAGCGTAGCACTAACAATAAATATGGCTTAGATCCTTGCTTTGTCACAATATATGGGCGAAGGATATGTTGATAGTATATAATACCCATATAACCAAAAAATTAATACAAAATATTCTAAACGGCTTTTTTGCATCACAGTCCCTAAGCTATCATATTGTTACGAGCTTGAGGTTCGTGACAATAAAAATTGCCGATAAGATTACCTAAATTAACACTTTAATTTTCTTTACACAAATTTAAACTTAAAACACTAATAATTAATCACACTGATTCACTTTATTCCGCTCCGAAGCTTCGCTTGTCTCGCCAAATTCAATACTTCCCCGATCGCACCTTGCAGCGCCTATAAATACACATTAGTACCGAATCATCCAGAACATTCAAGTAAATACGCGCACCAATCGACAAAGCGCCGAAAGTTCGAGAGTCAGCTTCCGGAAGCTTAGTTCTTCAATTCGATACTAGATGGCGCTTTCGGTTGAAAGATTAGTGATGTCATTTTCTGGAAAGCTCTCTCTTCGCTCTGTTACCCGACACTAGATGGCGCTATTGCCAGATGTCAACTTAGCCGCGCAACACTGCCCCCTCCTAAGACATGCACGCCCCGAGCATTATCGGCCCCATAATAACGCGCCAGGCGGTTCACATGGACGATCTCAGGAGTCCCTCTTGTGCCTTTCTGTATCCGGAAGGTTACATCGTTGATCCTGGTTACGATCTGGTACGGGCCGTCCCATTTAGCTTGAAGCTTAGGAGATTTTCCTTTGCTGCGGACTGGATTGTGCAACCACACTAGTGAACATTCGTCGAAGCCTTTATTGTTCATTTTGCGGTCGTACCGGATTTTCATCTTCTCGGACATTTGCTGGCCCGATTGTCTGACGTGTTCATAAATGTCATTCATTTTGTTCCGCAAGTCATTTACATAATCGGTTATACTGCGTGGGGTATCAGGTGGTATCCCGGTGATCAGGTCTGCAGGCAGCCGTAATTCTCTTCCAAAGTTTACGAAAGCTGGTGTCACTGCTGTACTTTCGTGAACAGCGCTTTGATATGACAACAAAAACGGTTGTATGTGCTTGTCCCAATCTCGTTGCCGATGGTCTACAACTTTTGCTAGGTACCTCTCCAATGTCTGATTAAATCGTTCTACCATTCCATCAGATTGCGGGTGATAAGAAGTCGTTCTTGTTTTGTGAGTACCCATAACTCGGCAAGTTTGGAATATTTGAGGCTCAAAATTCCTTCCTTGATCGCTGTGAATCTCTAAAGGTACTCCAAAACGACAGAAGACTTCATGAACTAGCTTATCCGCAACTGTTGAAGCTTCTTGATTTGGAATGGCGAAGACTTCTGGCCACTTAGTGAAGTAATCCATCACAACCATGAAATACTTGTTACCGCTTTCACTCTCCGGAAACGGTCCCGCCACGTCAATGGCTATTCTCTCCCATGGTGCACCAACATTGTACAACTTCAATGCACCTCTACTACGAGTCTGAGGTCCCTTCACAGCCGCACAACTTGTACATTTGCGACACCAGTCCTCGACATCGTTTCGACAGTGGACCCAGTAAAACCGTTCTTGGATCTTCAGTAGAGTTCGTTTAACTCCCAGATGGCCTCCTGAACAATCATTATAGAACATTATAGAACATCCGGTACTTTAGCATTAGGGACAACCATTTGCAAATGACAGCTGTCTCCCCAAACATTTTCCCATTTACAACACAGAACTCCATCCTGAAGCAGCAAGCTGTCCCACTGGGCCCAATAGCTTTTAGTGGTCGAACTTATCGCTGAGACGTCACTCCAGTTGGGCTTGGGAGCACTGGCCTTTATCCATTCCAGAATCGGCTTGATGTCCGGATCTTCCTGCTGTGCATGTAGTAAGCTGTCCTTCCACTCGTTGCTGAGGTGGTCTGCCCTAAGCATCCTCACAGATACCACTTCCTTACTCTCTTGCCTAGTACAATGTTTGCAATCTTCAGGACAAGGTCTTCTTGACAATGCATCTGCGTTGCCATGAGATTTCCCGCTGCGATGTTCGATCTTAAAGTCGTATTCCCGCAGTAGTTCAATCCACCTCGCAACTTGTCCTTCTGGGTTTTTAAACTGCAATAGCCATTTTAGTGCAGCATGGTCAGTTCGTAAGTGAAATTTTCGTCCCAGAAGATATTTGCTAAAATGTTGCAACGACTTTACCACAGCTAGCAATCCGCGTTTTGTGACACAATAGTTCCTTTCCGGTTTTGACAACGACTTGCTGAAGTACGCTATCACGACCTCTTTGTCACCATTCCGTTGAGACAACACACCGCCAAGTCCTATATCACTTGCGTCTGTGTCAACTATAAATTCTTTGCTTGCATCAGGGTATCCCAAAATAGGTGTTTTGCACAGACGGTCCTTGAGCTCCTGGAATGCGATATTGCAACTTTCATCCCAGCGGAAAAGTCGCTTCTCCTCGGTTAGCTTATGCAGAGGTTTGGCTATATCTGCAAAGTTCTTCACAAACCGCCGGTAATAGGAGCACAAACCCAAAAATGCTCTAACCTGCGTCTTGTCTTTTGGAACCGGCCAATCCTTGACAGCGGCGATTTTCTCTGGATCCGTGCGGATGCCCTCTTCCGATACTACATACCCCAAAAAGTTAACTTGCCGTTTGAATAGTGAACATTTCTTCGGACTCAACTTGAGGTTGGCACTCTGAATCTTCATGAGCACGCGTTCCAGGTTTTGAAGGTGTTCCTCAAACGTACGGCCTACGATGATGATGTCATCCAAGTAGACCAGACAGGCATCGCCAATTAGCCCGGTAAGTACAAGTTCCATCAGCCTTTCAAACGTTGCTGGAGCATTGCACAACCCAAACGGCATTACTTTAAATTGCCACAGACCCTTTCCCGTCGAGAACGCAGTTTTCTCCTTTTCCTTAGGGTCAATTTCAACTTGCCAGTAGCCACTTTTTTAGATCCAGCGTGCTAAACCACTTTATTCCTGTAAGCATGTCCAGCGTGTCATCAATTCTTGGCAAGGGATAGCTGTCCTTCTTCGTAACGTCGTTCAGACGGCGGTAGTCAACACAAAACCGCATGCTGCCATCCTTCTTCTTTACCAGCACCACTGGTGAACACCATGGACTAGAGGAAGGTTCAATAACACCATCCTTCACCATTCCTTCAATCATGGTTTCCACTTCCTTTTCACGTGCTACCGGCAATCTTCTTGGTCGCTGACGGATAGGCAATTCTTCTCCTGTGTTTATTTTGTGTTGAACTAAGCCAGTCTTTCCTATGTCAGCATCGTTTGATGAGAATACATCGGCATACTTGAGTAACAACTTCTTCGCCTTGACCATTTCGGTCGGGGAGAGAACGCTGCGACAGTCTTCCAAAAGTGTGGTCACTCTCGTTTGTGCATCCTTGCTGGGGGTCTCACTCGATAGATATTGGCACCGACGTAACCAATCCACTTCCTCAGAAGTACCAACCAGCGTGCCTTTTTCTATAATCTTTTCCCGGTCACAAAGGTTCAGCACACGTACTCCTGACATGTCAGTGGTTCTGACCAAGGTTCGAGCCACTTTCCATGGAAGGTCATTGTATACCCTTTCCACAAGTACACAACGGTGAGCTTGCCCAGCGTTTCGAGGAAGACTAACCGGAACAATCATTTCCGATCTCGGCGGAAGAACAATCTTCTTAATGCTGTACACGTTCCCTGGTAACGCACCTTCCATAAAAAGTTCCTCCTGTCCACATTTCAAAACACCTTGCTTAACGTCGATCTCACAACAATTATTCCTCATAAAGTCTAGGCCCAGGATGCAGTCGTCCATTATATCAGCCACGATGACATTATGCAGGTAGATCACGTTGCCTAGCTATTAACTCCATCTCCTTCTCTCCACGGACGGGTATACGCTGACCGGTGGCTGTTACCAAATTAATGGTTCTCGGTTGTGTGCGGAGTCCCTAAGGAACTGACTTATAAGTTGGGAACTAACAACCGTACGAGAGGCTCCAGTGTCTATGGTCAGTTTACACGGCATTCCGTTGACCTCGCCCTTGACGATTAGACTGTTTCCATCATGGGTTTGTGAGATCGAGATCCTTGGGGCTCTTTTAACATCAGCCAGCACCCGCCCCGCAGTTCTGGCTTTTACTCGTTTCCCTGCTGCTGCTGGGCGGTGCTGTTGGCCGCACTACCCTCCTGAGATCGTTCAACTTCCCTTTCTAGGGTTCGCTTAGGGCAGCTGGATCGAAGATGGCCCTTTTCTCCACAGCCATAGCACCTAGGGCTGTATCCTTTGTTGCGGTCGCGAACTGTAGCTGCTGCGATCTCCCTGACGCGATGGAAACGATGATCCTGCCGCATGGCTTCTACCTCCAGTGCATGGGCCAAGGCGTCCTTAAGCGTCTCGTGGTGCCCGAGCCTCACAGCAGCTCTGACTTCCAGGTCGCGGATGCCGTCGATGAATGTCTGCACCAGGTTCCCTTCAATGAGCGCAGGTACAGACTGGTATGCTTTTCGAACCATCTTCTCCACCTCTAGAGTTCACTGCTCATTTCGTTGCTGCGTTGCACGCGATCTCTAAGCTGCGCTCGAAAAACGTGTTCCAGGTGAGCGTCGCCATATCTAGCCTCCAATGCCTCAAGGAGCTGCTCGTAAGTCACTTCTTTACCGAGAGCTTCTAGAACAGTTAAGGCCCGGTCGCGCAAGCCTAGTGTGAGAGCAGTCATGGCCTGACTTTTATTCCAGCCGTTTGCCTTCATAACAGCCTCGAACTGGATTTTGTAGGCCGCCCAGGAAGAAGTCCCGTCGAACGGCGGCACTTTGAATCCACGTACTGAAGGTGTTGTAGCTACCACGGGAGGTGTAGTTCCATCCCCCAGTTTGAGATTATCCAACGTTTTCTTCACATCACACACGTTGTCTACCCGATTGTTCACTTGGTCGATTTGGGTTTTAGCTTCCTTGATTTGGGTTTCAGCCTTCGCGATTTGGGTTTCAGCTTCCGACAGGCGGTTGTCATGCTGAGCAACCCTTACCTTAACCTCCTTTATCTCCTTCCCGAAGTAGCGTGAAGATCCTTCATGAGGAGCATTTGCTCTTCCAACCGACGGGCCTGTTCCTCTTGTCCGCCCCGCAGCTGATCTTCCAAACGACGGACCTGTTCTTCTTGTCCGCCCCGCAGCTGCTCTTCCAAACGACGGACCTGTTCCTTCTGTCGGCGAGCCTGTTCCTCCTGCTGCTCTTTCAACAGACGGGCCTGTTCCTCTCGTCCGCGCTGCAGCTGCTCCTGTAGCATCGCCATCAGAGCACCTAAGTCAGGTGCTGCAGATGTAGGAGCTACTGACGGGCCCGCAGCCTCCGTGGCTGGCAGTTGGCTCTCCGACGTCTGCAGCGTTGCACCACCAAATCTCCTCTGGTCCGTCTCATGCTGGCGTTGACTGCGGGTACGGACACCCTCCGTTTCCTCTTTAGGTAAAATAGGCATGATTTTATCCCACTTCTGACACCAATTGTTACGAGCTTGAGGTTCGTGACCATAAAAATTGCCGATAAAATTACCTAAATTAACACTTTAATTTTCTTTACACAAATTTAAACTTAAAATACTAATAATTAATCACACTGATTCACTTTGTTCCGCTCCGAAGCTTCGCTTGTCTCGCCAAATTCAATACTTCCCCGATCGCACCTTGCAGCGCCTATAAATACACATTAGTACCGAATCATCCAGAACATTCAAGTAAATACGCGCACCAATCGACAAAGCGCCGAAAGTTCGAGAGTCAGCTTCCAGAAGCTTAGTTCTTCAATTTGATACTAGATGGCGCTGTCGGTTGAAAGATTAGTAATGTCATTTTCTGGAAAGCTCTCTCGTCGCTCTGTTACCCGACACTAGATGGCGCTATTGCCAGATGTCAACTTAGCCGCGCAACAATATGTCACTCCATTTTTAAATCGACATGATCTAATTCTAATGGGTATGGCTACTTGAAGTACTCTTATACCTTTTGTAGTTACAAATACAGGGGAACCATCATACTTGTTCAAAAAGCTCATTTTCTTGCAGAGTGCTGTTAGGATGGCATCACCTCCTAATCATCACACAGCTGCCCTTCATTGCAGTTTCCTTTTTACTGCCACAAAGAGCTGGAATGATATACCACCACCCATCAGAAATTGTAAGCCAGTTGACAAGTTAAAACTTTAAAAAAAATGTTTACGATTTTAGTGCAGAAATTCGGCAAATAGCCATAAATGGTGCTTAGATCGAGAGTGTATAAATCATTCGTACACTCTCAATGCAAGCTCCGTACATGCATGCACGTACGCACACGCACGCACGTATACATACACACATACACAATTTTTCTTTATCTGTATATATTATATCTTCCTCTTCTTGTTATCTCTACAATATCAATGTACTAGTGCATAAAATTTTACTACGACAGGTTTGTTTATTTTCTTTTTACTTTATATTTATTTATACGTCATCTACCTTATGCTCCTGGCTCTATTGAAAATGAGCGTTACTAATTGTTGTCTGTATTCCATTCTTAGCTTAAATCTGAGTAGAGACCATTTTATTAAGTTTTTGTTAATATGGAAAGTATTTTTTCTCTGTTTTTCTTGAATTTATTTCCTTGCTAAAATGTATGTGCTAAGTAAACGTATTTCTTTCTTTCTTTTTTCTATATATGAATAAACTTGTGATGGGCTGTAGCAATACTCTACAAAGTAATTGAGTCTTGTACAGAAATGACACTTGTTTATGTTTGCCAAAATTACTTGCTAGAAACTGTACATTCATATATAAAACCTCAAACATCTGCAAACTTCCCGGTAGTTCTCTCATTTTCGTCTAATATGAAAGGAAGTTTCTTACAACTATCGTCACGTGAAGCTCGTTAGAGCTAACGACCGTACCAAAAATAAGACGGCTATCACAAGTTCTAGGGATAAATTTCGGAGAAGTTTATTGTGGTGCATTGTCAACAAAATATGAAACAACTAGCTTTTTTCCCGCAGTTTTGCCCGCCTGGACATTGCTTTACAAACATAGAGTTTAATGCCAAAATTCTCAAAACGGAGCACCTTTGGAATACTCCCGTTGTTTGTTAGTGTGTCTGTTTGTCACAAACGTTCTTCATATTATCACATGGATGATCAAAGTATGGATTTGGTTGTGATAAGTAAAATAGAAATCTACAAAAATTTTAGTTTTAAAGATCTCGAAGAAATAAAAAGAACATTTTTGTGTTATATGTATGTTATATCCCCGTCACCAAAAACATCTTCAAAGTTTTGGGAATATAATAGTCGAGATTAAAAAGATATGTAAAAAATATGAAAAAATAAATATAAAAAGAAGATATGATTTGCTGCATTATTATGCGCAAGAATTATAGCAAATCAGTTTCATAGGCACTAAAAGTGAGGTTTTATTTGTAAAAAAAAAATCTTTAAAATTATGCCTTTCGCGAAAAGGGGGGGGGGGCGAGAACGTTTGAGTGGGTTATTTACCGCGCCCAATTCCCCTCTATGTAGGTGTTTGACAGGAAAACCCAACTTGGAAAGAGCTTGCAGCACTAACCCAAAGAGGTGGGTTTCCATTGACCTCGAAATATATTTTCTTTAATTTCTCAGACATTTAAGCGTCTTCACGATCAATAGAAAGATAAACACAAAAAACGACAGACGAAATTCTACGAATCGCTAATTTGTATTCAGTGTCCTTTATTTAGCCTCTTATACTTGTTTTCCAGAAAATTTTAGAATTACAAACACGGCTTTTCTACGTTTCACTAAATATTAGTTGGACGTGGTGCAATTTCCTTCCTTACTATTGGCCATTTGGCGTAAGGTTGGTGAAAGGCAAAGTAACAATGTGGTGAAAGTATTAATACCCTGGGCGTTGAATATTTAGATCGCATCTCTTTATTTCTCATTTTAAAGATCTGTATTAATAATATGTAATCTTAATAGGCAGATAAGAACACCGAAGCTGTTCGTGACACCAGTAAGCTTGTTCTTGTCGATTAGGCTCACTAATAAATGCGTAATATATAAAGAAAGAAACAGATTCAATGAGGATTCAGTAAAAGCGAATATTTTTGCAAAACATTATTATAATATAAACTTCATGAAGGCTTTCATAATTAGAAACAAAAATTTTCACTTTAAATTATTAAAATAAAACTGGCAAATTGCTGAGACTTTTGGCAGTTCTACACCTTTCTCCTGGTCGTTAATTCTAACAATAGTGGAACGTAAACTGTGACAAACGTCATGCCTTTTAAGACACATGTAAAAAAAATTACTCCTTAATTAAAATCATTAGCATGGTTTATTAAAACATTACGCTTTTGTATTATCAAATTAGTTTTCGTTTTTATATTTGTCTATTTTATACTTGGTATATTACCAATTTAAAGTTGTTAAAGAATATTTGTTACCAACCTGTCGATTATTATAACTATTAGATATAATTACATACTTCTATGAATCAGAAATAAAATTTATCTACGTCTTAATACATAAAAGCCATTTTACAACATAAATAATTAAGCTACACTCCACTCACCATACGAAACACAGCAGCATTACGCTGCTATTTAACACTGCTATTTTATGCGAGCGTGGTCCTTCCTCGGTCATGCCAAACACATTTATATTTACATATTTTTATTTTGACGTAACTTAAGACAATATAAATTTACCTATAAAACGAAAATTATGTTGAAATATTTGCCTGTAAAATAGGGAAAAATTTGGTATTTACCAAACTGTTTTACTTAACCAGTAGATGTCTTATAATTATAATTTTTAAACGTCAAACTGCACGAATCGTGATATAAAGGTGACAGCCATATAAAAAAAAACGTTTATGAAAAGTTCAAAAAGAGAAAAATAAGCCTACTTTGCAAAATGTTTCTCGTACGATAATTCCAAAGTCAATAGATTCCACCTATAATGTAAAACAAAAGAGTTTATCTTGTGTATTACGTATTAATTTTTCTAATTACTAGTTTTAATCCAACACGTTCTACCAGCGTACGAACAAATGAGAAATATAATGGGAGCTCATCAAGGATCGTAATAGGATCGCTTAATACACTGACGTGACCTTATCTGACTGTTCAGTGATCTGACAGCTCTTAGTAAAGATATTCTTTGGAAATGTATTAATTATGTAAAATATTTTAGGTTAAAAAATATTATTGAAACTTTTTATAATATTTATTTTATTATTTTTTGGCTGATTGTATGGCGTTAAATTTCATATTATTTATAATTCTCGACATTTATTGTGTTTTGGAGCACCCATTCTTACGGAGTAGGTGGTCTGTGGTGATTTTTAATAGTTTAATATTTAGAATGAGTAACATTCGCGTAAATCGCCACCATCAGTCTATCAAAGTTTACTGCTTCACCATGGATTGTCTAACACGTGACGTTATCTGTCAGCTCAGTGATCTAACAGCTCTTAGTATCTGTTTTTTTTTTTTTACAAAATATATTTTATTACATTTTGTACGAGGTAGAGCCAAGCTGCAGCTATATTTTATTTGTAGCATGAATGGGTTGGCTCGAGCGGGGTTCCTGGCTGCTACAACTACACTACTAAAATAACTAACTCTACCACGTAAATATTTATTCTTATACCAAAATGTGACGGGGTTAACGCATTTTCTCCCCATCCCACTTTTTTCAGAATAATAGGAAGAATGCATTACCACTAAACATGGAAGTGGGTTCCTAGTCAAGCGTTGAATAATATTTTTTCATGAAAAACATATTTCGCTTAAGTTTTTTTTATTGAATATGTGTGGTGTGGAGGTGATAAACGAGCCCACAGTCCACCGGGTAGTAAGTGGATGATGTAACCCATAGATATCTACAGCTAATTTATATTAAGAATCATAATTCACATGCATTTTAACCCGTGAGGACTGAGAGAAAATTGATTCCTGTTCTCTACACTAACCACACGAAACACAGCAACATTAGCTGCTTTATTACGCTGATATTCTATAAGAGCGATATTCTTCCCCAGTTTAGCTGACCCATTCGTGGTACAACCATAATATAGCTGCATTTTGGCTCTACCACGTACATTTAAATACTGCACAAACATGACAGGCCGCCCAATTTTAATGCGACGGTTATAAATAAATGGAATAAAATAAAATGAAAACCTATTTTTTTGACGACAGAAATTAAAATTTCGTTTGTCAAAGATCAGCATGTTTTATAATCTACGAGCGTTTCAATATAAGGCTCCTCTGTCAGGAGAAGAAACGGCGAAAAGTATGTAGAAATTTTTTAGTAATAATAAAACCATTTTACTACCTACCAATATATGTAATATTTTATCATTATTCTTTAAACTTGGTGTGCAATTAAGAGTACTGAGTGGAGGTAGCTCAGAGGCTAGTAGGGCAGTACGAACCCCACCGGCAACAATGCCATTTTTAATTAAGGTGCTTATTAACCACGTGCTCAAGTTCAGACACAATGAGAAACCAGCATGTCTGAGAAATAAAAAAAATATTGGAAGACATGTTAAATCCAACAAGCACTCTCAGAAATGAGAGGAGGCCTGCGACCATTCGCCATTCGCAGATATAGACGAGTATTGCTCATAAATTAGTGAATATAAATTTATCATAAAAACTCCTATCACTGTTTATAGAATGACATACCATAAATATTAATAATTTTATTATTTCACTCATTAAACTGCATAAGTTCACCGGTTTACGTAGGATTTTACACTGTGGATAGGATTTGGCAGTGACGGACCTTCGGCAATATTCCCTACTGTAACTAGTCACAGATTTTATATCTGGAATAATACATGCTTGTGGGGTGGCAGCATAAGAGATGTCCCGTGGTTGTATAAAGAGAGTACTATTGGATCAGAAAGGAAGGATATTTGCAAGTCGGCTATTCAGCTATAGTGGGAGTGCTACCTTACACTCCGCTTACGGGTACAAGGCTACCACTCGAGAACTTTACTTCCCCATCGGTGGTCGGTCCTTCGAGCTATGGCTCTTCTGCACGCACGTTGGCACTTCTGCTAACGTATTAATTTATCGGGCTTAGTCGGTTACCCTATTTCTACCGCGCATGCCTTTACTACATATTGTATCACACAGAGAAACTCCGTGCACAGACATCTCAACATGTCGTTGAACGAATGGAAGCTTTGTAAATCATGTCTAATATCTATTATTAAGTTGTTTGAAAGTTAGCAACATAAGCATTGTTAGCTTTAGTCTACAAAGTTGCCGTTACCATTACTGTTACAGGCTAGTTTACACTGTTGAACTTTGTCTCCCCCATAGATTTCTTCATATCTACTACATTACAATACTAAAACCATGGTAACTATGAATATTTTCCATAATTGCCAGGCTAAGTATATGGGTTATCAATTGCAATTTTATATTTTATTCTTAGTCGTTAAAAGGAAGATGCTGCCGATCTTATCCTGATTTGATTCCCTCTGTCGCCTCTTCCGACACCCACATGGTGATATGGGGTAGTGAATATTCTTACACCGCCACTACACGGTGAAGTCTGTTAAGTAGTAGTCTGTTAGTAAAGGGACTTATTAAATTAAAAGGCGCAAAATACGATCGAGAGGGATAATTATTCTATACTAAATTTTTTCAACACACCGTCTATTAGTGACGTAAGGGAATTTAGCAGATGGGAAGTGCTAAGTCTCATAACCTCCGATAGATGGTAGTGTAATGTTACAGTTAAGAAAATTCTGATGCTGAAATCACCATAGTATTCCCAACCTCATTCGAAAAAGCTCATGGCTAACAGCGAACTTATATAGGCTGACATGGTGACTGCTGAAATGGTGACAAAATTTACAAACATCTCCTTCTGTGGGCAACAAAACTTTAATTATATACATGTGTAAATTACTAGTTAGTAATTTACACATGTATATAATTAAAGTTCTTTAATAAAGTATGCTAGCTTCATAATTAAGTGATAAGAAGTTCAAAGTCGATCAGTGCGCTATGGAGAGGGCTATGCTTGTAGTTTTCTACGCGTGATAAACTTAGGAATGAGGATATCTGCAGTAGAACCAAAGTGACCGATATAGCCCAACGGATTAGGAAACTGAAGTGGGGCCGGCCATATAGCACGAAGAACCGATAACCGATGGGGAAAAATGTTCTCGAGTGGCAGCTTTGTACTGGCATACGAAGATTAGGGCGTCCCTCTACTAGATGGAGTGACGACCTGGTAAGACGTGTAGGAAACCGAAGGATGCAGGTGGCTTAGGACTGTGCTTTGTGGAATTCCTTATGGAAGCTTATGTTTAGCAGTGGACTTGGGCTGTAATGATAAATGATGATGAAGTTTTGTAAGTTGTGTGATTTTTCTGTTCAATTGTCTGTATGCCTGTATGTCTGTATGAAAAATTAAAGACTGCAGCTTAATTTTCCATCTAACAGCCATGAGATTAAGAGTGTGATCGGAGAGTATTTGTGTTCTTCTATGACGGGTCTTACAGAACTCAGCTCCGACCGCATGGAAATTTTCCACGAGTTCTCATTCATACTAGCCGCTGTAGTCTTTTAGGCATTGAAAGTGGTTTTGTAACACGTGCTGAAATTTTTGGGGCTTTGGATTAGAGCAAAACAAGGACGGAACGTTGACATGATTAGACGAGACTTTTCCAAATTAACGATTAGGTTCAGTGTGCCTGTCATGTATTCGGTGATCGCTGCCAATTTTTATCCTCACGATCACCGAAACATCACTAAACAGTTTCCGTCTAGTCGTTATAATGAAGACAATCTTAGTTTGGTCAAACCGTTGGGGCTCGACCAGGTCCCCTTCGTGTGGGCCGCTTCTGGAAGAAAGAGTCATCATAAATAGTTTTTCTTTCTCCATGAAATTGGCCAGCTGCTGGCCCCTTAGGTTACTTTGCCCTATTCAGAATTTCCCTACCTTGAGCTCACCATTTTCTCTTGTGCCTGAGTAGCCGAATTTAGAAGTGACAACTGAGACCACCTCTTAGAAGTAATTAAACCATCTCAAGACGTTTTCTGGAATATAACAGGAGCTTTTAAAGCATATAAATCATCTGCAATTCCGCCTATTGTGAGGCTAGACCACCCCGACCTCACTGCTAAAAAACTGAATGCTTATCCGGCGGTCTAGAGAGACAGTTCACTCCATCCACGGTAACAACAGATCACTCTCACCTACTTGAGGTAGAAGCGGAAGTCGAACATAGGTCTGAGTTACCATCCGTTGGCGAACCACTCGATCCTTACGCCGTAGAAGACGTCACAGAAACCATTAAAAGCCTTAATAATATTAAAATTTTCAACGCGCTTCTCACGAGCGGCTCCTTCCCGGATATGTGAAAAGAGGCAGACGTAATAGGGATCCTAAAGCCGGGGAAAGCTGCACAATCGACCCACTAGCTACCCATCTGTCTATTCAGCACATTGGGGAAATTACACAAGCACATTATACTGAAGCGCCTCCGTCACTTCACTTTAGTTAACAGACTGCTCCCCGATGAGCAGTTTGGCTTTGAAGCCAAACACTCCTGCACCCATCAAATTCATCGCCTAACAGAATATATTCTATCTGGCTTTAATCAAACACTGACACAGAAAAAGTCTCGTACCACCGGAGTCCTCTACTTCGATGTCCTAAAGGTATTTGACAAGGTCTGGTACGACGGCTTGCTTTACAAGCTGCTCGTGCACATGATACGAGCCTGCGTGCGTAAGCACAAACATCGACCAAAGTCGCGCATTTCAATGCGTGTAAACGCCATACGAATACGTTGAATGTACGTCACACGGTATAGGCAAATAAGCACACTGGTCGTAAGCCCTACGTGAGCGCCACCACCTGCCAGACCGCCGTTCCTGCAGACTTGATGTAAGTGTATGGCATCACCACCAATTGCATGATTAGCACGGCTACTAACCGCAGAGCGTGTCATGAGTCTACCGCTCACCTCAAGGGAATGGGGTCCCACGTTGTGCGGCTTTCGGCCGCAGCCTTGAGAGTCTCCTCAGATCTTCCCGCCAGCTACCACACGCATGAGATCGACACATATGCTCAACCAACCAATACAAGGGCATATATAGCCAAAAGGCAGGCCAGCGTCGAATCAGGCGCAGCACACCCGCAGATCCATCACAAGACGCAATACCGCAAGTAACAGTAAGCATCAATGCAACTATCATACGGATGGCGCCCCCCTCACAACACACCCACATAATCCCTATCGATTTTGGCAACAAAGTTTGTATTGTTGTTAACTAAAAAATATCACCAACGTTACGCACGCTACAAGACGCCAGTGAACAAAACTCCACGTATCACAGCGCTAATGCACTAAGACATGAAGTTGAGTATGCCTGTTACACTTAAAAGTGCTACCAAACACACACATCCCAATCCGAAAGAACGCATCGCTGTGCGCTACGACGCCGCCCACAAACGGTATGGGTGTGCGATTTCCACGGGAAAGCCGTATTGCTACAACCAACCCGCTTAGCACCGGCACTAAGATGATATGTCTAGGACACATTGGTTAGCGAGTCCAACTTTACCTCGGACCAATTACTCGTGAAGCAGCATGCACTGCACCACAATAATTCTTTTCAAGTCCCTAATAAGGACTAGTCATTTTGCTACAGTACTAAGAGCAGTCGGTCACCCGACCACCCCATATAATGATTATGCATAAAGAGGACCTTCTATAATATTGTTTTTGTATCATACATCTTACTTTCATAAGTCATTAATATATAGGACTTCAACCCACGATTCTACTATTGTAATGCTATTACATCATAGAGACTTTCTATAGTAATGCTTTTGTATCATAGACCTTACTTTCATAAGTCATTCATATATAGGACTCAAATCACGACCCTACTATTGTAATGCAAATTCATCATAGAGACCTTCTATAGTATTGCTTTTCTATCATAGACCTAACTTTCATAAGTCATTAATATATAGGACTTGAACTCACGACCCTACTATTGTTATGCAAATTCATCATAGAGACCTATAGTATTGCTTTTGTATAATTAAGTTTACTATCATAAGTCCCTAATATAGGACTAGTCATTGTGCTACAGTACTTCAAGCAGTCGGGCACCAGACAACCCCATATATATATATATATATATATATATGTACAACTGCAGATATGTATCTCAAGCATTTCCTCCATACAAGACATCTATTACATGAACACCTTCCATAACTTTCTTTAATTTATAAAATTTTATTTTATACACGAACTCCTTCTAAGACTTAGACAATTTTTAACCAAATTTCTAATTATAAGATAAATGTAATTTATCTTTATTTTAATAATATTTTCGACTTGGATTTTTATTATTTATCATATTTTTAAATATTTTTACAAGTTTTTATGCTTATTAATGTAATTTTATTGTTTAATATATGTATATATATTAATACTATTGATGTGCCTTTATATTGAATTTAATTATTAATAATAATATTGTGCCGTCACTTTATCAAATCACACTTTCCGCTATCGAATGGAAGAAACCAGTTCCTCGAAACGTTCCACCAAGGCCGGGGTCCCACAAGGCTCCGTTCTATCTCCACTCCTCTTCACAGTCTTCACGAGTGATATTTCAAAAGACCCAGTAGTGAACACCGCACTCTTCACCAATGATACGGCACTTTTTGTGTCTAATTATAATAAGAATAGTCCCACTTTGATACTCCAAAAAGCTACCAATCGCTTAGGCGAATGGTTCCGCCTATAGAAAATCGAAGTGAATTCCGAAAAAAGGGTAGCAATATACTTTCAACGAAGTCCAACTCAACAGCGTAAAACTTGTGGACCAAAAGTAAAGTTAAAAGTCATATCTCTATATGGCCACCCTATCCCTTAGGAAGAATCGGCTAAATACCCAGTCGTCACGTTCAACGCGCGCATGAGGTTCGCGAATCACATAAGTGTAGTATGCAACAGACCCAAGACAGTTATTGGCCGTATCCACCCTCTTGTTAACAGAAAAAGTAAACTGTTGCTAAGCAACAAGCAACACCTAACCTGCACAAAGCCTGCGTTAGCCTTATTATGTCTTACGCAAGTGTAGCTCTTACACACACATATAAGATCCATCTTCTTGGACTACAAAACGTTCAAAACTTTTCATCCGAAAAGCCACCTGATCACGGTGGTACCAATAGAACTCAGATTTGCACAACGATTGTCAAACTCCCTCTATCTCCGAATATTTCAAGGAGATGTCTCAGCGCTACTTCGATAGCGTTGAAGCCCACCGAAACTTGCTAGTGGCAAATGCAGCCAACTATGTCTCAATACCAAACGTCGCGCCCACTTATCGTAGACCGCGAAACGTACTAATAGAACCACCAGGACCGCTCGATCCAGTCGATCCAAACGTCGCAGATACAACAATACACAATGGTACTACACCCATACCAAATGGAACAAGCACCAATAGGATAACGGATGGGGCGCGTCGCACCCGTAGGCGGGCACAACGTGTTCCAGCACACACCGCGTACAAACCGTGCACCCGCGTACCTAAGCTAAGCAGTCTGAGGCGGGGGTCCGCGCTCCCCCACTCGGACAGTGGTAGTAGATAGCTCAAAAACAACCAACGAGGCGACATGATGGTTTATGATACCAAATCATAAACCATCATCATCATCATCCTCATTTTCATTTGACTTTCCCTTTAATTAGCTCCTAAATCCCTGTCTTCCTTGAATCAGATGCTTCATCTAAGATCTTCATGTAAGAGCCGCATAGGCTAACAGCACAAACATCTCGAAAATAGATCAATGCTGAGTAAATATTAACAAAAATTTTAATAAACAAAATCCACAATAATTATGAAAAAAACGACGGTTGAACTCCGGGAGTGCCGGCAGAAGTGAAAACTTGAATGTTAACGTTGTGCATTTTTGATATTTTGGAATGGTAAGAGAATAATTTTGCACGAATTTCTTTAATTATAAGTATAAAAGTAATATCATTTATGTGGTAGAATACAATATTTATTTATTGCGCTATCGTACACAAACATGACAATTTATATTAGGTACATTCGCGCAAGCGCCCTGCGCCGCCTAACGACACAGCAGGCGCAGGTATACATTTTCGCCGCGCTGAAGAAAGAGAGGGGGATACTTCCTCTCCTACGCCGCGCCGGCTGTTTCTCTCTCTCTCTCAATCCGTCTTACGCATTTTCGATCAGGGTCACGTGTCCTGACGCGAGTTTAACATTTTTTTCCCATTGCAAAAAAGTGTACAACGCCGCTAAAGAAGTTTTCACTTCAAAAATTCTCAGAACGTTTCTAGATCACAAATTAGCGAAACGGAACTGATTTTTTGTTTCATATGGCATTTCTTTATCATTTATGCCAATGACGAGTCGAACTGAAATTACAGGGTATTCAAAATACGTACATCGCAACCTATTTTTGTATTCTTTACCGGCGGGTGTGAGTATATATAGCGCGAGAAGTAAATATAGGCGACACCATTTTGAATCCCATTCTTTAACTGCACGTGTAATGATCATCTCGTTTACGTCAGACGTGAGATAGATAGACCCACATCGGGTAACAGTCTCAAAGGTTCGAGGCGTCTGACACTGTGATCATAAATCCGTCTACCAAGAGTTACGAATGAAAGATGCATGTTTAGCAGTTGTCTAATATGAGTTACCGTATAGTGGCGGTATACCGTGTAGTGGCGGTATACCGTGTAGTGGTGGTATACCATGTAGTGGTGGTATACCGTGTAGTGGCGGTATACAGCGTAGTGGCGATATAAGAATATCCGCTATCCCACATCATCGCGTGGGTATCGTAAGAGGCGACAGAGGGAAACAAATCATAGATGGGCAGCAGCATCTTCCCAATAACGACTAAAAGTAAAAAAAAATCTTGGGAGGGATATTTGTCATAGTTGCAACGCTTGCCAAGCGTTGTAGCTATGACAAATATCCCCCCTTTGAAGCAATCTATGCGGAGGACAATATCAGCAGTAGACTTTAATAGGCTAAGTAATAAGCTAAGTAAAGGTAACGTTTATATGAGTTGAAGACGAAGGTAATTATTACAATCAATTAACTAACATACGAGTATCTTTACTGAAAGTAAGTAACGAACTATGAGAATAAACATAATAAATATGTAATCGGCCCTCTTCGAAGTCGTCTGACATAATACGAACTTAATTTAATAAGCGGCTCTCTTAATAAAAGCCCTGCTTTCAAACTCCGTAGTAATTGCGTGTCTTATTGCGGCCAATACATTTTAATTAATTAAAAATATATATATACGTCTTATTTGATTATAATGGATTACAAAACGTCGATTCAATTAATCTTGAAATACGTTTATATATGTGCCACGAAATATATTATATTGCTCAGATATTACAATTTTATCCCCAGTTTCATATAATGTGAGTATCCTGGAATTGAAGCTGAAACTGATGATTGCTATTTTAAGTCTTAGCTGGAAAGCTACAAGTAAACTTTTTAATCGACGGATCCTGTGTTATCGTTACAGCCTACCATTAGGCCGCTGCTGAACGTAGGTCTCTCCATAGATTGCCTCAGAGGGTGGATTTGCCATAGTTGCCACGCATGGCAGGCGGGTTGGCAACGGCAGTTTTGTTGTTGTTAAGAAGTGGCTGCCGCCTAAGATACACACTGGGCTTGGTATATGTTAGTGGATACGAGTATTAATACACCGCCACTAGACGGGAAACTGATCCTGTGTAGCATTTAGTATTTTATACTTTTGCTTTATAGAATTCATCATTATCTCAGTATTCAAGAAATAAAAAACTAAAATAATTTTGAGAAACCATTTCATATATTTAGATATTTATAATCGAAGAAAAAAACCATGAAACGAATAAAAGGAATGTTTTGGGAGTTCTATTTAATGGAATCAAGGAATTACCTAAGGATACGAGCACTCTCTGTTCGTCAATTATCTTAGCATAATGAGGTACTGGAACTAAAATGGGCATGATAATGGACTGCCATTATCAGGCCTTGTCCCTCTTAGTATAATGATATTACGTCATTTGCGGTCGCATGACTTAACAACTGGAGGATCTTGTATCCATACGGTTAGAACTGAGTTTTATTTTCAGTAAATATTCATATATAATACGTTAAATTAACAACACAAAAATCACTTGGATCTTGGATCTAAAATAATATAAAATATTCAATGAAACTGTTTTTACGGATTTAGTTGCGTTTAAATTACTTGTTTTTAATTCCCGACGTTTTGGGTGCTTTACAGCACCTACAGTCACTGGGGTGGGGCTGCTGAGATGTTTGACGCCCCAATGTCATAGTTAGTCCGGCAACTTTTATTTTTTGAATATTAATTTTTGATCCGATCTATGCAGAATGAGTATCTTGAAGTCTTGCAGTGGTGTTTGGGTTTGGATTTTATTTCTTTAATTATAGGATTCCAAGCAGATGGCAGCATTCATCAATCTTATCTATTGAAATTAGGATATTTTTTTAATTTCAATAGCCTGACGAATCATACTTGGTATTATTTTTTTTATTATTATATGCGAGCAGCTATGCAGGTCTAGGTAAAGAGACCAGTATCACTGCGACCTAAAAGATCTATTGTGATTGCTGCTATAGCTATAGTTCACGGCTAAGCCCTATGTCTTCAATGAATCGAAGGAGTTGCTTAGCCGTGAGCAATTTCACTTCTTCTGGGCGGAGAAGATAGTGTCCCAGATGAGTGTTACGTTTGCGCATTAAGGGTCCGCAATCAGTTAGGATGTGTAGAGGCGTTTCTTCCGTTATGGAACAGAACCGACACATCCTTGAGTTGCTTAGTCCCATAATGGACATGTGCTTTTTAAGACAACAGTGACCAGTTAGGGCTCTTGCCAGAATGCGCAATTTATTTTTAGTTAATCCCAGGGCTTCAGAAGCGAATTTACGATCAAGAGCCCGGATTAAGGTTTTAGAATATTTTAAGCCTGGTGTGTCAGACCAGATTTTAAGTGATTTATTGTGATAAACAGTTTCAAGGGTCAATCGGGCTAGGCTTCTTGAGATTCCACAAAATGGCTCAGGTTCAAATTGTGTGCACTTTGAGCCCTCCCGTGCAAGTTTGTCGGCAAATTCGTTGCCTACAATACCCTCGTGACCCGGAACCTATCTTAAAACGACCCTGTTGTTACATCCCAGGGCGTTTAAAAGGTTCACGTAGTCTCCAACTAGCTTTGAGTTCACTAAGTTTGATCTCAGCGCTAGCAGTGTGCTTGACTATCAGAGTTTATGTAAATTTTATGGTTGACGTAGTGTTTTTGCAATTGATTTCCGCACACCGAATTATGGTGAAAATTTCTGCCTGCAAGATAGAGGTGTGTCTACCCAAATTCATACTAAATTTGAATTTGGGGCGTTCCCCGTAAATTCCAAAGCCTACGTCGAGGCCCATTTTAGACCCATCGGTATACCATATGAGGCTACCGACCTCACAGATAACCTGGCCATTCAGCCAGTCTTCTCTGGAGGGTAATTCCACTATATACTTTTTATTAAAAGTGTGTAGTTAACGCATGATATCTGAGATCATGCATAAGACCGGTGATTCCCTAATTGAGTCGAGCATGGATCTCAATCTGTAGGAGAGCAAGCTTAGACCGCCCTGGGCGTTAATCCTATACAAACTAGCCCTCGCCTCCTTGTCTAGATGGAGATCAAGGAGCGTTAGGCATAGAAGTGCATTAAGAGCCGCTCCAGGCGATGATCGCATAGCTCCAGTTGCCATTAAGCAGGCAGTATTTGTAGACAATTTAGTCTGTCCGCAGTAGTCTTTTGGTTGGCCTTTTTACACTAGACAATAGAGGCGTAGGTGAGAATCGGCCTCACTATGCTGCTGTACAGCCATAGGACCATACTGGAACGCAAGCCGCAGTTGTTCCCGACCAAACGACTGCACGTACCTAAAGCAATTTTTGCCTTATGGCATACGTTGCTAAGGTAAGAGTTCCACGTTAGTTTTGGTCGATTGTTACGCCCAGGTACTTAACTTCCGTGGAAAATGGTACTTCTTTGCCATTAAGTTTTGGTTGGACTAATTTGTCCAACCGTCTCTTTTTGGTAAAGGGTATTATAACAGGTTTATCAGCACTAACTGATAAACTGTTATCCCTACACCAGTTATTTATGTTGTTTAGGGCTCTTTGTATTATTGACGATAAAGTACTTTGGCAAAAGCCCCTCGCAATGATCACAAGGTCATCAGCATAACCCAATGTGTCAATGCGTATGTCTGCCATTTTGTACAATAGTTGGTCAACCGCAAGAGTCCAAAGATGGGGTGACAAAACACCTCCTTGTGGGCAGCCTCTTGGTTGCAACCTCAATCGAAGTTTGAAACAGCGCTATTTTTGCATTTCTGTTTGAGAGCATCGACTTCACCCATCTGATGGTTGTGGGGTCAACATTTTTAGATCTCAGGCCCCCAATCAGCAGTGATGTGGGGCTATTGTCAAAGGCACCCTCAATATCTAGAAAGGCACAAAGAGCTATTTCTTTATCCTCCAGTGCTTTTTCGACCCTGTCAATGACACTGATCAGGGCTGTTACCGTAGATTTGCCTCTGCGGTAAGTATGCTGGTTGTAATGTATGGGCCTCGTTTTTTTTTTTCAATTTCCAATTTCTTAAGAACCTTTTCCAATTTCTTAAGAAGAAAGGAAGATAGGCTTATAGGTCTAAAGGACTTTGGTAGAGCGTAGTCCTTTCTACCAGCCTTAGGTATAAATAGAACCTTGACAATTGTCCATCGTTCTGGAATATATCCCCATGCAAAACTAGCTCTGAAGATTTTCACCAAATAAGGAAGAAGGATGTTGATACCCCTCTGTAGTTGGATGGGAATTATTCCATCCTCCCCGCTTGATTTAAATGGTTCAAAGGAGTCAACAGCCCACTGCACCAGGTTTGGCCTTATTGTCTTTGCAGCTCTATACCAGTCCTCATTGCAAGGCCTTCGTAGGGCTCTGAAAGAGTTCAAGACTGAAGTCTTGTGTGACTCTGGGAAATGGGTTGATGCTAGTAACTCCAATGTTTCTGTTTCAATATTAGTGAAGTTACCATCCGGCTTTTTAAGAAGACCGATCTGATTAGGTTTAGCTTTCGATAGCATCTTATGTAGTCTTGCACTGCGAGGCAAAGACTCAACTTCCACGCATAGCTTCCGCCACGATGCTCTCTTGGCTTTTCTGGTTTCTTTATTATATTCAGTAAGAGCTGCACTATTAATATCTTAGCCCTATTAAATAGTTTCCTGGTCTTTTCCCTAAGTTCTTTTAGCTTAGAATTCCACCAAGAAACTTTTCGTGTTGAGGTTTTGGTTTTGACGGGAACTGTTCTCGAAGGCTTCACGGATACCTACGGTTACTGTCTCCGTCGCTAACTCCAGACCTTCAAATGTTTTGATGCTTTTAGGAAACGTTTACAAATTCCTCCTTAGGCTATCTCTGTAGATATCCCAGGAGGTCGCTTTCGGATCCCTAAAAGTAACGGTTTGAAAAGTTGGTGATGCTGCCACAAACTTAATGTGCTTGTGATCAGACATCGAGTTTTCGCTGCTAACATGCCAGTCATTTATCCGCCTGGACATGTTATTGGTAGCAAAGGTTATGTCTAACACTTCTTGCCTAGCACGCGTTACAAAGGTTGGTGTACAACCTAAGTTTAGGCTTATCAGGCGGTTGGAGATGAGAAAATCATAAAGTAACTCACCTCTTTCGTTGATGTTTGTTGTTTAGTTCTAGACTATATGGATATTTAACTTGGATATAATTGGACTTAAAGTAAAAAAATAAAAGTTAAATTATCTTTTTTTTTAAATATGAGTACGTAAAAAATATTTTTATTAATAATGAAATATTTTCAAAGATTCCGCTAGCCCATGTTATCCCATGGATGTCGTAAGAGAAGTCGTAGATGTCGTGGTGTCAGAGAGAAACTAAAACAGCGTATGGACGGTGGCAACTTCACAATAACAACTCAAAAATAATTATATAAACTGCAGTAGCAAACCCACCTGCCAAGAGTAAAAAGTTTTGCTGTCATCTTCTTTACAAAAGAAAAGACACAAAAAAACAGCTCCTTAGTTCCTGGCGACCCCCTAACGTAGCTCCGGTAGCGACACTGATTACGGTGGGATAGGGAGATTCAGTTGCGATCTTCGAAGACTTGATCTGGTAACACGTAACGTTTGACACTCCACCTTGATGACCGATGAGAAGATTCTGGAGCTAAAAGTAGAGACAAACAAGTTGTAGTATTGTCTAGGGTGCGAAGGCGGACACGGTCTTTCTCGAATCTGGCAACTTGTTCTTATTGGCTATGGGCAGTAGCATCAAAGATGCGTGACAAATAGTATTGTTATATTGAATCAACCTGGCAATCGTAGTAATTAAGGCAAAATTAAGTAAATTCTCCCTATCCGTGTTCCGCTCAGTAGAAAGATATGTCTATCACTATCATTTATGAGCTGATGCACAAGCTTTATAAAAATTGATTACTTTAAAATATTATCGTCATTTTTCCGAATATCGATTTTCGAATTTTTTCAAGCAAAACCGCAGTTGCCATTTTAATAACAGTGTTCGTTAGGCTTGGAATCGAATTGAATTTATCTTACTAGGTGGGAAAAAAAGAAAACTGCAAATCATTCAATGAATGCAATGAACGCCAAATCCAAAAACCTTTTCATATTGAGTAGGACATGTACTTGTTAGTGGAAGGAGTAATTGAAATAGTTGATCCTAATCGTATATCACTATATAATCTGCTGTTCTATCGTTAAAGACCGTAAAGTGGAAAGCCATGTGTAAGCACGTGTTAAATTATTGAAAAGTAGGTCTCAAACAATAAGAAAGATGATTTTTTCGAACTGTGATTTTCTTCGTGCTACGCGGTGAAGAAAATATCGTGAGGAAACATGTATGTCTGAGAAATAAAAATTGAGGTTTGTTAGTTGCAGTCTTAAAGCACACACTGGAGCGTGGCGATCAAATGTTTTACAATCCTAGAAAATAAAAGTAAGCTTCTGGCCAACAATGGAACGTATATAGGGGGTACATGGACTTTACTTTTTTGGTAACAGATCTGTACAAACTGTAACTAACGTATACGTATAACGTATTAATTATACTCCATGTCATTTTAATTTTATTAGAAGCCGTCTTTATTTTCAACAAAATAAAGACGGCTTCTAATAAATTAATTAAATGACATGGAGTATAATTAATAGTGAAACTGGGAAGGTTAGCTCTCGTAATTCGAACTATCACTTAAGTTTTAACAATAAATTAATTGAATCAGATCAGGACGTTGCAATGGTTTTCGAGAAATATTTTACTGATATTCCTATCTTAACCACTAAGTCACTGAATTCTTCTCCTGCCGTCGCCGAATCATTACTTAAACAAAATGTGAATGCGTGTACAAAGAATTTTACATTTCATAAAGTGTCATCAAAAGATATTCTAAAATATTTTAAGACTATTGATATTAAGAAAACCGCCGATCTGCGGGGGATTTCCGTTAAAGTTATTGCGTCTATAATAGATGCAATCGCACCTCAACTATCTATTATTTTTAATACTAGTATCAAATCTGGTGTGTTTCCTGATTTAATGAAGCATAGTAAAGTAATACCTTTATTTGAATCTGGCAGTACATTGGACCCCGCTAATTTTAGACCTATTTCTATACTGCCAACACTTAGTAAAATTTTTGAAAAAATTATTCTTGATCAAATGTTAAATTTTTTAATGTAAATAATTTACTTCATAAAATCAATTCGGTTTCACAAAGGGTCGCTCAACAACTAATGCTGGTTTTGAGCTTATTAAATATATCTTTAATGCATGGAGAATTCACAGGATGCTTTGGGTATATTCTGTGACCTATCCAAGGGCTTCGATTGTGTGCACCATGAAACATTAATCAGGAAACTTCAACACTACGGTGTAAGAAGTGATGCTCTTAAATTAATTATTTCATATTTAGGTGACAGAACGCAAAAAGTTGTAATTAATAGTATGAATTCTTACGGGTCGACTGTACAAATGGGCGTGCCTCAGGGCTCAATTCTCAGCCCCTTTCTGTTTCTTGTATATATTAATGACTTACCTTACATAGTAGGGGATAACCATGATATAGTATTATTTGCTGATGATACTTCATTAATTTTAAAATTAAAACGACAGTTATTAAATTACGACGAAGTAAATAATGCTATAGCTAAGGTAGTCAATTGGTTTAATGTTAATAATTTGCATTTAAATGGAACTAAAACTAAATGTATGAAATTCGTAACTCCTAATGTCAAACATGTTAATACGAATGTAATTTTAAATGGGGAAGAACTGAGTCTTCTTGATACCACCATTTTTCTTGGAATCACACTAGATGCAAAGCTTCAATAGCTCCCCCATATATTAAAACTAGCTAGCAGACTTAGTTCTGCAGCATATGCTGTAAAAAAGATTAGAACTCTTACCAGTGTTGAAACAGCTAGAATAGTTTACTTCAGTTATTTCCATAGCATTATGTCGTATGGTATTTTGCTATGGGGACACGCGACTGACACTGAAATTATATTTATTTTACAGAAGAGAGCCATTAGAGCAATATATAATTTAAAACCAAAAGAGTCACTGAGACAAAAATTTAAGGAAATTAATATATTAACTCTGGCCTCTCAATATATTTATGAAAATGTAATGTACGTACACAAGAATAAACTTAAGCTTGCAAAAATAAGTGATATTCATTCTGTAAATACTAGGAACAGACACAAGCTAGTAGTACTAGTTACTCGACTCCACCGAGTCAGTAATTCATTCTTGGGGCGATGTATAAGCTTTTACAACAAAATCCCAGAAAATATACAAAATGTGTCATACGCAAAGTTCAAAATTTTTATTAAACTAAGTTTGTATAAAAGGGGTTATTATAATATTAAGGAATTTATGGATGATAATAACCCCTGGTAAGGGTGATCGCTACGAAGCTGTTTCTAATTTGTCTTGTGTTGTTAATTGTAAACATGATTGTAAGCTATTATTTGAAAAAAAATGGTCCCGCTGGGTTTCTTGCTGGTTCTTCCCAGGACAGAGGTTTTTTTGCGAACCAGTGGTAAATGAAAAAATTGACTTTCAATAAGTATTGTTTATAATCTACATTGAATAAAAAAGTTTCTGTTTCTGTTTCAAAGAGCACCTAGCCGCCGTGCTTCAGCACTTCAAGCAACTTTTACATAACATCAATATAAAGCAAACAAAAAATCAATATATCGCAGTAAGATGGTTAAAGCTGTGATATAGTTATATCCCTAGTCATAGAGCTATATACCGTTATAAAATTATATAAAAGTCGTTCGTCGTAAATTATATAAAAGATAGTTATTATCTTACTAGGATTACAACTATGATACAAGCACGAGTTTAGTAATATAACATCTTACTGGACTAATACAGGGAAATAACTATATGTCGACCAAAAATATTAGTCAAAACTAATTTTGACTTATACTTTTTGAATTTTTTAATTGAAAAAGTCCAATGCTTTCAATATTATATTTTATATCATTATAATTTTCCTAGCTTTAGAGTGGCCCAAAGGCCACCCTCAGCCGCTCGTTAGACCTACAGTCAAAAAATTAACATGAACAACAATACAACAGAAACTGAAGATCCAATATCAATGTCGCGAAATTAATTGGAGGACTCTTTTAATTTTTTCAGCAGCTCTTTTTTAAGCTGCCTACAGATTTATCTCTTTGATCCTGAACATTTATTTCGTTGTTACATTAATTGCAGAACAGTTGCTATCAGTAACGTTCACCACATGACGATACTCCACAAATAACATGAACATTTTCTACAAGAGTGTGCTCCTGTACATTCAGTGTACAATTATAATTCACTAAATTAGCCTATTATGATAGTTAGGAACCGTTGTGATATAACTATATTACGGTATATAGCTATATTTCTGGCGATACAACTATATCACGGCTTTAGCCATCTTACTACGTCATATATAATCCCGCACAAAAGCTATCTACCAAAAATATACAGTGTTTAATCATATCCTAGACGACTGTCGTTATCACGTGAGATTTAATAGACCACAAATCCTCAGTAAAGAAAATCGATTACTACCAAAAAAATTTCGGGAAGCTATTTAAATTAAAAATAAAACATCACACCTCAAGGAATAACATAGCTGGGTCCAAACTCAAGTATACCATTGTAGGACCTCAAAATGCTAAAGGCTAGTTAGGAGACAGTCAGATCAGACTAAAAATAATATTTGGAAGCTAGTCTTAGCTTTGGAAGGTTGCCCCACTATGGCATTAGGATGTCAAATACCTCAGTCCCTTTGACCATGGGTAAATGTATGGTATTCGCGTAAGTATAAAAAATCACTAAATATAAAATATACGACAACATTCGCGGTAATATCAATAGCCTTTTAAGTAGTACAAAAATAAATCTAACTTAAAACCACGCCGCATTAAAATACAATTAGCCTAAATTTTAACTTTACCTCGGTGATGTTAAACAAACAACCTACATGATTATGAAATTGACGATACCCCTAAGATTTATTGGAGTTATAACATTTCATTAAAAGTTCTGTTGACGCCAACCCGATCTGAGTATATTATTATGTTTATCTTAGTTTACTAGAAGCTACAGTTTAATATTGTTCTTCTTTTTTATCATACCGTAAGAGTCACCTACTGAAGACTGCATGCGGAGGTGGAGCAAAGGATTTTTCTTTATGTATCTGTTCCTTTTATCATGTTTGGCACGCGGAATTACGATCTCCTCACAGGTCTCTCACACAATTGAAACTGTTTCCTAAATATAACGATCACCGTTACAGTTATCCTTACAGCCTAATAATGTCAACTGCTGAACATAGGCCTCCTATAGATTACACGTTTGGCAAACGGGTTGGCAACCGAAGTTGCTATTTTTTTTTTTGTTATTAGGAAGACGCTGCTGCCCATCTCTTGATTTGTTTCCCCCTGTTGCGTCTTACAACACCCACGGGATGATATAGGGTAGCGAGTATTCTTTCACAACAACTATATGGCAATAGTCATGTCGTTGATAAATTAAAAGCTCATATTAATTTTGATTATAGAACGAAAGTTAAGCTAAACAAGAAAAAGTATAATATGAAATATCAGAACCAAGATTTGGATTTTTTTGTTTCCATTAAATTTTATTTTGAGAGCCTAGTGGAATATTAAGAGATCCGACAGTACAACTTTGATCCCTTTGGAGAGATGTAAAGCTCTAGTCCATAAAGCTACGTGCGTAGACACTTTGGCAACCACTCATCTTGGGGCTACCTCATTAAGAGTCAGTCAAGAGGTTAACACGTGGTAAAACTATAATCCACATTCTTTTTGAATTAGGCTGTAAGGATAATTATCGTGATGCAGCATGATTCCCTGAAGCCCGCCCTTTGGTCTTCTCTCCTGCACAGCTTGAAAAGCTTTGGGTAATGCAACTATAGTATACCATTCAGAGTTGACTGACCTACAATTTTCTAGCATTGACGTCTGCAAATGTCTGCTCTGTGAAAAAAAAAACTAGCCACCATTTTTTACCGACGTTGCGAGATCTTTGTAGTTTTGTCAGTAACTGTCCTTCTGAGTAGACCCGTACCGATGATTGCCTTTTATTTTCCGGATCATATTGACAAATCCATGTCTCGTCACCAGTAACGATTTCTGAAACACGCCTAGATGCCCCGTTTTCAATCCGTAAACGCATTCCATGGCACCACACACTCCACACGAGTCTGTTTTTCGCTTTCAGAGAGCAAACGACGGATCCATCGACAGCAAAGTTTCCTCACTCCAATATTTTGATGTAGGATGGTATGAATGCTCCCCGAACTGCCTATAATCTTTTTGATGTATATGTGATTCGTGGGTCTTCTCGCGCCAACATTTCAGTAGTCCATATATTTTCTGGCGTTACTGCTGTCTGCCTGTTCTTTAGTCATCTTTAAGCTTAATTTGACTCCTTTTGAATTCAGCAAACTACCTAAAAATTGTTGCGCGTGATAAAAATGAGTCCCCTATTGCAGATTGTAACCGTCGTAAACTAAATTGTTCGGTTAAACCAAATTCAAAATCATAATAGATAATTGCGTGCAAATGTTCAAGATTTTTTTCATCCTTTGTTTTAAATGAAAAGTGCAGGAAGCGTTGCAGAAAAATTAATAGAACTTTGTTTTCTTTTTAAATATTGAGCAATTGTCTTATGGAATTCTATTTTTAAGTAAATTTGCTTTTTAAAAACGTATAACACGGGTGTGTTTCATTTTCAAATTTCGAGCATCTCAAAAATTATTGAGTGATCTACGTTTTTTAGTATAGTCAACCAAATCTAAGAAATACATTTTGATAGCCATGCCAACCAAAAAATGGGAACGTACAATATTCGATTCTTAAAAAAATCGATATCGATTATTAAGAGTTGGTAATCATTTACAGTTTTGTTTGAATAATACCAAAATAAATTAGAAACAGTTACAAAAATACGAAGAAATTTATCAGTTTCTTCGTATTTTTTGTTACTGCTTATTTCTAGAGGCAAAGCTATAAAAAATTTAAGATTGAAACTAGATTAAAATAAATTTATTTAATTACTTTAGTACAACTGGTTGGGCTGTCGTTGTTTAGATTAATTATTATTTGATTTTCAATAATGCAGTCAAAATTAATGTCTCTTTGAAAGTCATCCATAACCATTTTTTTGTTTTTTCTGCCACTTTTGCCCAATCATCCTTTGTGACATGGGCATATGCTTCAACGAATATAGAAGAAACAGCCCAAAAGTTAAAGTCGAGTCACAAAAGAAGAAGGCAAACACAAAATCACAAAATCACGCAGAGTAAGCTCCCGAAATGGCGGGGATTGAAATTACGTATTGGTTTTTTCAGCGCAGCCTTGTAACTGAGTTATTTTGCCTACACAAATTTATGTTGACAAAGTAAAGAAAATAAACTTGTTTTATTCCTGATTCATGTAATTTAAGTTAATTAATAATTTAATTTTAAAAATAAAAATTTAATTAAACAAATAATAGATTAAAAAATTAATGATTCGATTATTTGAATATTTTTACTGATTATTTGAATATATTTGCCAATTATTCGTATAACAATGAATTTTAATCATCCAAATACTACGGTAACGTACATAGCGACATATCATTGAAACGACGTCAAGTAAAAAAGTTGATACTGGTTATTTTTTTTAATATTTTGCTTTGTTTGAAAGATTCAAATTTAAATAAGTGGTAAAAAATCTATACGCTTTGTAATGAAATAAAGATAACTTCATAATTCTTCGGATTCACGTAAAAGGTTATTTTAAATCGTGTGAGTACGCTTGTGCAAAGTTATTGCGAAATGATTAATGTGAAACGTCAAAATGTATTTCTAAGATTTAGTTGACTATAATCATGATTGATCGAATTGAATGACGCCTGTATGATCGTGTAATGTACGCCTAAGTAGAAAAACATTTATAATTATAAATTTATAATTAATCTGTATATTTTAAAAGGATTTCAAAAAGAATGTGGATTATAGTTTTACAATTTATATTAATTCATCTTCATCTATTCGTAGTAAATATTATGTATCCTTCCATTCCTGAATTACGGAGGAGAAACGAAGTATATCTAATTTTACAGTCTTCCCGTTTTCTCCTACTTTTTGCGTGGATGTCTCCTAGCTACTGCTCACCAGGGAGTAGCTTATTCTCGGCAGATTGATTTCACAGTTTATCAATGTTTATCGGATGTTCATATTGTGACGCGCCCACCTCACTGTAATGCATAAAAGTGGCGGTATAGATAATTACATAAAATATACGTGACCGGAATAAACAAATACATATTAATCTATCCTAAGGATCTTTCTAAAGGTTAAATTATAGGCCGTTTGTTATATTTATGGCGTGATCGTCTTAGTTAGGACCGTTATTTACGTTGTGTTTGTATAATAACTTGGTTCTTTTAAGTGTCTCTTGAAAGAATGAATATTCATTAGAGCAGCCGAAAGCTGTTAGTAGCGTCTTATAATTATTTTAAGCTCAAAAACCCCCCTTCACAAAGAAAGGGCTCAAAAGAGTTTAGAACATTAAATTGCCCCTATTCCCCTTGTATCAGATTCACATTAGTCAATTTATTATTAATCACCCTCCCTAGAATCTAGAAAATACTCACTCACAACATTTATAGAACAATACCAGATGCAAGTTTCGTTTCAAAACTAGTGAAATGAAATGAATGAAATGAAGTGAATGAGAGATAATTAATTAAATAAAGTTAATGAAATAAAATGAATTAAATGGAACGATTGAAATGAAATGAATGATATGAATGGAATTAAATGAATGAAATTATGTGATCAAAAAAATTATATGAAGTTAATACATCCTCTGTGTTTGTATATTATATAGTCATGAAATGACGAACCGAATCACACAGGGTTTTTAACTTCCGGGGGAAAAATAAGATTTTTACTGGTATCCCAACCTATATGAGCTCCCACTGGGAACACTACACAACTAATGTCATTGTGAATTTATATCCAGTAGAATTAGGAAAAAATAATTAAAATGCAAGCAAGCCCTAAGGGTGGGTAAATAAAATAATATGCAGCAGGGTAGGGTTGTACTTGTGTGTGTTGTAAATTCATATAATTTTGATCGAAGGACACTTACAGGTAAGTTACTTTGATCAAATAATTATATTCGTTGACCCCTCCTCTGTGCTTGTATACTAAAAAAGATGTTTAACGATTTGATTGCTTAATTTTAATTATTTACTGTCATAAATTATCATCATTAACAATTTACAATCAAACAAAAAATAAACATAATACATAAATATAGATAAAATAATTTCCCATTATGAATTATCATTTAATAAAGATATTATAATTTAATTCGCAACCATCCACTCAATTATTTACAATGATGTGTCTTACCTGAATTGAAGAGCACTTCCCGCCCTCCCTCAATTGCATGCACTAATCCCGTCACCACTAGTCCCAGCACCACTACTCCCGGCACACACACCGCTTAGCGGTCAGCCGCCGTAAAGTCTTACATCGCCTGAGGATGCCTCGTGTAGAGGCGAAACACTCACTGGAATATTTCAAATTCGAACGCTAATATTACGCTTAATAAATAATGGCCCATTATAAAAAATGGAAAAGTTTTTGATGTAAATTTGTTGTCTTTCTAACATTTTCAATATCAATATCACTTCTTCTAGGACGAGAAGGGGATAAATGCCCAGTACCATGTACAGTAAATATTATTGTATTTTCTTGATAAAATGCTTTACCTAACGCGCTGCGGTGTCTGACTTATTGATATTAAGCAGTTTTGAAAATAAACTACTCATTTGTTAAATTTCATACAATTTTAGTGACATACATGTGATATTGTGAGGTAACTGATACAAGTGGTAAAATTAAAATTCCGTTTAACCGACTTCAATATAAATAAAATGAAAACATCATCAATGTATTCAAAGTCAATTAAATACGCATTATTAAGGATAACTCAAGAACTACTGGTCAAACCCCGTTCAAAATTATATAGGACTACACGAAAAGCACCAGATTTTTAATGAATATCTCCTCATTTTTGAAGTCGGTTAAAAATAATCATACTTTCTCCTGCTAATGTATATTTTTTTGCTCTTTTTGATAAAATTCAACTATGTTAACCAAATTGTGTCAGACTTCAGCTTTGATCGTATTGTTACGAGCTTAGGGTTCGTGATAATAAAAACTGCTGACCGAATTACCAAAATTTATACTTTAATAACTGAACACCAATTAAAACTTAAATCTCACTAATAATTATTCACACATAACACTTTAGTTCACTTTATTTCACTCCGAAAGCTTCCCTCGTATCGCCAATCCAATAATAGATGGCGCTAGTGGAAGAGTTCTAAAAGGATCTTGACGCTCCTATTTCTGCTGCTTGATACCAGATGGCGCTAATAATCAGCCGCCACATACCAGGCGCTAATTATAGTACGCAACAGTATTCTCGTTTTTTTTTCATCCTATAAACACCAGAAAAGAACCGTTTAACTTCATCTTCATTATCAGCCCCAATCATAATAGGAATAAAAATAGGTAAATTTATTACTTTACCTACCATGATTTTAGACAATAGACATATTGTATATACAGACAAGGGCTTAAGGATTATTTTTATGCTTTACGTACATAAATAACTCCCTGACAACACTGCCACAGCAAAGTAAGTTTAGATCAGAGGAGATGTTACATAACGGTTGTTGACCGGGTAAAATTTTTAACAAATCGTTATTTTTTCTTTTTAACAAGGATTTAGTTAGAAGCTTATGAAGACTGGAAGCTTCTTCTGTATTCCACATTTTAAGATTGTGGAGATGGAGAACAGTGCATAAAACTTAAGGTTGACCCATAAATTTTACGCGTCTATATTTTTTCTAATATCAAATGAAACAACTTAAGTTTATCTATTAATTTTGGTTAAAAACTAAGAGACAATAATTTTCCTATATTTTATTTCTTCATTAAATTTCCTGGATTCTTTGCGTACGAGAGAATTACCTTGAGATGTTATTTACAAGACAAAAAGAAATAGATACCTATATTTTACAAGATTTTACAAGCTCAGATGAAGTAAATAAGGCAGGTAGATATCGAACCTTGAATAAGAAACTGTAACTAATTTTATGACTTTGTGTGAGTAAGAGAAGTGTTGCCACTTTTTTAATTTTTTTTTTATAGGATAGGGTGACAAACGAGCACACAGTCCACCTGATGGTAAGTGGTTGCTGTGGCCCATAGACATCTACATCTATCGTCAATTACGAATCAAAATGCAGATGCGTTGTCACCCGTGAGGACTAAGATGGAATGCCTCGTTTCCAGTAAAAAGGGTCTCCGGTTCTCTACACTCACCATACGAAACACAGCAGCATTAAGCTACTATTTCACGCTGGTATTCTATGAGAGCGTGGTCCTTCCCCGGTCGAGCCGACCCATTCGTGCTACAACTATACATCTAATATAACTGCAGCATGGCTCTACCACGTATAAAAATTCAATCTTGAAAATTGAGATAAAATACTACAAATACAAGAGTAATATGCGAATGCGAAAGTATATCTGTCTGTTTTAATAAAAATTCTGCAATTTCACAATTCATAAAAAAATAATGAACGTAGGAGGCGTCCGTAGATCATTGAAAAGTCTTCTTGATAAATCGTCCAGTGAGCGTGTAAGCATCGAGAAAAAATACCTAAATAACAAAAGTAAATAAGTTAATGCTAAGAAAATCGTAAAAAACTTGTTGGAATAAAAAATAAACTATAGTAATACTGTACGAATTTTTTTTAAGTAGGTATCTCAATTCTTGTAAAAACTCACTCATGAATGACTCAGAAAAAGGGTGAGTAATATTCGAGTCCGCACTCGTTTCCTCTATTCCATGAACAATGTTCGCCTGAATCTGAAACAGGTAATACAAAAAGCACTATTGTTTCATTACGGAGAGGTCTTGATTAAGGTCCGTTGTTACTCCCGCCAGACCTTCTTTTTATACCTATTTTCAATTTGCTACGATAGTAGTTGACTCAATGCTTTTAAAACTGATTTCTAATATTTAAAAAAATACCGAAATAGTAGTGTGACATTTTGTGACAGCTCTCGCCACACTAAGGGTTTTATTTAGAATCGTTTGGCAGGGTGTTGATTTTATTAGAGGTTTGGTCCCAGATTATAATAATACCACTCGCATTAAAAGGTACTGCACTGTTTTCGAAAAAATAAAAAGAAAACTAATATAATCTATTAATGAGTAAAACATGGAAAAACTAATGCAACATTACTGTGAAAGTTGGATAGCATAAATAATTCTATGTAAATGCGAGTAGGACGTAAGACCATGTCAAAGACTAGTGTCATAGACTAGTGTCACATTATTATAATTCTTTGGTATTTTTTCTTCTTTGGTCCATACTCTCTTTATAAGCTATGTATAATACTAACGATAAAGAAATTATTATTATTTATTCTAAATCCGAAAATCTTTTAGTTGAGTTAAGTTTAAAGACTGTGGCGAGAGCGAAGCGCAGCGCAATTCCCGCCACAGCCTTCGTAGTTATTTTTTTAGCGTTCAGAAATACATGAGCACCCAAAATTCCTTACAGTTGTGATAAAGGACACTCCACTCTCCCCTCCCCTGCCCCTTCTGCTGGTGAGGGATAAATGTTATAATTTTGGGGTGAGGTCTATGTGATTATCTTTTTAATTTTTCTCAAGAATGGTGTTTTACCTTTTCATGCGAATGGTGTCGGTGTGTAGAGGATACTAACCTCTCCCCTCTCCCCCTACTTTCCCTCAGTTGATGGTCAGTAACGACTCCTAATAAATCCACCCCGCCGGCCCACCCGTCTATCAAGAATGACACATATGGCATTCCTCGATGAGGTAATCTATGGAGAAAGCCTCTGTTCAAGTTCGAGTAAAGAAATTGACAAAAAACCTCATAGCATAGTGGTATAAATATATGGTCAGGGAAAAAGTTTCTTCATACTTTATTATTTGATCCGAATTGATGGTTTCGCTCGGTGTTAAAAGCTCATAATATACGATGTCTGTCCAATCCCACCATACACCCAGCGTCACCTTATTTCGTGGTAATCTGGGCTTCGCTACAGTCTATGGAATTTGACTACCCTTTGACCATGATGTTTTTCGCACGTTCTTGTCGTAGGTGTTCCTTTTTTATCACTAGTGATCAATCTTTTCAAAAATGGTTCGGTTTCATTACGTTTCAATAGAGAATCGCAAATGAGTACACAATTTATTAGGTTTCTTTCAATGAGCTCGTTTGGTACCCAAAAATCGAGTTAAAAATTAGTCATGTTTGAAACGGGGGAAAATGTTCTTGTTAGTAAAGATGTTCTTTTTTTATTTTAACTTTATCAGACCATAATAGGAAGGATTTGTACCAAATCATATGGTATTTTACTTTTGGCATTTTCAAAATGCTTGTACTGCCATAATATGTTAGGTTAGAAGCCATGAGAGCTTATTAGCATTTTCCATGGTTTCATGTTACACCACGCCGGAAAGTGGTGATGGATTCTTCAACGTAACCACCAAACGGCATATATTACAGATGAAAATATTTATTACATTAACTAACGATAAACTCAAATAACAATGACATACCTTAAATAACAATAAGCTTACCGAGCAATGCCAATATAGCAATAAAACCGAAGGTCTTGGGTTGCACATGTTAATCTTGTGAAAGTTTATTGCATTGTAAGCAGAATTTCACTGAAAATATACGTAACTACTGCTTTCTGTTTACGAATGAACTAACATTTAAACATTCATGTAATTTGTAATATAACTTGAATACTGTTGGATTGTTCGAAAAATGAAATATAGTAAGTAGTGTGTTAGAATAGAATAAAGTAGAATAGAATACACTAATTTCTTTGCAATATAATAGGTCCTTACATATGAAATTGGCGTTTTGTACGGGTGGAATATAAAGTCAATTTTTTTTGTAAAATATATTTAATTAATCAAAGTGTTAAAAACCGTGGTCAAACTAACACTTTACCCAAAAGTTAGTTTGACCACGGTTTTAGAATGACTACTGTGTCTGTTTGTCTGTCTAATTCGTTCATTTGTCACAGACTATTTTTAGTGACTCTTTCAGGTAGATTATTAAAATTTGGCATGTTTATAATATATAAAAATTTATAAAAAATAAAGGGAACCACGGCTTTTTGTTACATGTTTAATATGATAATGTTATTTTCTAAGTAAAAGAGTGAATTAGATTATTGAAATGATCAAGACAAGGGTGTTGAAGTAATTCTAAAGAAACCGCTTCTTGAATACTAAAAAAAACTTCGTAAATTTTCGTATCAAGAATCCAATGCAAACTGGTGATCCAAATGCATAATTTCTCGCGTAGCCCATAGGAAGGGAACTTTCTAAGAAGCGCTTTGTGCTAACCCCGATCGAAATCCTTCGATATAAATCACCGCGTTGTCATGCGTGAGTTGTGAGTTCCACTGATAGAAAGAAACTGATAGAAGAAAGGAGCGAGAGCGCCGTTTTCGATCATTCTACGTAGTGCCCATCTTCTGCCGCGCCGTCCCGCTCCGACGCAAACTATATATCAAAACAGCGAGGTAACTATATAAGCTAAATAACGATAATAGATTCACGTTTTTAAGACTAACAGTATTGTAATTATTAAGTTAGGACCATATAGACCTTTTCGTTATGGTCCGCTTTTCTGAACTGGTACCCGTGTGATTTTATAGAAGTTTCTCGTTCAAATAGGGGATTAAGATTTTAATATGAATTAAATAGAATTGTGTTCTCTAAAAGTGAAATTATAAAATTATTTTATTTTATACGCAACGTTTTTTTATTTATTACTAATTTTATTTATTGTAAAAAGAAAACACCATACGGGTATGTTGTTTATAGTTATTACTTTGACTTACTACTTCGTAGGTCTAGTGTCAGTCGTTGGTCGACTAATCTAATCTAAGTATCACGGCTTTGTGGAACAAGTATTATACTCGTTAACTTAGTATGCAAACTGCCGTCACGATGCGCCTAGGAAAAAATCCTAGTGTGAAGGTAAAGTTTTTTTTTTCAGAAAAAAATATACGACAGAATAATAATACAGGTATAAACATACCAACATGGTTATTCATTAGCGTAGCAGAAATGATCCAGTACTTCATTAATTTGCAACAACGCAATTGAGACAGGCCTCATGCATATACAATATTCACGCATCACTTCATTAAAATACGACAGGAAATTACTATATTTAAATTACTACAGGAATGTGTAATTTATGTATTTATGTGTAGGATGACACATATTTGGATAAAGTTATAAAGCATTATCCAAAAATGAAATTTCATCCTTATTTATGAAGCCGTGTCCTGGGAACACAGACATTCCTGAGTACATAGACTTAATGCATTACACGAGAGTTAAACATATCGCCTATATTCATAATTCTGAAAATTATTTTTTTTTTATTTTCTGTGCAGAAAAGCAAAGGAATCTTGGCCCCTTCAGCCATGACCGTGAACAAAATGCTTTTAGTTAATGAGTTACCTACTGAATCGTTTTGTATGAAAATATCATACGTGTATGATATATGACTTAACGGCAACATACACTCATGATTTTTTATGTCTATCCATGGCAGTGCCTTCCGATTGATATATTTCATTTCTCTCCTTGTATTGTGAATACTTAAATAAAACTACTTTGATTTCAACTAAATTCAGATTAAGGCCGGTTTTATAAACTTAAAAATATAGACTTTTTTCAATTTACTTAATGCTTTGTTATTGTATGATTACCATTGGACTAAAATCTATTTTTCGATTGTAACGGTTCGGAAACAGTACATACATAGTACGCCTAGGTCCAACGTCTAAGTCCCCTCCTATATCTTGGAGTATTTGGTGTTACCACCACGCTTGGCTTAAATTACTGAATACGGAAATAAACGCGATTTTTTAAACTTAAATTTCACCCTACACATTTTCTTATATCATGAAATTGTCCATATATGTATAATAATTATTTCAAGGCAATTCAAATACTTGCTTCGTGCAAGATCTTGGTTGATTTCTTTTATTTTATACGTATATCGTTTTATATATTTATTAGTCTCAACCGGCAAAAGAATACTAAAAAATATCCGAATAATTATGTAACCATAATGTCCTCCAGACCGAATTCCCATTACTGCGGTCAGTCTGCACGGAAAATTGCCATCTGCACAGTGCAGGATTTTTCTGCACGAGTGTGTAAGCAATTATAAATGCACTTTCTATTTCCTCGCTCTCAAATTCCGGTAGAATGGCAATCTGACACGACCAGAAGATCAGGCCCAGGACCAACGGCTTTACGTAGTTTTCGTGAAACAGTGCCGGCTGCTATCGAGAATTTGTAGCAGAAAAACTCATTAGTTGATTTTAGTCTGACCCGTGAATCAATCAAATCCAGGACCACATAATTAGCAGTCGCGTTAAGATCAATAGACCATCGCGGCAGTCAAACAAATAAAATTGAAACTAGTAATTATGAGTGCTTATACCGACTAGTGAACTAACTTACCATATTTGTGTAGGCGGTAGAACTCCTTCTTTATTCATTTGGGTAGTTACTAGCATTTTATTTATTTCTGCCGCCTAGCAGCAGCGTTGGCGCTGCTGACTTTCGGTACCTACCTATGAAAATTATATATCTTGGTCATCGGAAGTGACAGTGTTTTAAACCAATTAAAAATTTACAACATGAGTCTGTAGGATCTGCATCGTTTTTCGGTAAGAGCCACGTAAAAAAAACTACACTACCCAAGTCGTCCAGCGGGTGTCATAACAGGCGACATGGGGATGTGAAACAAAATCTGTGCAACTGCATCTTCCTGATAACAATTTAAAATAATCAAAAATTGAGGTTGCCAACCCGTCTCCCAAGAGTAAAAATCATGGCAAATATTATCGCTATGAGGCAATTTACTAGGCTGCACTAAACGTATCGGGAATGGAATATTTCCACTGTTCCTGTCATATTAAAAAATTTTAATTGAAATCTCCTTGGTTTTAAAAATCGAATACCATTTATTTATTAAAAAAAAAGATTCGCGGTCTTGTCACAAGGTTTTGTCAAACTTGTTTAGTAGTTGAGAAAATGGAATTGACTCGATAAAATTCAAGAGTGATGATTTATTATGACTTTCGAAGTGGTTCAACACAAAAACAGCGTGTTGACCGGATGATTTCTGCATTTGGTGATGAAGCCCCATTCAAAACCACAATTTATCGCTGGTTTGCTGAATTTCAACGTGGACGTGTCAAGCTCAGTGATGATCCCCGTCAAGGTCGTCCAAAAACTGCAGTCACCCAAGAAAACGTTGATGCTGTGCGTAAGCTGATTGAGGAAGATCGCCATATGACATACCGCGAAATTCAGGCAACTTTAGACATTTACTTGGTGCGTCAGAACTTTCGAAAGATTCCACGCAGGATCCTCAAATGGTGTATACAACATCGTATCAGGTGACGAATCCTGGATATACGCGTACGAACCCGAAACAAAAAACCAGTCACGAGTTTGGATGCTCGAAAATGAGTTAAAGCCAACAAAAATTGTTCGTTCACGGAGTGTTGCAAAAAAAATGGTAACCACGTTTCTCTCCAAAACCGGCCATGTTACGACTATTCCTCTTGAGGACAAAGAACGGTTAATGCAGAATGGTACGCTAGCATTTGTTTACCACAGGTCATTTTCAGAGATTTTCATCACCTGAAGAAGCTGTGGACGCCTACAAAACGGCCATTTTGGAGACCCCAACTTCCGAATGGAATGGTTGCTTCAATGATTGGTTCCATTGTATGGAAAAATGTGTCAAATTTCGCGGAGAATACTTCTGAAAGCAATAAATACATTTTTAAATAGTAATGTGTCACTTCCTTGATTCCCGAAATTTTCAGTGCCGCCCTCGTATGGGAGAGGCATAAGGTTAGTAGTCTACTTTCTATAGCCGGTAATGAATTTATGAATATTAATGTAGTACATATATTTAATAGTCCTTTTTTTTCTTTTTAACTATATGGATGTGGTGTAAGATAATCCTTCACCTATTTCAGCCATGGGTTTCAATAGAGGTGACAGTGGGATATCTCAAAGAAATTGTATGGCTTTCGATAGATAACGCCGCAGATAAGTAGCGTGAAATATTCAGGTCGGGGTCAGGAAGCAGCAACAAAGTGTCAAAGCGAAATGTCTGGTACTGCGATCTTCCCCTGCCAAGCGTGGCGATTAATACAAAACCTCCTTACAACTAGATCGACTAGAGTCAAGAAATGCCTTTTTATGGGCTAATGAAAAAATAAAATTAAAACAAGGTTCTTTCTGTGAGACGGAAAGCAAGTGAATGAATTTATTCAAGAACATAATTGTCATACAATAGTACAATAGTTCGTAATAACATAATAGATGGCATTACTGGTATTTTGATATAATATTTTACCCCATCTAAATAATATAAAATAATTATATTGCTTTTACATCCTCCATACCTAATAGCTGCAAAAAATAATAATAAATGCATTTATATCATACACTCTCAACTGGGAATAAAAGCAATTTGACAATTATAATGTCAAGAATGACAGGTTAACTTTTGAAACCAGTTTACAAACGGCTTTTTGGGGGTTAAACTACACACTCCTGCTCTTTCTCGCTCTAGTAAATGACGGTTCTGAGTGACCAAAAAGGATAGAAGCACAGTAAAGTACGATTTCGTGCTGCCAGGTTTATTTCAACCCTAAGCCTTAAAATGGTTTAACTCGGGTAAAACCTGTAAAATTAGCCCGTTTAAAATCCCTATACAGATATAGATATGGAATCTTTCCGGTTGATCATGACTAAAGATCTGAAGGCGGTTACCAACGATTTCCACTGAGCGGTTTTCGTTTTCGACGGTTGACAACCGCTTTTGACGTCTTGAAATGGATAAAAATATATTTTTTTGCAATAAGTTTTTACTCTTTGGTAATGAATAAAACACAGAAAGTCCCATAATATACAATAGTCCATTTCTTGAGATATAATTAGCACATTTTCAAAAATAATATTTGGAGTTTATCATCTTAGGTAGGTGTTAATTTTTTTTAAAATATTAATCAGTTAAATAATTATTATAGTAATATAATTTAAACACACAAGTGAAGCCCTCATTAGTAATGTAATGCTGAAAGAATTTTCCAAATCGGTCAAGTAATTTTCGAGAATATCCAAAAAAAAACATATTCATAAAAAGTAGCGGCCTCTATAATACAAAATATATTCTACATTAGACATCTATAATTATACATAATATTCTAGTGGTAAAAGAATCGATCAAATACTTTACGAGTATAGCTAAAAAAACTTATTCGTTGATAGTAGTGCCCTCTATGATAAAATGCATCCTACGTTTCACGGTCATAATAGCATTGTAAAGGTGAAAGAATTTTTTTGAATGGGCCAAGTAGTTTTTAAGCACCATTGCAAAAAGCGATTCAGCTTAGGCACCCGCACACACAGTAAAAACATTACCATCCTTTTTCGTCTGTAGTCGTATAAATAACCAGTTGACAACGGTTGCGAATCGGCTGCTTTGGATAAATATATGTGTGTACGGTTGCTTTACATTTATAATTCATGACATTAAAAAATGGTAAAAACATATCATACGCTAGGTAACACTCTCAGCATATTGCGCAGTATTATTACTTGTATCGACATTCAGGTTTCGTATTGTTTTATAAAGAAATACACCAGAAAATTGTATACTTTCTTATGAAAAGTGATGTTCTTATCCCTTATCTTTTTTTCCAAGAGTATTTTTTATATGATTTCATAGCGCAAACAGTGATTTTACGTAATTAAAAACACTGATGCGTGACGTATGTTCGCAGTGAACGTCGCTGGCGTAATGGTGGAACGATCGAACGAATAGCAAATACGCCAATATTGGCACCTTTTAAATGGAAGGGTTTTAGGCGCGCGTACATGGTATCTGGACCTATAAAACATCTTTGGTGTACATATAACGCACTATCTATAGTCTTAATTAGTTTGGCCTTAGTTTTCGCGTCTTCTGCGGCTTCTATTATTTTACCGGCTTCTGGCTTGATGCAGTGCAACTTATCCTCCAGGATCAAAAAAATCTCCGCTGCGAAGTTCCACTCATTGTGGATCCGCTCCCTCCCTTTTAGTTTAGGAACATTTACTAGTTAGTTCGTTGTCATTCTTGCAAACTTTTATTGCAAATACTGAATAAGACTTTGCTGTTTCACTACTTTTACTTGAGAATAAACTACTAATAAACTAATACAAATAAAAAACTAAATACACTGGGCTGTGCGCTTGGCCCATAACCTACGAAATTAAAACAACGTTCTTTCTGTGAGACGGAGAGCAAATGAATAAACTTATTCAAGAACATAATTATACAACCGTAGAATAGTTCGTAATAACATAATAGATGGCATTACTGGTATTTTGATATAATACTAACAGAAAAAAAGAAAGAAAGAGAATAGTCAACTGCTGGGCATGGATCTTTCGCTTCGAAAGTTTTGCCGTTATTGTTACGGTGCATTGATCATCGCAAAGTCGGATGTCATGCAACTTTGACGCTGCTTCCCGTTATCGGTCCAGATATTTTGTTTTTATGTACGACAATATGATATACGAAATGTTTTAGGAAACATCTCATTGCCATCATCATCATTAAAGCCCTTCACAAGTCCACTGCTAAACATAGGCCCTCTCCAATGAATGCCACAAAACATGGTCCTGAGTCACCTGCATCTATTACTTCCCTTATAGCATCTATATTGGAGGGTAATGGACCTCTTATGAGTCTGGTTTTTTCTCTATATACTATGGAAGTGAGGCGCTGCGATCGCTAATGTCGCTCAATAAAAGTCATTTTCAGTCTATTTTTCCGATCAGATGCTAAACCACTTGCACATCCACGCACAATAAAATATTTCTCCATTTTTTAATGTTTCTTTTTGTCAAAAATTAAAAAAATTATGAAGCCTGAAAATTTTCTCACTACTCTATTCCAATTACGAAGTCCCATTTGACAGATGTCAATAATCAAGTACTAGTAAAGTACCGCTATAGTCGATACTTGACGATATTGATCTTCGATTACTATAACGAACAAATTAAAATCGTATTGACAGAAAAAGGATTAGCATCAAATTAAAATTTATTAAACTGTTTTTTTTTTTTAATTTTAATTAGTTAATATTATATGATATTTTTATCAAGATGGAACATATTCATCATCACTAGCCGAAATCGATATTTCATGGTCGGCATCTTCGTCATCACCCTCATCATCGTCTGTAGAATTCCCTGTATTTGTTATAATTTGGTTATCTATGACGGCATCGATATATATGTCTCTGTCCCAATCAGCGAAAATCAAATTTTTTGTTCGTAAAACCACACTTTCCCAATTCGCGGCAGTAACACTATCACAAGCATTTTGTTTGCAGTAAACGGTGGGCTGGTATTTTTACGAGTCGCATAACCTAAAATAAAGGTTTGCGTGTTAATATAGCAACAGATAAAATGTTAAAATAGGTAAAAATAAATTATAACAAAGATTTGTTTAAATTCTTGCCTTTAATTTGCGCCCAAATCAATTCTATGGCAGTGTATTGACAATGGTAGGGTGGAAGGCGCGTTACATTGTGTCCGGCTTCCTTAGCCATTTCGTCCAATACGTATTTTGGTCTAGCTGGCTTATTTATAGCAACCAAATGCAGCAGCTCAACTTTTAACATGGACATGTCAGCAACAATATTATTGTCATTCAGCCGGTTTTGCTGCTAGAAGCTTACTTATTTGTACTGAATGATACGGTGCATTATCCATAATGATCGTCGATGGCTCATTCAAGTTGGTCAATAAGGTACAAAACCATTCCTTAAATTTAACAAAATTCGTCTATTCGTGGTATTCAACAGTTTTCTTAGATTTAAACGCCAAGAGGCAGTTCGGAACAAATCCCTTCATGGAACCCGCATGGCAAATAATTAAACGTTCGCCTTTGACACTAGGTACTTTTGTGGAGGAGTGAGGAGTATCGTCTGTCCATATCTTGCCAACTGTATGATTAGCGCTTAGCCACGTCTCATCTAGAAATATAACATTATTCCAAACGGCAACGGACTTTGCCGATCTTAGAAAATTAAATCTGGCTAAAGCTATATCTCTACGTTCCATCAAAATTCGCCTTTTATCACATTTTTGTAAGAAAAGCCAACATTTTTTAAAACCCTCCAGAAAGAAGTTCTACTGCCGTGAAACAGTCCATATTCTCGTAAAGTATTTGATAATTTATCGAGAGTCGGCAATTCGTTCCTACTATAGTAGCCATAGATATGGTTTCTAATGGCGACGTTATCAAAATTGTCGATATGTGTAACTATCGATCTTCTAACTTTTTTCTTAAGTGGCGATTTTAATTTGTTATCTTCCATTAAATCTTTAACATGTTTTTCCTTAATTATTCGGGAAACAGTTTTTCGACTAATACCAAGAGCTACACTTACTCGGTTAATCACTTGTGAAAGTGGCAACAATGGACCACCATTTTGATACTCTCTTTCAAAGTAATCTTGTAGGCGTACTACAAACTCTCGCGCTTGACTGCGCATCACTGTTCTTTTAGTGGTCTCTGTTTCGGCCATAGTGTTTATAAATACAAAAAAAATCAAATAACAGTCAAAACTTAATAACAACGAAAGAATTATCAAACAGTTATAACTACAATAACAAGACCGAAATAAAAACACAACACAAAATCAACTAAACTGAACACGCGTATCGTATACAGGGCTTCTGCACTCGTGCTGAAGAGACAAACAAAATGGCGGTCGTGATCACGAGGTGGACGCAGTTTTGACAGATTTTCACTCGCGAAAAGAATCTGTCTATAATCGATTTTATACGATTCTTTTAGTCACGTCAATATGTAAAAAAGTAAAAATAAAACTATAGAACGTAAACGCAAAACGGCAGTAAAATGTTATTATCTTTTAAAGTTTTAATTATTTTGAGCACGATGTCTAAAAACAATATGTTGATTGTGTGCGTGAATTAATTGTATAATGATTTAGATTGATTGTGTATTTTTAAATGATGATTTACGACCATGAACAAAAAATGATTATTATTTCAAATTATGCGAAACGTGAAGAGTTACGTTCTAAGAAGTGTCAAAAGGGACTTCGTTTTTTTTTTGGAATGGAACAGAATAATAAGCCTCATTTACATTTAGCGCCCGCCACTGCTCTTTGCACTGCCGGCAATACTTCGCTGAATTCTGCCGTAGAAGGATCGCAGGAAGTGTGTATTTACACTCTGCCCTACCACTCACATCACTTTCGGCTTTCGACTATGGCAGACGTCGAAATAATTACAGCGTCCGCGTTGTGTCTTCTTGCAATACAAAAAATGTTAATAAAAAAATAAAGATATCAAGTTCAAAAGAAGATAGATAGATAGATAGAAAATTTATTTGCTTAAAAACATGGTACATAAGATGATCAATGACGTGGAACTGACATGTTTTGCCATAATTAGCATGCAAAAATGATATGGAATCCTACACCTTTAAGCGAGCAATTCTTGTATATATATATATATATATATATATACAGAATGGGTCCCACATATATTCAATAAATGAAACCACAAGTAATACTAGTCCGTATAAGTGTAGAAAAATTAAATATTAAATTAAAACCCGTAAAATAAAAAAGTGGAATTTTCAAACAATATTTATTTTGTAAAATAAATTCAGTAAAAGTGAACACTCTGTTTAGACAACGTACCTTGAACCCTTGGAAGAGTGACAACGTTGCACGCGGGTGGCACGCCGACAAAAGACACCGCTGTAGATATGTCGCAATACCAATAGTTTGCTCTGCGTTGCAACGTCGCTTTTTAATGTTCAAGGATTCAAGTTCATTGAATCATTGACTTAGTGACCCAATTCTATAGAGTGTTAAAATTTGCTTAAAATTAAAACTCTACTTTTTGACCTAATTACTGGACCGATTACGTTCATTTTTTGTATATCGTCAGCAAAGGCGATAACAAGTATATGGTTTCATTTATTGCATATATGTGGGACCCATTCTGATATATATATATATATATATATATATATATATATATATATATATAATCGAAATCTCGGAAACGGCTTCAACGATTTTCATAAAATTTAGTGTCCAGGGAGTTTCGGGGGCAATAAAGCTAGGATTTATTTTTAGAAAATGTCCTTTTGTCCCTGTTTTCAGGCAATAAAAAAACTGCTACAATATAAGAAGGTAAATTTTGACAGACTTAACGATTGTAATAGCTCAGGTGGGATGTCTGTCGGGCCTGATATCGGAGTTCCATGGTTCGTGTCGCGTCTTGAGTCCGACTTTTTTTTCCTTTTTTTTTCAAATTCCCTTCTTTTGTGAGAAAATCTATCTTTTTTTTAGTAATTTTTAAAAATAAGAAATTTTTTAATGAAACTAATTGCACTCATGATTTTCATTCAAATAACCAGTTCAGTTTTTTCTATTATGCCAATAATATCAAAAATTATTATTCATGTAATTTGTATCTAAATGTAACTTAAAAAAAACCGAACGAAGCTCGGTCATCCGGGTTAAAGTTGTTCAAAACGACTTTAAATCAATAGCACGCTACAGACTATAAACTAGAAATTTCTAGCGCGCTATTAATACGCTATGTTATAACGCGCTATTTATAAAAAAGTGTGTAGGAGGCCAGCACGCGCGTTAAGTTTAACAGCATGCTATATCTCGGAGCACGCTACATTACATGTCGTTCATTAGATAGACCGCGTGCTATATAAGAACATTGTTTCGTAATAAGTCGCATTTTAGATTAAAATAAAATAAAGTGGTAAAGAAAAATTAAAGAACGCTCTTTCATACTTTTCAGGCTTACGACTTTTTATAATCTTAAAAACATTTTTAAGGACTGTACTTTTTGAAACAAAATAAAATTAATCATTTTTTATTATAATTGATATAAACGTTATTTTAACCTTAATATAAATTATAAATCAAAGGTGTATTTAAAAGTTTATTGATTGTATATACAAAAATCAACTATTTACAAACACTATTATGTACACTTTTGTATCTATATTTTATTTACATTTAAAAAACATTAGTTAGGCTTCTTTTGTAGCAGACAGCTATGTCCTTCGATCACTTATAATTATAAATATACAGTATACACTAACTAAATGACGTCTAACACTAAATTAGTTCGCGCGCGATGAATAGCGTGCTGCTATATTAAATTTGCGTCACACGTCTACTCCCAACTGTATATTATAAATATAACTTATTTATAACTTTGGTTTATTTATTCTCTATTGTACACCAAAGTGTCAGTCAAAAAGTCATGGAGGTTAGAGAACAGGAGAACGATCGCTACGTACTAAAGCATAGCCTTATGCCCCATTTACATTCAGTCCTGTTCGGCAGGGAAGTGAGCAGGGCAGTGGGCAGGGCAGTATGTAAACAGGTTACTCGCGCTGACACTGCCGCTGCCGCTGCCACTGGCCGACGATCCCTCAAATGTCAGTTTTTCGTGCGGAAGTCAAAGGACGGGCAGCGCGAGCGGCAATGAGTGTTCACATTCAGTTCAGCTCCATCGCTCAGCTCACTTCGCGCCAAGCGCCTGGATGAACGGACGTGCGTGCCGTCTTATTATTAAATACGTATGATCTACGAAAATGCTTTTCGAGAGGAATTATGAAAATACAATATGGGATTTCAACGATAAAAACCACAATTCATCATCTTCTACGAAGACGAATTTTCTTTTTGAGATAACATAGTACCTATGTACATTATTCATTATAAATTCGTCAAATTTATTTTATTAATATAAAATTTAGTTTAAGGAATGAATGAACATTGACATTTTATTTCTAAAAACGATTAATTACTCATATTGATTATTTATTTATTAAAATGTAAATGGTAATATTTGCATAATAGCCAGAGATTTTTAAATTATAATTTTATTGTAATTAAAATTATGAATTAATTTATACTGTAGTGTAATTATTAAAATAATAATAGCTTAACTAATCTCATATTATATTTATTATTATTTATGTAACAATAATGTAATAATTCAATTAATAATTTATGAACAATTTACTGTATAAGAATTCAAATAGAGTGGATCTGTATAAGTATTTAATTGTACATAATATTTGAATTCAAAAAGAATGTTTGTACCTAACTTTTAAGCAATGCAATAATTTTAAAATGTAACATTGGGTTTGTGTAATTAGCTGTATTTCATATCATTTTTGCATGTTAATTATGGCAAAACATATCAGTTCCACGTCATTGATCATCTTATGTACCTTGTTTTTAAGCAAATAAATTTTCTATCTATCTATCTATCTTCTTTTGAACATGATGTCTTTTTAAATTATTAACATAATTTTGTATTGCAAGAAGACAGCGCGGACGCTGTAATTATTTCGACGTCTGCCATAGTCGAAAGCCGAAAGTAATGTGAGTGGTAGGGCAGAGTGTGAATACACACTTCCCGCGATCCTGCTACGGCAGTATTTAGCGAAGTATTGTCGGCAGCGCGAGGAGCAGTAGCAGGGGCTGAATGTAAATGAGGCATTAATGATGGAATTTTTCATAAAATGTAAATGAGACTATCCTTAAAGTTCAACGATTGACGAAAATATAACGTAAGATACATGCAAAAAAACACAGTCAAACGTCCTATTTTTAAGTCTGCTGAAAGCATTAGACAAATATGTAGTATCATAAAATTTAAAGTAACGTTAAATATATGACCAGAAAATTGATTATTTGCAACGATGTCACGATGAGGAAATAATGGGGAATTAAGCAAGAGCTCCATTACTCGTCGCTATCGCTTGGCTGCACGAATTATTATGAGCTTTGCTTAGCGTGAGTGGCAACCATTCGAGCGTTGTCGGTGACATTCCCGAGAATTTACACACTCATGTTGTATCGTTTATAACGAGTGAATAATAATTATATGAAATCCTATATAAGTGTAATATACAAATTAATGTTATTTTTTTGTCTTCTCAGTACTGAGTACGTCTTTCAAGAAAACAGGATTGTAGTGAATTGTTTCATAACTAGGTGGGTGTCTAGCCTTCAGTAATTTTAGACACTTCGACAGCTAAGCATTGGGCATGTTTTTGCGTATGACGCCATCGAAATTTACACCGAAAACTTCGTCAGTCGAAGACCAAAACTAATCGAGGTGGCTCCATACTGTTATTACCAGAGAGTGAACGCTGTCAAAGCTAGAATTTGGCAAAACCTATAAGGAAACAAAATATAATTATAGAGTGAAATTATGATTCCAGATAGGGTTCTAATATTTAACTAAGGCCTGAAGCTGCCTACTATCGATAAACAGGACATGCCCTAAATTACCTTCTACAGGTTAAGAGAGTGGATCAATCGAAACCTTTGTGGTCTCGATACGGTAGTGAAAGAGGACTAAAACACAAGGTTACAACGCAACTACGGGCCACAGTTTATAACATCAGATGAGTGCTAGTTTGACACTCGTATTCTATAAAAAGTAATGAGAGAGAGAGAGAGAGAGAAAGGAAGAGAGATAGAGAAAATACTCGTAAGAGTCAAGTTGTGTCTTACGTCCGTTGGCGGCGTAAAAGGATTCATCACCCTTTTTGTCTTGTGCGAAATAGTACGTTCTAAGTCAATAATATGCCCTAATAATACTCAGCACATATACAAATATATTCCGTTCATCACTTTTTTCTGTCGAAATAGTACATTCTAAGTCAATGCTATATTATATGCCCCAAAGTACATAATATATGTGTGCACTTTTGCTTATATGCTTATCTTGTGTGTTTTGCTTAAGTGTTAATACTAGCTGTCCCTACGACTTCGCCCGTCTGGAAATTATTAGTTTGTATTTCACGCGTTTTATTTTTTTAAATAAAGCCTAAGTTACTCCTTATATTAACTATCTGACAGTTAAAGTTCCTTCAAAATTGACAAAAAACAGACAGACAGATAAATAAAAATGTTAAGAACTGTTTTTCTGCTATTGGTACCGTATATACTTTCATATGCATTTAGAAGAAGAAGATGTTGTTATTTTTTAAATGTTACATACAGATACTTCAATTTTATTTATTTGTTTAGATACACCAATCAAGCATCGACCATCGCCTGTGCTATGTTTGACCTTGGACATACGCACTACTTACAACACAACTTATTGTGGGTTCAAACTATCAGGGTGTTGGTGATGTTTCAAATAATAAATATTTTTATTATATGCTGGTGATACTTGTCCTTTAGTTTATTGATGCCAGAATATTTGTACAAGCTTCGCACACATCTGTACCTGTTTAAAAGGCATAATAATGTTATTTACTTTTAATAAGTTACTGAACTATTAGGTACTACATTTACAAAAATAGATTTAATTTTACTGAGCAGTGTTTTGTATAAAATTTTTATTTTGTTTTTGTTTTACTTAATTTTCATCGATGTCGATATAGATTGCTACTTGAAACTTATTGTTGTTTCTTTATTCTCAAGTTATCGTCACCAGTCACCACGTCGACTGGCCCGGCCAATCGATACATCGACTGCGGCGTCGCTCGATACATGTTTCGATAACAGGTAATGCGAGGCAATGTATTAACTACTCGGTTGTTAAGGTATTTGTCATCATGAACTATCTATCCATTTTCAGTCGCGTTAGTATAGTAAAATAACTTAATGCACTCGATAGGACCAAACGGATTGCTTTGTCTTTCGTAATGCATATAAATCAGGAGTGAAATAATAATTTAACGAAGTTTTTCTTTCCATGCGAAAACAATCAGGGTATCTTTAAGTTTTTTATAGAATTAGGGTGACAAATGAGCACACATTCCACCTGATGGTAGGTGGATGCTGTGGTCCATAGACCTCAATAAACTTCATCCTCGATAAAGAATGAAAATGCAGGTTCATTGTCACCCCTGAAGATTAATTTGGTATGCCTTGATTCCAATAAAACGGGTCTCCTGTTCTCTACACTCACCATACAAAACATATTTACGCTGGTATTCTGTAAGACCGTGGTCCTTTCTCGGTCAAGTCGACCCATTCGTGCTACAACCATAAAATAACTGCAGCGTGGTTCTACCACGTATGAAATGGTATATATTTTTACTACGCTAAGATATCTTTCATCTATGGGTTCAACAACGCTTACTACCAGGTAGGATAGTAGTTCTTCAGACTGAATTTCGGTCACGGTGGCCAGGTCTTAACTACTAGCCATCTGCGCAGGAAAAGCTTATGGTACACGAGTGTGTGGGCAAACACAGGTTCATTTTCTGTCCCCGTACTCTCATAATCCGATGCAACCGGACCGACGGAACCGATGCTACTGTAGCCCATGGGCACCTGCGACCTACCTTAAACAAAGAATGCAACTATGTGATTGTGTGATGCGTTATCACCTCTGTTGACTAAGAGGGAATGTCTTACAGCCCTTGAGTCTACTGGGTCTCTATAATCTTCAGACCCGAACACAGCAATGCCAGCACTGCTATTTGGCAGTATAAATATGTAACATACTCAGACGGACACCTTGGTAGAAAAAGTGCCCTAACTAATACTTAATATAAAATTTTAATGAATTATGTTATTTTTATTACAAACATGATATGAAATAACGAAATATGAATAAGATAATTTTGACATCAAATAATAAAATGTAATAAACTTAGTATTCACATGCTCCATATAATTTCTCTTGTAACGTATTACGATAATTTGTCGTAAGAGGTGACAGAGAGAAACAAATCACGAGATGAACAACAGCATCTTCCTAACTACAACTAAAAATGAAAATTGTAGTTGCCGACCCACTTGTCAAGATTGACAACTATGAAAGGTTAGAACCCCTACGAGGGAATCTTAAGGGGAGGCCTATGTTCAGCCCGCCACGGTAGCCTTTAATTAATAAGTTAATAACAGTAGCAATGTAGAAAGAAATATTTTATTATTTAACTTCAATTTTGCTATAGTTGACACGCTTGACAAGATGTCAATCGAGTTGTTAAACGCAATTTTTTATAATTTTTGATTTGTTATCAGGAAGACGATACCTACCGGACGATATGGGGTAGTGGATATTCTAACACCGCCACTGTACGGCAATTTACATATAAAAGTGAATTTTATATGAAAAGCTCTGCACTTTATATCTACATCACTTGTATTCAAAAATAATCCACTAAAAGGGAACAAAGTTATAATTTAAATGCGGTATTCTTTTTCCAATTATTGAATACCATTTAATATTCCATGTCAAAAAAATTATATTTCCGTAGCTAAAAGCTTGAATTCAATGCATGCCATATTGAAGTCACTAAAGAAATATCCATTTGAAATGTGCGAAAATGGAATTTAAAATGAAAATTATTTTATCTGTGGCATCATAGTACACAACTCCATTTAAAATAATTGTATATATTTTGTATGTGCCTGTTTTGTTTTCATAGTAAATTTTCAAAAATTATTAAAAAAAAATATGTTTAACATGTTACAAAAGATATTATAGACTAAACAACTTATAACTACAGACCTAAAAAAATCCTACAAAAATGTAACCAATTCAAAGCTTTATTTTATGTGCGGGTTTGGTAATATCGCAGTGGGCGGATCCGATTACGTGCGTATTGAAAGGTTAAAGTACTGGACTCAGAATAATTTCCAGGTATTATCCATGAAAACCTTACCTTCTAAGCCGCGTCTACGTGCTATTTTTGAGAGTTAATTACTCTCAAAAATAGCACGTAGACGCAGCTCAGAAGGTAAGATTTTCGTGGATAATCGTCGTCACACGCAGACTCGATGACTTCCAGCCTTCCAAAACAACCGGTTTCCGAAAAGGCTTCAGCACAATAGACCACATATATATATAGACTATGGAGCTCTATATACTATTCAGAAAATTGTACAGAAGACCGAAAATATTTAATCAAAATCTTATAATAAAACCAGAAATCAAAAATAGACTTTGATTTATTTAAGGCACAGAGAAATTCGCTATAGTATGTATTGATAATTACTCACTGCTGCGATTAATGACAATTTTCGCATAGAAAAGTTGCGTTCTCCATGCGTATGTTACTCGAACATACAATACTAATGTATTTTGATTTGCGATCTTTTTTTACCGGACACAAATAACAACTTCTTTTGAAATCAGCTTAAATTGGGGGGGGGGGGGGCGAGAAGAGCGCTGATTCTTTTGCAAAGGCTATTGGAAGGCACAACTTAGCTTTTCTTACAGCTTGTTGTAGAGCTATCAATGCCATGCCTAAGCTTATTAGAAAATCTTTTCTGGTTGGTGGTTTATCATGTGTTTAACATTTGAACAATATTAGCATTTATTGCAGAAATATTGAGAACGAACAAGCACTGCCGTTATCAGACTCGTTCCCACTACCCTTAAAGATCGTATCCTCTTATTCATCATCCTCTTCTAAAACACGTCTTATGTCAGCATTTCTTAATTTTTTGGACATTTTTATTGTAACAATAGATTTTTTGCAAATAATTTACATTTTAAAACCATTTAAATACAAACAAATATTTAACATTCAAATTCAAAAATATAGTCACGCCGTATGCATGGTGGGGTCTCCCAGACCCGCGCACACTTTACACGTGTTTTACTCAAACTTGCACATGCAATAAAACTGTAGTAGGTATCTTAAACTGACCTCTAGTATATATCAGTAAGCTATAGAGACGCGCAAAAAATAAAACTAAAACCTTTGAAAAATATCGACGATTTTGTGAAGTAGTGAATCTGTTAGACCCAACAGGCATGCTTGGGGTAATATGTATGTAATATGACCAGCACCCTCTCCTCTGCTAATGCAAGAAGCATTTAATTTTCATTCATTTCAATTCATGCACTTTGTTGTAAATGCGTCTTTTCTTTCATAAACCTTCGCACTATCGTAAAATAACTAGCCGAAGTTGCAATAAAATAATCTGATTAATATTAAAAGAACCCAAAGGAAACCATCTGTCACGGTGTCCACCATGTCGTGTGTGTAAGATAATCCATTGGCCACTAATATGATCCCATTGGTGTCGTAAGAGGCGACAGAGGGAAATTAGAGTAGGAGTTAGCCAGCAGTATGTTCAGCCGTGGTAGCTCAGTGGTTAACCACGCTCGCTGTAAATATAACAGAACGCGAGTAACCTGGGTTCGATCCCCGCCGGCACCAATGAAATTGTTAATTGCAATTATAAGTGCTGATTTACCACGTGCTCGGTGGTGAAGGAAAACATCGTGAGGAAACCTGCATGTCAGAGGAATAAGAAAAAAAAATATTTCGAAGACATGTGAAGTATCGTCAACACGCATTTGGGCAGCGCGGCGGACACTTTCTTGCCCTAAACCCTCTCAGAAATGAGGGGAGGCCTGAGCCCAGCAGTGCGACGTATATAGGCTGTAACTTAACTAACTTAACTTTATGTTCTTGATAACGACTTAAAATAATAAAAAAACTGCGCTTGCCATTGATATGAGGAGATGCATGGGAGAGACCTAAGTTCAGCTATGGACTTTATTAGCAGGTTATAATGATATTAAAACACAAAAAGTTCTGGTCTGAAAACTGTATGAAAAATTTATAATTAAATTATAGTACTAACAATAAAACCATGAAATATCAAAGTTAAACAAAGAGCCGTGGTAGGTCAAGGACTAAGCGCTCCCCTGCTGGCACAAATATTAGGTAAATACAATTTTGGTTGCTGGTTTACTACGCATTCAGCGGCAAAAGAATCTCAATCTCTGAAGAATTAAAAATATTACGTAGTCATGTGAAATCCACCTTTGTGGAGTGTACGAGTAGTTCACTAATTGGTCCATTATCCTCTCAAAAAAAGTGGAAAAACTTACGCTGCAGTAAGATGCATATTTATAGATGTAATTTAACTTTTCAGTATGTGTCGTCATCTTCATATCCTCTTTAGTGGATCACCGAAAAAGCCTAAAGTGTATTCATAGAGATAGTGAAGTTAACATAAGCGTTTTGCATACTATAACACGCACCAAGCCAACGGGTAAGTGAACGCAGTGCTAGTTTCCCTATCCTATCCCTATTGTTTTATGTTCTCAAAATGAAACAGGGTTAAGCGTATTCTTAACTTCATTTCTTAATACGCCAAGGAAATTACATAAGCTAATAACTAATGTAATATGGGATTTCTTTTTTAGGAGAGAGGCAAACGAGCATACGACTCACTTAATGGTAAGTGATTATCGCCGCCCGTAAACAACTGTAACACCAGGGTAATTGCAGATGCGTTTCCATCCTTTTAAAAATGAGTAAGCTCTTTTATTGAAGGTCCCTAAGTCGTATCGGACCGGAAAAATCTCTGGTGGTAGTCGATTCCTCAAGGAAATGGTGCGAGGAAGGAAACTTCTGTTAAATCGCACGGTGGTAAACCGCCAGTCATTCAGATGATATGGATAATATCGCGAGCTTTGTCGCGATGTGCGAAATTCGGGATTCTATTTTCAGCGTAGATGTCATCATAGAAATAGAATACAAGTCAATTGTATGCGTGTAATTGCTATGATATTAGCTGAACTTGTCTCTATAATCTGTGTCATATTTATAGGCTTTTATTACATTGTCTAATTTGATGTATCTTAAAGTTTCTAGCGAATGAAGGCCTATGTTGTGAATAGTTATCAGCTAGCTACAAGACAGGTGTATATGTAAAAGCGCAGATCGCTAATCTAATCGGATACTTTTAAAATTTGATGACGATACACAAGAATCTGATAAGATCTTAATAGGCCAATGGTTTTAAAGGATTTTCACACAATTCGTGCAGTACGTTCCGCCATGGTCATGCACAATGCACCATGCAAAACGACAATGAGTAAGCTTGACATTTTTACATCAGTGAATTTTCAACGGGCATCGTGCGTAACCTTGGCTAAACGTACAGCATTTTCGACCGTGTATAAGGCGCTTTATATCTATAGCTTTATACAAGGCAATTTATGGAGGCCTATATTGAGCTACGTAGTACTAATTATTTATTCTGTGATTGAGCAGTGAATTTTGGTAGGCTTTAATGAGTTAATGAAATGTAAATATTTTCCGAAAAGGCCTTTATATTTTTATAGTACTAGTCAAAAATATTCACGAATAAAACTACTGCTTCATAATTAAGTTTGAATTATAAATTTTCGTTTCTCCTTCCTTCAATAGAAGTATTTTGAAACGACAATTGTAATTTGCATTTGAAATATCCATTGCCGCGCTCTTATCGTTCGAATAAAAGTGAATAATGGACGATCGCCGCTGAGGAAGGAAGTTCCAATAATTTTAAGGAATAACGCTTTCACTTCTCAGTTTTATTCCTGTACGAAGGAAATTTCCAATTACATTATTACCATCACTCTTCTTATTCCAAGATAAAAGACGTCTATTTTAACTATTGTTAAAGAATTCGTTATTATATTTTGCTACACAATAATATGAATATATATTTAAAGAAAAAAATAGGAATAATTACACTGAACGGAATATATTATAATCAAAGTCCACTGCTGATAGGCCTCCGTCGCTTCATACGATATTTGCCATAGTTATCACGCTTGGCAGGCGATTTGAGAACCGCAGTTTTTTTTTTTGAGTTGTGATAACAACAGAAGATACTACAGCTTCCCATGTTTTGTTTCTTTTCCCTCTGACGATTCTTGCGATACCCACGAAAAGATTATGAGGTAATGGATATTTTTTTACTCCCCCGCAAATACTTATCTACGAATGTAATATTTAATGTATAAAATAAAACTATTTTTACGGATGTTATCACGTTTAGTTTTAACTTTTTTAATACCCGACATTTCGGGCAGTTTCCAGCCAGTGTTCTCGGGGCGGGACTGAGGTGTTTGACGTCCCGATATCGGCTACCTTTAACTCCAGAATACTAATTTTTATTTCGATCTACGCATAACGAGCTTACAGTACTCAGCGAATTTGCGGTTGCTTTGTTCAGCTTTAAAGCAGATAAATTTTTAATGCGCTCGCCTTGGTGATAAGAGCACTTATCGTGTGCTCAGTCAACCTATCGAATTAACAACAGTCACTACTCTGTTGCACAAAGCTCAGACAATCCCTTGAGAACGCTACGCTCTGTCTTACTGGCAAGCGTCTCATTAAAAATTAAATTGCTTCATCTCATGAAGATTATACAAGGCAACCGTTATAATATTTTCCTATCTAAAACAAAACTTATTTAGGCTTAATATAAGAAATCAAGATGTGTTATCATATTATTAATATTTCCTGTGCGTAATGAAAAATTCTACACTTATTTGAACTATATACCTCTCCAAGATTTTTTTTCGATCTTCTTTTTATGAATTAAATTAATGGGCTTCATTACCGTATAGTGGCGTTTTAAGAATATCCACTACCCCATATCATCCCGTGAGTGTCAGAAGAGGCGACAGAGGGGAACAGATGAAGATATGGGCAGCAACGTCTTCCTAATTACGACTTAAAATTAAAAAAAAAATGTGGTTGCAAATCCGCTTGCCAAGCGTGGAAACTATGGCAAATATCCCCCCTATTAGGCAATCTATGGGGGAGGCCTATGATCAGCAGTGGACTTACAGCCTATTAAAGTCCCTTAGCCGTTATGCTTGACTACTATCTCACCTGATCGTTTAAGTTACAGCCTATATACGTGCCACTTATGGGCACAAACCTCCCCGCTCATTTCTGAGAGGGTTTTAGGACAAGGAATTGTCCACCGGTCTGCCCCAATACGTATTGGCGAACTTCGGTAAATCAGGACTTCAAATTGCAATTAACAAGTCTATTGGTGCCGGCGGTGATCAAACCCGGTTTGCTCCCGTATTGGTAAATTTACAGCGACCATTTACCATCTGAGCTACCAACAATTAAATATAATCCAGTCATCAACTACGTGCTTTTTAATATAAGTGTATAAGCACTCGTCTATTTACACTTTCCTTGCAGGCACTCACATTGTATTACGATATAAAGTCTAACGGTGGCCTAAAAACATTCACTAAACTATATTACCCCATGGGTGTCGCAATGGGCGACGAAGAAAAACTAAACCTACGGTAATCAATAGGCAGTCTATGGGGAAGCTTATATTCAGTATGTTTATCAGCAATGGACTCTGCATAGACTGTGATAGATGATTGAATGAATTCAAATTATTTGCTGTACGCATTAAACGTTAAAACAAAACGCCTCGTCCGAATTCAGTTCACATATAAAAGATAGAAGATCAGCTTCCCTAATTCCACTGCTGGAAGAAAATTATAAAATCGCTCATCACCAAGTCGCGTCCGGACCGCGCTCGCAGTCGGTCACGTCCGTCGGTCGTCGGCTTCCGCCCGGGTGGGAGAAGTATAGCGCGTCGCTTCGCAGTGGGTGCACGTGCTATGGGGCCAACTCGGCTTGCTTCAAGCCGAGTTGGTTCAAGTCGAGGACGCCCCTGACCGCTCCCGGAACGATACATTCCCTACGCTGCGTGCCATCTACTATGCTGGGAAGCGAACTCCAAAGGCCCAGCGAGCACGCGCCTGTTGGTGATATCGGCTCCACGTCGAGATCCGTCTCCGCGGGACCTCGAGGTCGCTGACCCTTCAGCAGATCCCTTCCCAGAGGTGCGAGATACGCTAACTAATGCCTAGGAAACTACCAGGCCATAACCTAGAGCTAGGGAGGAGCACCGGAGGCCCGGAGTGCTGCTATCAGGAGCGCACACCTGTCGGCAGGATTGGCCCAGCGTCGACTCTTGTCGTCCGCGGGACTCCGCAGGGCTTTGCGACTGCTGACCCTTCGGAAGCATCTACCTAGCGGCGCGCAATACGCCAAAGAAGAGTACCTACAATGCCGTTCTTGAACGGCTCCCAAGACCGGCCCATAGAAATGAGCTGTGAGGATTACCCGGGTAATGGGGAACACCCCGAGACCCGAAACCTGCAGGAATAAATAACAGTAGTCCTTTGCAGACAACACTGGAAAAAAATCGCTCATACTTACGATGCAGTGAATATAGTGGCCTTTTTGGTCTCTATCATAGATTATGCATTATGCACTCGCGTTGTACAACATAACGACAACGATTGTGAGTTTTTTGTGTATGAAGTATTTTTATTTTTAATATTTATCATTTAAAATCATTAATTTTTGACTGTTATGTATTGATTTTATTATGATATAATATATTTATTTCATTACTATCAAAAATTATGATTGAGATGTGTACATACACATAATAAGGATCCTGATTATGAATTTTGATTTTAATTTTTGTTGTTACCCCTGAGTACTAAGACGGAATGCCTCGTTACCAGTAAGAAGGGTCTCCAGTTCTCTACACTTCATACGAAGCACAACAGCATTATGCTGCTGTTTTACGCCGGTATTCTGTAAGAGCACCCTGGTCGTGTCGGCCATAATATATTAACGTAAAATAATAAATACATTTTTATTACAGAAAATTTGACAGCATGAACCTATTTTTAGCAACAATAAACATATTTTGAAGGACTTCTTTGTCATATAGTCGCAGATATTTCTTAAAATTATTGTTAAAAATAAGGCAAGTATAGGATGGAAATCTCTTTTAAGACTGGGAAACGAAGTGTTAAATATGAACAGTGCACTATACAGTGTACAACATTTTTTTTAATTTTTTGCAATCTGATTTCACGGGTCGTTTCCACGAACTTTAAAACAATGCATTTGATTCAACCTGGGTCGGTGTAACAGAGTCAACGAACTATAACTTACATTCCAATAGACTGTATGTTTTTTAGTCACGTCACGTTTCAGTTTCATTAAAAAGTCATTAAAAAGCTACGTTGTGTCAATTTTTGTTGCAGGTGGCCGGAGGCCCACAAAGACGGTAGCGGAACCAACTAAAAAATTACCCCAGGAGTACCAGCACCCCTGGGGACGGAGAATCCCTCGCTGAGCATCCACGACCGAGCTATTCTACTGTTCCTGAACATGGGTGCTCAGCCTGCCCCGCATCTACAAATTTAGTGGCAAATATGGAGGCAATTTACATTACTCAAAGTTGAAAAAATAAAGTCCTTAGAGCGACACCACTCACCCGGACTTAATATGTGTTAATAGCTGCTTGAGCAGTATAACCGGAAAGTGGTACTTAGACGCTGAGTTCAGGTTTAAAGATATACTATGCTTATTCTTACGCAAACGCATGTGTGTGTATGTCTCTCTCTCTCACTCAATCTGTCTCTCTCTCTCTCTCTCTCTGTGTGTGTGTGTGTGTGTGTGTGTGTGTGTGTGTGTGTGTGTGTGTGTGTGTGTGTGTGTGTGTGTGTGTGTGTGCGTGTGAGTTTGAGTGTGCTTTTGAGTGTGCATGTGCGTGTACATGGGCGTGTGCGTGTGCTTGTGTTATGGGATACCAAGCACATGGTAGCACCCAGCAGTATTGAAATAAGGACATTCTTTTTAATTTCAGTAACCTAGAGAATGCGAATCGTCCTTGGTAGGAATCGATGTTCCTTTGCGAGGATTTGTGATCAATCAAATGTTTATTTTAAATGGTTGGGGCTATCCTGAACTGCTGGACTTCGAGATACTATAAGTTCGTTCTGCGTAGATCAGACCAAAAATTAATATTTAAGAGGATATAGTAAGTCAGCTCAAATTCTAATTTCGCCCCCACTTCCCAGCGCGTCGTATGCTATGTACCGACACGTTTGTAATCACTAATACTGTAAGTAGATAGGTCGTTAGATACTTATATTATTAGGTTTATCATATTTATGCCTGTTTCTTAACGCCAACCTAGTCGTTTCTTATTTTTATTACGGTTATTTCCCATTTTAATTTTACTTTTACCTGTTGCGTAATGTGTATTCTGATCGTAAGCGATACAACCTACCCCTTCAAAGACCGAAGCGAAACTGACCGGGCGGCAGAAAAACAGGATTCAAGCTTCAAGAAGCCGATAGTTTAGGTAATTTCTTTTTACAGTGAAAATAATGATATTTTAAAAAAGTAAATAACATAAGCACTGCTTTATAGTTAGTTCAGTTAGTATACAAAGTTTCATGATCTTATTTAAAGTATTTTATGAATAACAGCGGTTTGTTGTTTATTTTGGAGGTAACTTTGGATTTTTTTTTCCATCGAGAAAATTTTACGGAATAGTGTTTTCGTCTAACATAGTCCTTATAGGGGAATCCCTTAAACGTTGAAGGTAGCCTTCGTTAACTATAACATCGGGACGTCAAACAACTCAGCCTCCCCCCCCCCCTTGACCATGGGCGGTGGAAGGTGCCCCAAACATCGGGAATTAAAAAGTTAAAATTAAGCACGTAAAAATCCGTAAGATTAGTTTTATTCCGTGTGTAGTGTTTGCGTAAATATAAGAAATCATTATACTTAATGTTGTTAAGGTTATATCTACAATTTTATTATTTAATATAAATTTATATTATTTTAACCATTGCATTACATTGCTTGCTTTACCGTGTATTGGTGATGTAAGAATATCCACTACCCCACATCGAACTGTGCATGACGTAAGATGCGATAAAGAGAATCTGAAACACGAGATGGGGAACAGAGCTTTCCTAATAACAACTTAAAATAATAAAAACAGCGGCTGCTAAACCGCCTGCCAAGCGTGGCTACTGTGGCAAATCCTCTCCTATGTGGCCTGTGTTCAGCTGTTGACTGTTATAGACTATGGCATTTTTATTATTTTAATGTCTTGTTAAATAATATGAATATTATGACAAGACGTAATAATGTTAAATAAGCTTTTGGTAAAACCAAATATGCCTTGGTATGCTTTGGTCGAATCCGCCCAAAGGGCGTTTCAATTCAATGTTACTCCAGAGTAACTAACCCTCGAATAAATTTACTCCTTGTTCTTACTCTCGGATAATTTAGTTTGCGTTTTTCCAACACAAACGGAGAGTAGCCAATACTGGGTATTGTTACTCTAGAGTTGGGGAATGAAAAATGAATAAACTTATAAGCCAACTAAAATCGAAATACATTTGTTTATATAGCGCAATGCAATACTTTCTGTCTATTTAAAGTTTCATCATCATCATCATCATTAAAGTCCTTCACAAGTCCACTGCTGAACATAGGCCTCCCCCAAGTAATGCCACAAAGCACGGTCCTGAGCCACCTGCAACCATCGACTTCCTGCATGTCTTACCAGGTCGTCACTCCATCTAGTGAGGGTCCGCCCTACACTACGCCTACCGGTACGAGGCTGCCACGCGAGAACCTTTCTTACCCATCGGTTATCGGTTCTTCGAGCTATATGGCCGGCCCATTTCCACTTCAGCTTACTAATCCGTTGGACTATGTCGGTCACTCTGGTTTTACTGCGGATATTCTCATTTCTGAGTCTATCACGCAGAGAAACTCCGAGCATAGCCCTCTCCATAGCTCGCTGAGCGACCTTGAGCGTCCTCATACGGCCAGCAGTGAAGGACCACGTCTCTGATCCGTAAGTCATCACTGGCAACACGCACTGGTTGTACACTTTGGTTTTCAGAGATTGAGGTATACCTGACGAGAAGATTTGTCGTCATTTCCCGAACGCTGACAAGCCGAGTTGAATCCGTCGATTGACCTCTCGGTCGAAGTTGGACTTACCTAGTCGGACCATTTGTCCCAGGTAAACGTACTCGTCAACAACTTCGAGCATAGTTCTCCCCACAACTACCGGCATAGGTGTGATATGGACATTGAACATAATCTTTGTTTTGTCCATGTTCATCTTAAGAGCTATCCGTTGGGAGACACCATTGAGGTCATTGAGCATAGTGCTAAGGTCCTCCAGCGATTCTGTCATAAGGACTATATCGTCGGCAAATCGAAGGGATACTCGCCTTGATGTTAATACCGTATCCTTTCCAGTCCAGTAGCTTGAAAACGTCTTTCAACGCAGCGGTGAAGAGTTTCGGGGATATAACGTCACCCTGTCTTACACCTCTCTGCAGTTGGATAGGTTTCGAACTCTGGTTCTGTACTCGGATAGCCATCGTAGCCCTACTGTACAAACACTTCAGCACCTCGATATACCGACAGTCAACTTAGCACCGCTGAAGGGACTGTAGCACCGCCTAAATTTCGTCGGAATAAAAGGCAGATTGTACTCTTCGGTCTTCTGTACAATCTGCCGCAGGGTATGTATGTGGTCTATGGTACTGAAGCCTTTTCGGAAACCGGCTAATTCGGGAGGCTGGAAGTCGTCGAGTCTGCGTGCGAGACGATTCGTAATGACTCTCGAAAACAGCACGTAGACGCGGCTCAGAAGGGAAATCGGTCTGTAGTTATTCAAGAGAGCGTTGTCGCCTTTCTTAAAGAACAAGACCACCGCACTTCTGCTCCACGCCTCCTGAGTAGTGCCACCATGGAGGACGGAATTGAAGAGCCTCTGAAGGACTTCAAGTACCGGTGTTCCACCCGCTTTCAGAAGCTCCGCTGTAATACCATCCTCGCCCGGGGACTTGCCGTTTTTAAGATGCTGGAGAGCCATTCTAATCTCACTCAGACTGTCGTCCGGGATGTCATCGGAATAATGTCGGATAAGACTTGCTCTTGGATCGTTACTCACACTTGCGTGTGGCTCCAACGATGATGTGTACAGCTGCCCATAGAACCTCTCAATCTCACTCAAAATCTCAGGTGTTCCCGAAAACGATGCTGCCACACTCAGTCTTCAGCTTTTACAGTTGGCTCTTTCTGGCAGACAGATCTCTGGCAAAGACTTTGGAGCCCTGGTTCCGCTCGATCGCTTCTTTAATACGAGCAGTATTAAAGTTGCGTAAGTCTTGCCGCATGCATTTGGAGATCTGTCTGTTCAGTTGCCTGTATGCTGTCAAATCTGTTGACGATTGCAGCCTCATCTCCCGTCTAACAGCCATGAGATTAAGAGTGTGATCGGAGAGTTTTTGTGTCCTTCTGCGGCGGGTCTTGCAGAACTTAGCTCCGACCGCATGGAAAGTTTCCACGAGCTTGTCATTCATGTCGTCCACTGCATTGCAATCTTCTAGGCACTGAAAGCGGTTACGTAACTCGAGCTGAAAAGTCGCGGGATTCTGGATTAGAGCACGAGGGGGGACGGAGCGTTGACTTCATTAGACGAGACCTCTCCAACTTAACGTTTATGTTCAGTGTGCCTCTAACCATTCGGTGATCGCTGCCGGTTTTCACCCTTGCGATCACTGAGACATCACTGAAGAGTTGGCGTCTGGTCGTCATAATGAAGTCAATCTCATTTTTTGTCGAATCGTCGGGGCTCGATCAGGTCTACTTCCTGTGGGGCCGCTTCTGGAAGAAAGAGTTCATCATAACGAGTCCCTCTTTCTCCATAAAGTCAGCTAGCTGCTGGCCCCTACGGTTCCGTTGCCCTACTCCAAATTTCCCTAACTTCAGCTCACCGCCTTCTCTTGTGCCTAGTTTTGCGTTGAAGTCTCCCATCAACACCGTGTAGTGGGTTTTGGAGGAATGCATGGCTCTAGAAATATCCTCATACAATTCCTCCACCTCCGCATCGGGATGTGCCGAGGTTGGTGCGTATACCTGTATGACTTTCAACGAATGCCGTTTGGTGATTCTGAGTATCAGGTACGCGACCCTCGTCGACACACTCCCAATCTTTACAACGTTGTTGACGAGAGACTTGTGGACGATAAATCCTACACCTCCTTGGGACAGATGGGCGCCCTCCCGGTGATAGAACAAGTTGCCGGACTCGAGGATTACCGTGTCCTCCTCCTCTCTTCGGACCTCAGATAGTCCAATAATATGCCAGCGCAACTTTTCTAACTCTTCTTCCAGTTCCAGTGTCTTCTCGTCAGTCCTCAGGGTACGTGCGTTATACGTTGCCAGGTCGAGTCGTCGTAGGTGGCAACCGAACCTCCACCGGTGATTCTTAGCACCCCCTGCCCCGCCGTTACCATGGTCGCCACCGTAGCCAGGAATAGCGGGGCCGCCGGGGACTGGGGGCCGTTTATTTGTGTCGTTGCTCATGGGGGGATATTTGCCATAGTTGCCACGCTTGGCGAGCGGGTTGACAACCGCAGTTTTTTATTATGTTATTGTTGTTATCAGGAAGATGCTGCTGCCCATCTCCTGCCTGTTTCCCTCTGTCGCCTCTTACGACACCCACGGGAAGATTTGGGGTAGTGGATATTCTCAACCGCCACTACACGGCTATTTAAAGTTTTCCGGATTATAATAGTGTCAACTGTCACTGTCACTGAACAAACATTAAAATATTAACACGCGACTTGTCAGTTGATTATTCTAACCTTACTCTTATTTCTTATATTTTCAAATAAAATGTCTGGAGAAAAAAGAAAACGTAACCCAAATTGGTTACCTTTGAAAAAGAGTTTGTTGTTAGGACTCGTAGAAAAACATTTTCGTGTCATTGAAATTAAAAAAACAGATGGTGCTACGATGAAGCAAAAATTAGCCAAATGGCAAATTTTATCCCACGAATACAATAGTCAAACGACACACTGCTCGCGTACAGCAGAAAATTTAAAAAATGAGTGTGAGTATATGAAAAAAAGGCCAAAAAGGAGGAGTCATACAGAGAATGCATAGAATCCAAACAGGTTAGTTTTTATCCTGCCTTACCTTATCAATGTTTGTGTTGATCCAGTTATTTAGGCTAAAATCCTATAAATCTTTGGTATACATTAGAAATATGGACAGGAGTAACTATGAGCTTATAACTGGAGGAGCAGCGGACTGAGATATGCCTACATACATTTATATAGTGTTAGCCACTACTGGGAACATGCTTATCCCAAAGATCTTTAGGTGTTCAATGTACCATTATTATTAAGCACTTGATAGTACAATGGTGCGGTCTGATTAAGTGATTTATTTCCTTCGTCTCCTACATAATGAGATTATTATTTATATTCGAAATATTTTGAAAATGTGAGAAATTGCATACTTTAAATACATTTACTTTAATAATTTTGGCTATTTTAGGTGGTGGACCAACAAATCCAAAGAAAGAAGATCCTCTAGATTCCAAAATCATAACCCAAATAAAACAAGTGCTGTTGGGCTTTTCAACCATTTTGACAGTGACAGTGTTGCCCCAGATAGCTTATAGATGCATAATTTTGCTGAAGTTCAAGTTATTTTGCCTGAGGAGCCAGAATTATGTAATAAACGTTAGTATCTTACAGCTAGAGAAACTATACAAAATTGTTATACCTTTGAAATTTGGTTACAGATCTTGAAACTGAACTTAATGAAATTCAAAAGACTAGGATCGACTCGAACGAAGTATTAATGCAGGTAAATTAGTTTCTGTATCTCTATGCATTATACACCTGAAGCAACCCATAGTATATATTAAATATATGCTATGTTTTGTTATAACTTGCTAAACATAAGTATCTTGACTCCATTACAATAAATAGTTCGGAGTAGGTATAGCCAAGTCTGTCATTTTCAGACTCAAACATTTTATTGCGTTCATGGCTACATAAACAGTTCTTATTGTAATGCTTCCCCCCTCTCATATTAATAAATATATTAGATTAATTATAATTAATACTCCTTTATAATAAAAATTATATATATGTGACTAGGATAAATAAAATATGTTTTGGTCTTTCTAAATGATCTTTCTAAAGGTTTAATAATAGGCCGTTTGTAATATTTTTGGCGTGATCGTCTTAGTTAGGACCCTCATTTACGTTGTGTTTGTTTAGTAACTTAGTTCTTTTAGGTGTCTTTTGGAAGAATGAATATTCGCTAGAGCAATTGAAAGCTGTTGGTAGTGCCTTATAAGTTAAGTGAACCCCGTTCCGGAGACAGGGCTCGAGAAAGGTTAAGAACGTAAAACGTCTTTATTCCACTTGTATCGGGTTGACATTATTAATTTATTATTATTTATCCCTTCCCGCTTGGAAAAGGCTCACAATATATTTATACAAAAATACCCAATACAAGGGCTTCGCTCTCCTACATTTATTTTTAAAAAAAAATGTAGGGGAGGTACACGGCCCCACACACGCCGTGCACGGTGAGTGCCAACCATTTTGATGCACTCCCCCCGAAGGGAACGCTAATTCGGGAACTGGACCGTAGTCCACAGCAAAATAACTGGCGAACCAGTAAAAGAGGCTTGGCCCCTTGTTAGTGCGTAAGCACAAACATCGACCGAAGTCGCGCATGTCAATGCGTGTAAACGCCAAACAGAATACGAACGAATCCAGCCACAGTGAATGTACGTCACACGGTTTAGGCAAATAGGCACTCTGGCCGTAAACCCTCCGTGAGCGCCACCACCTGCCAGACCGCGCTCCTGCAGACGTGATGTTAGTGTATGGCATCACCACCAATTGCATGATCAGCACGGCTACTAGCCGCAGAGCGTGTCATGAGTCTACCGCTCACCTCAAGGGAATGGGGTCCCACGTTGTGCGGCTTTCGGCCGCAGCCTTGAGAGTCTCCTCAGATCCTCCCGCCAGCTACCACCCGCAAGAGGTCGACACATATGCTCCACCAACCAATACAACGGCAGATATAGCCAAAAGGCAGTTATAAGATAAGAGTAATAATTCGCCATCAGAAAGGGTTTGTGTCACTGACGTTGAGTAAATGCATTTTCGATCATGTTTGTCTCACCCACCAACAAGTTGCCTTCAATCATTCAAAGGTGGGAAAGTTACAGAGATATAATGTTGTTATATAAAACATCGTGGAGGGCAGACAGTCTGCAGCCCCGTAATGTAGGGACCCGACTTGGGCAAAGCTACTCAGGTGTGAGTCAAACCAAGACGCAGAGAGCGCCATTGAGAATAGCGTCCCACCAAACAACCATCGCAAAGACGCAACGCTGCAGAACGCAACAAGCATCAATACGACTATCGTCGGGCTTACACCATCCCAAGGTCCCCATACATCCCAGCAGACATCACTACCTGCATACCTCCATCGACCAGAACCACAAGAGGCCAGATTGATGACCAGAATCAGGCGCAGCACACCCGCAGATCCATCACAAGACGCAATACTGCAAGTAGCAGTAAGCATCAATGCAACTATCATACGGGTGGCGCCCCTCACAACACACCCACATGACCCCTATCGATTTTGGTAACAAAGTTTTTATTGTTGTTATATAAAAAATATCACCAACGTATCATAGTAGCACGCTACCAAGACGCCAATGAACAAAACTCCACGTATCATAGCGCTAATGCACTAAGACATGAAGTTGAGTATGCCTGTTACACTTAAAAGTGCTACCAAACACACTCATCCCAATCCGAACTATAGACGACGCATCCCTATGCGCTACGACGTCGCACACAAACGGTATGGGTGTGCGATGTCCACGGGAAAGCCGTATTGCTACAACAAACCCGCTTACCATCGGCACATAGATGTTAATTGTATACCTCCATCGACCAGAACCACAGGAATGCGTCGAATCAGGCGCAGCACACCCGCAGATCCATCACAAGACGCAATACCGCAAGTAGCAGTAAGCATCAATGCAACTATCATACGGGTGGCGCTCCCTCACAACGCACCCACATGATTCCTATCGACTTTGGTAACAAAGTTTGTATTGTTGTTATATAAAAAATATCACCAACGCATCATAGTAGCACGCTACTAAGACGCCAATGAACAAAACTCCACGTATCATAGACCTTACTTTCATAAGTCATATTCATACAGTTTATACGTGGTAGAGCCATGCTGCAGTTATCCAATTAGTAAAAACGTATAGTTATAGCACGAATGGGTCGGCCCGACCGGGGAAGGACCACGCTGCTCACAGAACGCTTACCACGTGAAATAGTAGCTTAATGCTGCTGTATTTCGTATCGGTGAGTGTAGAGAACCGGAGACCCTTTTACCTGGAAACGAGGCATTCCATCTCAGTCCTCACGGGTGACAACGCATCTGCATTTTGATTTTTAATGGAGGATAGATGTACATGTCTATGGGCCGCAGCAACCACTCCATACGCTTATCATCAGGTGGACTGTGTGCTCATTTGATCACCTTATTCTATAAAAAAAGTCATTAATATATGGGGTTCGAACCCACGACCCTACTATTGTAATGCAAATTCATCATAGAGACCTTCTATAGTATTGCTTTTGTATCATAGACCTTACTTTCATAAGTCATTAATATATAGGGTTCGAACCCACGACCCTACTATTGTAATGCATATACATCATAGAGACCTTCTATAGTATTGCTTTTGTATCATTGAGTTTATTATCATAAGTCCCTAATATAGGACTAGACATTGTGCTACAGTACTTCAGGCAGTCGGGCTCCCGACCACTCCATATATATGTACAACTGCAGGAATGTATCTCCGGTAGCTCCTCCATACAAGACATCTATACATGAACACCTTCAATAACTTAGGAAACTTTTCTTTTATAGGTACGTGAACTCTTTCCACAACTTAGGAAATTTCTTTTATACGTGAACTCCTTCCACAACTTAGGAAAATTTTCTTTTATACATGAACACCTCCCATGACTTAAACAATTTTTAACAAATTTTCTAATTATCTTATAAACGTTATTTAACTTTATTTTATAATATTTTTGACTTGTATTTCTATTATTTATCTTATTTTAAATATTTTTTTCAAGTTTTTAAATAAATTTATTTATTACGAAAAATAATAATTTTGCCTTCAATTTACTATGTTATTGGGCTAATGTCTGAAATATATTAACTTTATGTTTATTAATTTAACTTAATTGCTTAAATATATATCTTTTAAAACTATTTTTGACGCCCCTTTATATTGAATTTAATTATTAATAATAATATTGGGCCGTCACATTATGTTGGATATATTAGAGCCAAACATGAGCCCTGATAGGGCGTAGCAATATTATATTATATTATGTTATATATCAATTTAACGAAAAGGGTCACAGCGGGACTGTAAAAACTACCGTGGTATCAGCTGGCTTAGTATTGTGGGTAAACTGTATGCTAAGGTGTTAATTGAAAGAGTTATGAAAGAAACTGATGGAAAATTTTGGGATGTGCAAGCGGGTTTTAGAAAGGGAATGGGGTGTACAGATCAAGTCTTTTCCATGCGCATGATTGCGGAGAAGTTTATGGCCAAAAATCAGAAAGTTTTTTGTGCGTTCATGGGCTTGAAAAAGGCTTATGACAGAGTGGACAGGAATGTGTTATGGCAAACACTGAACTCATATGGGTTGAGCGCTGGTTTGATACAGGCATTAAGGTCTCTTTATAGGGACTCTAGTGCTTGTGTCAGGATCAATGGGGTCTACTCGCACTGGTTTGGCATCCAAAAAGGTGTCAGACGCCCGTCTGTGTAGCTTCCCCTTGGCTGTTCAACCTATTTATGGACAGGTGTTTGCAAACTTTGAAAGATGAAGAATGTGGGTTAAGAATGGGCGAGGTAACCGTCAAATGCCTTTTGTATGCCCATGATCAAGTCATATTTGCGTCATCGGCGGCTGAGTTGCAAATGAAGCATTAATGAACTGGGAATTAAAAGAAAGGGCAATGAAAGTGAACGCAAGTAAGACGAAAGTGATGGTTTTTAAAAGAGAAGAAAGCAAAACGGTATGTGAAATAAGAATAGAATGAGAGTTAATTGAGCAAGTGGATGAGTTTGTGTATTTGGGATGTGTATTTAGCAAGGATGGTAGATATGATAGGGATATAGAACGACGAGTAAATGCAGGGAATAGAGTGAATGGGGCACTACACTCTATTGTGAAGAACCAGAATGTGTCAAAAAAGGCACGTATGGTAATTCATAATGCTGTGTTAGTCCCTACTTTATTGTATGGTAGTGAAAGCTGGGTGTGGCAGAAGAAGCACGAAAGTAGAATAAATGCTGTAGAAATGCGGTCTTAAAGGAGTATGCCATGGTTGAATCTGAATGACAGGGTGAGAAATTGCGTGATAAGAGATAAATGTGGTATGCAAGATGATGTTGTGACCAGGATTAAGAAAGGAATGCTTCGGTGGTTTGGTCATGAAATGAAAATCATTGGTCAATCATTGATCAAGAAAGAATGAATGAGAAAAGAGTGACAAAGCAAATTTATATGGCAGATGTGAACCGGCGAGTCGGGAAGAGACGCCCTAGAAAAAAGTTTATCGACCAAATTGGCCATATTTTGAAAAGGGGCCACGTTAGAAGTACCCTTAACCGACGAGCATGTATGCGTAGATATATGGATGTAAAGGAGGCGAAAGAGGTATGTATGTCAGGATCGTGCCAAATGGAAGTCCGTAGTCTCTGCCTACCCCTCTGTGACAGGCGTGAGTGTTTATGTATATGTTTATTTATTTTATTTACTTAAACTAAACATTACGAGGTATACATATTCAAATTAAACAATTATTAGTTTTCACCGGAAAAACTCTGACAACGAATAAAAACTTTTTTCAATTAAATATTTTCTAAGCTCTCTTTGAAATTTATACAACGATTCTTCTTTTTGTAGACATTTGGGAATTTTATTATAAATTTTTACACACATACCATGGGGTCCTGATTTAACTGTTTGTAATTTTGTGATAGGTTGAGCTAATTTTTTTAATAGGATGTAAAAAATGAGGCCGGGTGTATATTGAAAAAAGGTGCATATTCTTTTTAACAAATGTGCATACTTCCATATATCTTCTATTCTTGCCATGCTGCAACCTGCCCTGTCAAATAAAGAAAGCCAGACTTGCCTGTAATTTGTGTTCTAACATTGTAGTAGACTTGTTTTTAATTTTATCATTCAAATGTTTTTGTGAGATGAAATATTATATGGGCATTATGTTGTTAACATTTTTAATATAAATCTTTCTTTTAGGATTGGAGTGATTATACTCCCGAAATGTTAAGAACTCCTGTTGCAAAACCTCTTCAGTATGACAACAATGAGCAAGAAGGAAAACTACAAAAATTTTGGGTTTCAAGAAGGCGACCTACATATATAGCTCCTTCATCATCATTGCAGAAATTGCATGATAAGAAAATGGAAGCAATTGATTTTCAGAAGAGTGTTGCTGAGAAGGAACTACTTCATTCAAATGAAGTTCACAATCTGGATTTACAAATAAAAAGGGAACAATTAAAACAAGAAAAATTAAAGACCCGTATTTTATTATTAGATTTAAGATTAAAGAAAAAACAATTCAACAATAAACAATAAAATATTAAATTTATTTATTTCAATGTTTTATTTTATACTTTTTTTCGGATTTGGATTAATAAAATTAAGAATCCATGCAATCTACATTCCATAAATACTATAAACTATAAAAACAATTACTTATTAACGAATTGCGTGCTAACTGGCCAGTAGATTGCTGTGCTGATTCCAAGCTTTACATTTGGCCAAGTTGTATAAGTTCATCCCATGGAGCTGGCAATAGCACTTCTGGGTCATCAGATGGAAGTTGTTCTCCTCGTCTGCGCAACATGTTTTGAAGTACTGCTGTGGCTATGATAACAGTTAGTGCTCTATCTAATTTTACTCGCATCCCAAGTGCCAACACTGGAAATCTTCTATTCCATACACTATAGCACCTTTCTATAGGATTTCTAGTACGAATTTGTGACTCATTGTACAGTTGTTCAGCTGTTGTCCTTGGATTTTCTAATGGAGTCATAGTGTAACTCTTTGCAGCATATCCTCCGTCCACCAATAGTGATGCATTACCATAGCGACCAGTCTCAAAATGTGCTTTTCGAACGATATTATTAAATATAGTGCTGTCATGAGTTGAACCTGGCCATCTTGCGACTATGTCGGTTATTTCTAAATTGGCAATACATATTGTTTGCACATTAACGGAGTAGTATCCTTTTCTGTTTCTAAATGTCTCTGCTTGTTCTCCACCTACTTCCAGTCTTAAGGGTACGAATGTGAGGCGAACGTGTGTACAGTCTATGGCTCCAACTACTCTTGGAAAACGAGCTATTTGGTAAAATTTATCTTATTCATATCTTATTTCTTGAGGCGATTCAGGAATTTTTATGTATTCTGTATGTAATGCAGCTATTGCAGCACTAACTCTGTGTACAATTTTGTTTGCTGTGGGTGTACTTAGACCACAGTAGTCTCCAATGCTTGTTTGTCTCCAGTTTGTTGCATAATATCTCAAAGTGGGCAACAACTGATTTACTGGAGATATTGAAAAATTTCTGTAAGAAAAAGGAACTTTAGATAACATAGGTACTAACTACTACTACTGCTACTACTTAATATATAATATTTTAGTTTTAAGTCTTTGAGCGACACACATTGCTTTTAAAAAAAATATATCTAGGTAGGTGTGTGTGTACTGGTTGTTTATGTAGACAAATATATAGTGAAAGGTGTATAGGTACATACCGGTTTGATGTATATTCCAGTTGATGCTCGATTTTGGATAAAAGACACAAAGTAGCTTCTTTGGACAATCGAAACCTTATTACGAAGTCACAGTCATCATAGTTATCGAAATAATTGTTCCTTTCTTTTATCCATCGTGGACGCCTTGGAATTTATTTTTCATCACTATCGGAATCTTCGATCATATTTCGTAAACCTTGAATTATTTAAAAAAAATAAACCCTACTATTATCACAAAGGTACAAGAAATTATAAATGCACAACGATAAAATTTCCTACTTTTACAACAAAGCATACGAAAACAGCTGTCAAAATGTAGCGGTCGCCATTAAAATACTCTGGGATAACTTGTTTACTGCATGAATTTTGGCAGTATAGCGATTTACTCTCATATAGTCTGTTATACCCGGGTTAAGATTTGGTAAAACGAAAAGTTCTCTAACTCTGGAGTAATTAGTGCTTTTATTCGCAGGATAAGACTTATACTAACTTTGGTCGAATCCGCCCTTAAGCTCTCATGTGATACGTAAACTTTTTAAGTATTTTAAATACTCACAAGTTTTCACATATAACCTTATTACTATTACTTTTAATTTTCCGATAATTTTATGTCAAACGTCAATAAAAATAGTTTGGGAAATTCAAAAGTGCACGACTCATTATGCTCATTTGATCGTGAAAAAATGTAGAAAAAAATCGCAATCAAGAACAGAAAATATATAATTTGAATTTTACGTTTGACGTTATTATTAGAGATTCAAAATTTTTTTTTATTATTTTTATTTGAAAAACTTATAACGGAATTATCTAAAACGATCAAAAATCAACTTTGATATACTTTAATTAAAGTAATTTTATGTATTTTACTCGTACTTAGGCATTATCGTAAAAACTAGTCTTTTTTACTTGACTCGTTAATAAAAAAATCTCATCAACTATATTTCGTTTTCAAAAAGTTTATCATCTAATCATAAACTAATTTTAATTTAGCACTCACCAAAGTACACCTTCAGTTCACTCTATAAAATCTATATCATTTATTTGTTAATATGATTGTTAGATACGATTTCATGTGACAAAACGTTCAATTCTTGATTTTTAGGCGATAGTAGAACATACCTACGCGCTTTGTGCTTAAATCATGCAATATTACAGTTCAATAATTTCTTTAGATTTACTTTAAAAGAAAATAACTTCCTTAGAGCGGCACAACTCACCTAGAGTTAACGTGTGTTAATGGCTGCTTGAGCACTAATAACCGGGAAGTGCATTTCACTGTGTTCAGGTTTAAAGGTTCAGTCACTTTAAAATAAATTATTTTTCCATCTAAGTTATTACAAATACCACATTTAATCACAAGGTGAATTAAATGTTGTACTTGTGGCCGTGGAAGGAAAAGAGGGAGATCTCCCGCCGGGCAAGGTGTTCTGCCCGGGGGAGCGTCCAGCACTCCTGTGATAGTTCGGAGATGTTCTATATATACTGTTTATGATTCGGAATGTTAATAGCGCGATTTAGCCTTCGGTGTGTTTCGGTGTGCTAGTGGCGCAACGACAGCGCCGCTACATCACCCCCTGCTCAGACCAGAGGTCGATAGTGCAGCCTCGTTGCCGACGAATGTGCAAGTGACAGGAGATTGCCTTGTAGTCGGCGGTGAGTCGAGAAGAAGGAAAGTAATCTGCGAGAGTGCCGTGAAGCAAAGGCGAGCAGTAAGTCTCAGAGCCGTGCCGAACACTGTAGCGCAGAGTGTAGCTTGAAGGAACAGGAAGCATTATTATTCCAGTGCTGCGATGAACCTTGTGAAGCTATATGGCTTGCAGGATATGAAGACTGCAGACGATATCTGCTCGGGAGCGAATGGGTGGGGTATTCTATGACGATGATGAAGCTTGAAGTTTCCGAAGGTTATTGGTTGCGTGTTCAGGTCACGTCGGGGTCACCACTGTGGCCGTGGAAGGAAAAGAGGGAGATCTCCCGCCGGGTAAGGTGTTCTGCCCGGGGAGCGTCCAGCACTCCTGTGATAGTTCGGAGATGTTCTATATATACTGTTTATGATTCGGAATGTTAATAGCGCGATTTAGCCTTCGGTGTGTTTCGGTGTGCTAGTGGCGCAACGACAGCGCCGCTACATACTATTTAATTATTTAAAAGTTAAATTTACGGTTAAATCGGTGTAAGACTTAAAATACATATTCATGGTTTTGAAATTAATTATTGAAAGGTTATATATCGTTGTCATGAAATGATTGAGGCATGATGATTTTTTTAAGAATAAAGGTAATTTAAAATTTAAAAATAAGCACAAGTCTACCCGATGGTAAGTTGATGCTGTGGCCCACAGATATCTACATCCATCCGCAATTAAGAAATAAAATACAGTGAGTAGTAGAAAGGTTCTTCGGTTTTCTTCACTCACCATACGAAATATAGCAGCATTAATTAGGCTGTTATTTTGCGCTAGAATTCTGTGAGGTCGTGATACTGCCCGGGTCGGGCCGACCCATTTTTGCTACAAAGTTAACATAGCTGCAGCGTATATTACCACGTAGAAAATTACGAATCAAATAATTAGTAACAAAATTATTGCCTTCATTTTTTTCATCAGTCCATAAGATTGCTGGCCCATTTTCCGTTGTAGAGAAAATAGAATTTAATTCAACACGAATCGCTAGAATTTTGTTTTACATGTTCGACCATAGGTATGCAATATTATCCACAGTATTGGTCAATTCCTTGTCGTGCTGACCCATTCCTGTTACAACCATACTATATAACGTATAATGAAAATTTTTTAACGTTATTAAAGCTTATATAATAAATAAAAATGTAGGCAATGTTAATGTAGGCATTTAATGCGCAATGCTTACTTGGTTACCTAGAGTGGGGGTTTGATTTCAATGGTTATCATTCGTAGTAAAACGTGCTTACTTTTTACTTTTTCTGTATTTGACAGTTAAAACTCTTATGTGTGCGATCTGTGCCCTTTGATGCTATATTTTAATTATTCTCTATTCTTTCTTCATCGGATTAAAACTGTATATATTTTTTATTGTTTTCGTGCTATTAGGAAAGATCTTTTCAATTAACTATAACCAAATTTACATCCCAATATAATTTCTACTTTTAATATAAATTATTAAATAAATAAACGAAATCCCATCGACTTGTTACCAAAACACATTTATATGAGTGATACTGATGAATTGTGGCTTGCCAATGAGGAAACAAAAATTGGCACAACATAGCAAACACATGCGTCCCGATTGTATTGGTGATTTTTTTAATAAAACTGAAGTGAATAAGGAATTTACAGTCCACCGGAAGCAGTGGCTACTGCAGTACATGGTCACTTCCATTCAACTTCAAACGAAGATTGCCACAGATGTGTTGTCACTTCAGAGAACTAAGATGAAATACCTAATTACACTGACACTGTATACCCTTCAGACCAGAACGCAGCAGTGCAAATACTGTTATTTGGTACCAGAAATAGGTTAAACGGTTGTACCTACCCAGGTTGACTTCTAGGCAAAACATAAATCCAACCACCAAGTGAAACAAGTTTTAGTTCCAAGTTTAGTTTAGTTCAAAGTTCAAGTTTTAGTAAATTATAGAACAAATAGGAAAAATAAAATTATAATATTGTATTATGCTAATATTAATCGTTGCGTTTACTTTAATTAAAGAATTGAATAATAAAAGGCTCTCTCTCTCTCTCTCTCTCTCTCTCTACTTGGAGGTTGGTTGCTTAAAATAAATTTTTAACTATATTTGTATCAAAAAAGCTCATTAAATAGTTCATTGACTCTGTTACTCCGACCCAGGTCGAATCAAATGAATTGAGTTTAAAAGTTCGTGGAAAGGTTATTTGAGTAATATTTTTAGGTAAACCCACGAAAACTTTATGAATTATTGAAAAAAAAAATATCGTGGGCCATATCTGCAACCTACTTCAAACAAAAAAGCCACATGGACTGGGATGGAATTCATCATAACTTGGCTGTTCCAACCTTCACCTTAATTAATTTAGCAGGTACCTACCACTTTTAAAATTAAAATTCAAGAAAATATTTACTTATAAACTACTTTTACATAATTAATACATCTACTAAGTCAACGAAACGGTATAAAACTGAAAAGAAATTTTATTTTTCAAGAAAATATTAAAGATCTCAAAACTCCTTAAAAGAAATTCTGAGCTTAATACCTCTGGGAGCTTCAATGCGCTTAATACGTTAACAACCAAGACGCATTAGCAATATAAAAGAAAGAAAAAACTCCGTGTTCATTATAAAATAATTAAAGACACAGATTAAATATTATATTTTATTATTTTATTATTTATCATCATCATTACAGCCCTTCACAAGTCCACTGCTGAACATAGGCCTCCCCCAAGGAATGCCACAAAGCACGGTCCTGAGCCACCTGCATCCATCGACTTCCTGCATGTCTTACCAGGTCGTCACTCCATCTAGTGGGGGGTCGCCCTACACTACGCATACCGGTACGAGGCTGCCACTCGAGAACCTTTCTTCCCCATCGGTTATCGGTTCTTCTAGCTATATGGCTGGCCCATTGCCACTTCAGCTTACTAATCCGTTGGGCTATGTCGGTCACTCTGGTTTTACTGCGGAAAATAATCATCATCATCATCATCTGATGATGATGATGATGATGATGATTATTTTATTATTAAATACTATTATAACGTGGTAGAGCCATGCTGCAACTATGTTATTGTTGTAGCACATTACATAGGCATTTAATTTTAGTCCTAAGGGGTGGCAACGGATCTACATTTTAATTGTTACTGGAGAATAGATTTAGCTGTCTATGGACCATAGCGTCTACTTACCATTAGGGGGACTGTGTGCTCGTTTTTCACCCTATACCATAAAAAAACTACTGCAGCGTATGTAGGCTGTAACCGCATACAGCTACCTTACATAGTCTAAGATAATCGAATTTAGTGACAAAGCCCCAGCTGTTTAGTTTTTCATCACTGCGGTTTAATATTACTATTATAATAAAATAATAAAAAAGTAATTTTATCCAATATCATAGTAAATAATCCAATATCATATTATTACAATTAATTATAATATTTTGACAATTATATAACTATTACAATATGACATAAAATTATAAATATTAATGCTTTAATGATGCAAATAGTATTTAATGTTTGTTTGTCTGATCTCACATTATAGTTTTTTTTTTTTGGTTAATTATTATACAATGTCTGTAATTTTTCTTGTAATTTTACTTTATAATGTACTTAGTAATCATTAATATATTTTACATTCTATAATTTCATAATGATTTCTTATATTTACGCGAACACTACACATTGAAATAATACTGGTTTTTACGGAACTTATCGCGTATATTTAACTTTTTAAATACCCAACGTTTCGAGAGCTTTACAGCACCCATGGTCACAGGAAGGACTGGGATGTTCAACGTCCAGATGTCATAGTTAACCGCGGTTACCATAGATTAAAATTTAACTTTTGTTCCGATCTACACAGTATGAACTTATGGTATCATGAAGTCTTGCAGTTGTATGCTTGGGTTGGGATTTAATTTTATTTATAATAGGATCCCAAGCAGATGATAGCACCCAGCCATCTTCTCTATTGAAATTAGGATGTTTTTTGATTTCAATAGCCTCGCGAATCATCCTTGGAAGGAATCGGTGTTCTTTAGCGAGCATTTGTGGTCTATCAAATCTGATGTGACGGGGGCGATCCTGTACGTGTTCACAGACTGCAGACTTCCCGGAGCATTGATTCTTCACATCAGCTATATGTTCTTTAACGCGGCTTTTAATTGATCTTTTAGTTTGTCCTATGTAGGAGAGACCACATTCACAATCAAGCTTATACACTCCTGCATCTTGCAGAGGGACCTTACACTTGACTGATGGTAAAAACTGACCAATATTCTTTGGCGGCTTGAAGTATGTTTTGATGGAAGCACGCTTCAAGATGTAGCCAATCTTGTCAGTGACTCCTCTAACATATGGCAGTACAGCAGGTACACGCTCGACTGCGGCCGGCTTCACTCGTTCTCTGTGACGTAGGCGCGGGACCCGAAGCTTGTTGTCATGCAAAACTTGCTTGACGTGTTGGAGCTCGGCAGCCAGGTGTTTACTGTCACAGATCCCTCGTGCTCTCTGAAACAAAGATTTACCCACGGTAGCTAACTGTGAAGGATGGTGGTGAGAATCACCGTTTAAATATCTGTATGGGTCTTTTTTCTATACACAGTATGGCTCAAGGTGTTATCAGGATTCCGAATTACTAACACATCTAGAAAAGCTAAGGAATTGTTTGCTTCTAACTCCATTGTGAACTGAATTTTAGAATTTATAGAGTTAAGATGGTCTAAAAATGCAGTTACTTTATCTAAAGGTAGAATTCTGAAAGTGTCGTCTACGTACCGCTTGTAGAATCTTGGATTTATGGGAGAAGTAAGCAGGGCTTTCTCCTCAAAGTCTTCCATGAATATGTCGGCGACAATGGGAGATACAGGTGAGCCCATCACCACACCATCTACTTGCTTGTAGAACTCCTCCTTCCACAATAGGGAGCCAGATGTAAGGCAGTGTCTGAGTAATACTGCATATTCTACGGGCATGTTGTTTTCTTCCAGCCTTTTAGTTACAATTGAGATGCAGTCTTCAACAGGTAAGCATGTAAACAATGACTGCACATCAAAACTGACCATAGTTTCATTGTCTGCCAGACGTAGGTCTTTAATCTCGCTGACAAAATGGTAGGAATCCTTTATGTGTGCTCTTGTATGTCCCCTGAGCGGTGAGAGTATTATCGCTAAGTGTTGAGCCAATCTGTAAGTTGGTGAATCGATTTGGCTCACTGTGGGACGTAATGGAGCATTGGGCTTGTGTATTTTTGGTAACCCACCAACAAGCATACAACTGCAAGACTTCATGATACCATAAGTTCATATTGTGTAGATCGGAACAAAAGTTAAATTTTAATCTATGGTAACCGCGGTTAACTATGACATCTGGACATTGAACGTCTCAGTCCTTCCCGTGACCATGGGTGCTGTAAAGCTCTCGAAACGTCGGGTATTTAAAAAGTTAAATATAAGCGATAAATTCCGTAAAAACTAGTATTATTTCAATTCTATAATTTCATTCACTAGAAATGGTTAATGTGTTGTACTATATTGTTTTATAAAACTATAAAACACACACATTCTACAAAATAAACAAATATAGGAAATTGATCTCTCCTGTGGACAAATTCGCTTGATTTGCTATAATCGTCACACTCAACAGGCGAAATGGCGATCGTTGTATTTTACATCGCGTACCAATAATTTTTTAATGATTTGACCGCTCCGTGGCGCAGTGGCTTAGCAATGAGTTACAGCGCTAAGGGCCGCGGGTTCGAACCCCGTACGGAACAAATATTTGTATGGCCTACAAGGAATTGTTTCGGGTCTGGATGTTTGTGCTTGTGAAATTTATGTTTCTACACTGCCCACACGATACAGGAGAAAATCCTGGTGTGAAGGTAACGTTTAAAAAAATAATGCTGATCGTCATTCGGTGTACATTGAATTACAGTAATCACGGCAGGCTACCGTTTTTTCGCGGCAAGTGTGTAAAAAAATATAAAGTAAAGTAAACATAAAAAGCGTGTTTGTTTAAAATGCTACAATTGTAATATTATTTATATAACAATTTTTCGGCTAAAAATTAAGATTGTCTTTAAGTGACTGCAACCTAAGTAATTCAAAATACATAAAGAAACTCCAATAGAACAAAACAAATTTTGCAGGTTTTATAATTACAAAAGACATGATTAGCATCCTGATTAAAACTTAATAGCATACTGTGTGCCGCCCACCCGGCTGCCTAGTGTGACAACTGTAACAAGTTCTTGAGGTCGGTGCAGAACACGGGCCTCCCCCATATGTGGTCTGTATATGGGCAGGCCTATTAGCAGTGCAGTTTTAGCAGGTAGCAACGATGATAATGGTAACAAAGTTATTACACTGAAATTAAAATAAAACAAATTAAAGTTTACATATATTAAGCATCAATGACGGCGTTTGTTTGATTTGAGATACAACCCAGTTTAATTACTATTCAAAACATATACAGTTTTAAATAATAGAGTGTAATTACGGTCTTTTATTATTTACCTTAGTATAGTGGTGGTAAAAATACATCACGACTATGAAAAATGCTTTTATTAACCGACTTCAAAAAAAGGGGAGGTACTCAATTCGACTGTATTTATTTACGTGTGTTACCTCGGAACATTTTCTTGGCGAACCGATTTTGATGATATTTTTTTATTTGAAATTCGGTGCTTTTCATGTTGTCGCATGCGCAAATTTCGTATCGATCAGTACAGTAGTTTTTGAGTTATCCTTCATAATTCGGTTTTGATTGACTTCGACTACAATGATGACGCTCTCATTTTATTTACATTTTTAATTATTTGTTATTTGGATATCGTTACCGTTGCCATTACAGATTATCAAAAGCTTACCGCTGAACATAGGTCTCCCTACAGATTGCATCATAAAACAACCTGGGCTCGACCCCCTTCCTCCTCGGCGCTACGCCAACGGTGAAGAAAAACATTGTGAGGTTTCCTCTGTTTCTGAGAAATTAAATATCTTGAGTACACGTGAAGACGCCAACACGCATTGGAATCGCTAAAAGCTCGATAACTCTCTCAGAAATGAGAGAAGGCTTGTATCCAGCTGTGAGAAGTTTAAAGGTAGTTACATCCATTACATTATTATATTACAGCCTGCAAGAGTCCACTACTGAACAAAGGCCACTATTATAGGATATTTGCCACAGTTGCCACGCCAGGCAAGCGAGTTGGCAATCTCAGTTTTTTGTTGGTTAGTTCTTGTTACATACTGTTGGTTCGTTCCTTCTCTGCCATCTCTTACGACATCCACGGGTTCATATATTTATGGTAGTGAATATTCTTACACTGCCACTACATGCTTCATAGAGCTTGTTACTTTTACTTCTTTTACTTTTAACCATCGACTTACTACCTATATTACCGGGCTGAGCGAACAACTAAAACGGACCAGTGCGCTGGCCCTAAAATTACATTTTAGGGCCAACGCGAATCGGTCGACATTGGTGCGCGCGCGGGACAGATTTGCCTGTCATAAATATGTCTAGTTGCGTGGTAAAAGAATGAAAAATTACGATACAAAGATTTAAAAAAACATGGGATATCGTATCATCGGTAAATAGCCTTATATTAATTTTGTTACAATTAAATTATTATAAGAACGCATTTTTAAAGTTTTATTTTACATTTAGTTTAGTTACGTTACCAAGGTTGGTCAGGGTTGGATTCAGACCCTCAAAAACATTTAACATGGAAAATAAAATTATACTATTTTAAAAAAAATTATATCACGTTTGACGTTTCATGTTTCTTTTTCCCATGGGCCGGGATTTTGGCGTCACGCATCTAGTTTATCTACACATTTCGTTTTTTGACGGTTTTATTTTTATTTCTGTATAATTTTTGTTTAAAAAATTTAGTGTAAGTAAAATTTTGAATATTGGTACCTAATTACACTTTATGAATATTTTATATTCATAAAGTGTAAAACGAAAAGAGTACAAAAGAAACCATATCTGCTTAATTGAATCTGAAAATCTGTTTCATAAAATATTTTGAAATTCTGTTTTCAAACCGATTGCTTCTGGAGCATAGAGTTTTTATCGCGGTAGCCACTCATTAAAGTTGTATCAAGGATGCAACATAAATGCATCGATCAAGCATCGATTGAACAGAAAGGGAGCTAATTTTAATTTTATTAAAAAAGGCGGTACTCATGTACAATACAGAAATTCTCGATATCGAAGGGTTAATATTAAAATGTAAAAATTATAATAAAATGTAAAATTATGGTATTTTCACTTAGTATTATAACGATACTATATACTACAAACTATAAAATAATGGTACAATTAGGATAATTGTACTACGAAATCCGACCCTGGTTACGTCCTGTTTTTATATGACGTTTGTAATATGACAGATGCGCTACTTTTTCTTGTATGAAAAAGTTATAAGTAAAATATTTAGATGGAGCCTATCCTTCCTTTTGAAATCATTGCTTTTAATATGGAAGGATTAAATAATATCAACCCCTTTTTTAAATAATTCAAATCGCCACCTCATACTGTGGAAAAAGTTAAAAAGGTGAATTTAAATACAAAAAACTTTTTACTAACGCGAAACAAAATAATATGTTTGTATTCAATCAATATGAATCGCCTCTATCGTAGCCATTTCCATACCGTGTGGGAAAAATTTTAAATTAATTTTCCATTTTCTTTTTCTTTTATTGCTTTGTTTTATTATCGTTCCGACGAGAATGACATCAAAAAAGGTCTTTTATTAGATTGCATTGAAAACTAATGATACGTTCACACACATGAATTTTTCAACGAGCTTTACTTTTATGACACTATGACAGTATACAGATAGTTTTAATTTGAAAATAATTTACACAACATAATAGAATGATTACACGGGGCGCACTTAATTCCTTTTGTAATTCTCTCCCAGTCAACGTGTGTAAATCTCAGAGTAGTTAATAGGAATGTATGTAATTACTTTAAGGTGTAAATAATGTGATAGCGGCACAAAATAAAAAGAACATTATTAAAAAGCGGCCAAGTGCGAGTCGGACTCGCCCATGAGGGGTTCCGTAGCAGCAAATAACATAATAAAAGAGTTCTTGTAGTTCGCTGTAAGTTTGATCGATGTCTTAATAATAGTGTACTTTTTTAATTAATTTATTGACAAGTAAACATAATAATTAGGTATCTAAATGATGTGTGTGATAGCTAAACAATCTAATATATAATCCAGTTTGACAAGAAACATTTCCAAAAATATTATCAATTTTTGTGCCTCCTCGATTAAAGTAATTTCGATGTAATTGAAATAAATTTTATCCAACGAAAACAGTATCAAATCGTAAACTTACAATATTTAAAATCCGCAAATGTATCGAAAAATTAGCACCGCGTGCGCGAATGTTAACGACGTCTCCCCTCACGTGTCTGCCCGCTCGGGTAAGCGACGCGCCCCCCGCGCGCTCTTCATCCGTATCACCCCTTACCGATCAAGCCACGATCCACACGAATTATAATTATTATTTACTTATGCATCTTTTACAGATTTATTACAAGAAAATAATTGGTTTAAGGCTTTAGGTTTATGTTTATGAAATAAAATATTTTTATTTTATTTTTATATTTGAGTTGATTGAATGTAAGGTAAATTGCGGTTTACTATTTATCCTATACCTTTAAACGAGCAATTCTTGTATATATATATATATATATATATATATATAATCGATATTGAAGAATCTCGGAAACGGCTCCAACGATTTTCATAAAATTTTGTGTGCAGGGAGTTTCGGGGGCAATAAATCGATCTAGCTAGGATTTATTTTTAGAAAATGTTTTTTTGTCCGTGTTTTAGGCAATGAAAAACTGCTACAATATCGTTAGAATAAGAAGGTAAATTTTGACAATCTGTTAATGATTACAAATAGCTTAATTGGTATATTGGGCGGTCACAAAATCGTAATACCATGGTTCGAGCCCAGACTGACCGACCGCCTTTTTTAAATTTTTTTTTCAATTTACTTTCTTTTTTGAGAAAATCTATTTTTTCGAGCCCTTTTTTTAGTATTTTTTAAAAACACGAAAATTTTAATTAAACTAATTGCAATCATGATTTTTTATTCAAATAACCAGTTCAGTTTTTTCTATTATGTCGCTAAGATCAAATAATATTATTCGTATTTCATCAGTATGTAATTTGTATCTAAATATAATTTCCAAAACACGCGAATTAAAAAAAACAGAGCGAAAAATACCGAGCAAAGCTCAGGTCAACCGGGTACTGACATATTAAACTACTATAACTACTAGATCTCGTCCAAACCAATTGTGTACAAATAGGTACTTTATGTATTCAGCAAGTTGTTTAATACTAAATAACTTATTTGTTAAGCCAGACACGGATCCTGGATTTACATTAGCCATAGATAGGCAATATAAATGGTACATATATTTATGTGGAAAAATGTAGTAATTATTTGTACTAAAAGCAAATATAAAGTTTCATTAACAATAGTTTTCATAAGAAAGTGTAGTTTATATATGTTATGCTTAGACAGTTGTGTTGTTCACTCTGCAGAAAAGAATATAATTTTGTCATCTAGAATCAGATGTACTTAATATAACAATAATATTTTTTTCTCCTATATACATGAAACCAGTGGAAATAAAATGTGAGACAACTTTTACATAGTCGAATATCGTTGATGTTAATCAATAACTACTACTTATGTATTTGATCAGATGGAGCTGATTAATGCTGCACAATTTATAATAATTTCTTTTTTATTTAACATATGAACAGGCAGATAAGAAGATAGGAGAATACTGACAGAAATATTTAAAAATGTTTTATTAACATTGAAGGCATAGTCATATCTTATATCTCTTATTATTAAAAATTTCCTTTTGATTCCTATTTAATATAGAAAAAATAATATATTGATAGGAATTATTATTTAGTTAAGACACCTTTACAATATTCATTAACTTCTTTTCAGGTGGATTGCTTAGAACAAATCTGTATGCCTTGCAGGCTGAAAGCTTGCAGAGACAAAAAGTGTATGGATATTATCAAATCTCTTATCATTGAAAATGCCCTTTTGATTGCTTACAAAATCATAAATGGGCATGTTACCATCAAGTTATTTTCAAAAAACCTTCTGGAATATATCTAAAACAAAAATGTTTCTACTTATGTCCATTATAGACAAAACATAAGAAACCATCCAACCAATTTTAATGAAAATTTTTGTGTGTTTGAATGGATCCCTAGATTGTTTATATTTACATTTGGACTCGGTAGATTGCACTGTTGTCGAGATACATAAATCACCAGTGCAAAGCTGAGGCGCATTGCTAGTAATAAATACATTTAAATTACGCCTGTGTTTTTGTAAGCCTTACACAAACAGTTTAAATTATCTTACTTCCTCACTATTTATCATTATGTAACAACATGGATAAGCATGTTAATTTTATTATGATGTATAAGTACTTAGTAATCAACCAAAACATATTAAAACAAAGTTTTGACACCGCTCCTGTCTGTCTATCTCAGTCAATCATCAAAGTTCAAAAACTTTATTAAACTAAGTTTGTATAAAAAGGGTTACTATAATATAAAGGAATTTATGGATGATAATAAATAATGAGGGTAAGGTGATCGCTACTAAGCTATTTCTAATTTGTTCTGTGTTGTTAATTATAACATTCATGGTTGTAAACTGTTATTTAAAAAAAAGTCCCACTGGGTATTTTGCTGTTTCTCTTCAGGAAAGAGGTTTTTTCCAAACCAGTATATAAAAAGTGACTTTCAACAAGTATTATTTATAATCTAAATTCCATAAAAGGTTTCTGTTTCTGTACCTAGTGTGTTGGTAATATTATAAATATAAATAGACATATTATCCCTTAGCCATGTTGGTATATGGAATTTACACTCACAATCAATCAAAACATGTCAAAAATAGAATCCATACGACATTTGTGCACAGACACGCACTATGTTTTACCGGAACTAGTGAAAGGTTTTACATCGATTTTAAAGTATCTATAAATACTGAATATACCTACAGCTTTGTTTTATATGTACTATTATTCAAGTATGCACTATTTTAACTTATAATACCGATGAATACTACTACAAAATCGCTTTCAGTCTGTTGTTACGTTATTGTTAGATTCACATTTTATCTGTTAATTTCTCAGGACTCCATTTAGACGCAGTAAAACTAATAATATTATTGTAATCTATGGATTATAAGACATCTATTCTCAAATCATAATATATCTATCGACGTGCATTTCATTGAGAATCGTTAAATTTGTAGTAGGCCCATTCTACATACAAAAAGTGATTGTCTCCTTTACATGGTAATGTACATCATATATTTTTTTAGTTTTATCATTCTCTTACTTTAGAAGTTACAGGGCGGGCGACACACGTTTTACCACTTTGAAAGTGTCTCTTGCGCAAACTATTCAGTTTAGAAAAAAATGATATAAGAAACATCAGTATCATTTTTAAAGACCTATCCATAAATACGTATAACGTACGGGTTCGATGAAAAATAATTTTTGAGTTTCAGGTCTAAGTATGGGGAACCCCCATAATTTATTGTTTTTGTTTTCTATTTTTGTGTGAAAATCTTAATGCGGTTAACAGAATATATCTACTTATCAAGTTTCATCAGCATAGTTCTTATAGTTTCGGAAAAAAGTGGCTGTGACATACGGACGGACAGACAGACAGACAGACGTGAATCCATAAGGGTTCCGTACTATAAAATAAACACACACACACACACACACACACACACACACACGCACGCACGCACGCAAACACGCATGCACGCACGCACGCGCACGCGCACGCGACGCGCACACACACGCGCACGCACACACACACACACACACACACACACACACACACACGCACACGCACACGCACACGCACACGCACACGCACACGCACACGCACACGCACACGCACACGCACACGCACACGCACACGCACACGCACACGCACACGCACACGCACACGCACACGCACGCGCACACGCACACGCACGCGCACGCGCACGCGCACGCGCACGCGCACGCGCACACGCACACGCACACGCACACGCACACACACACGCACACGCACACGCACACGCACACGCACACGCACACGCACACGCACACGCACACGCACACGCACACGCACACGCACACGCACACGCACACGCACACGCACACGCACACGCACACGCACACGCACACGCACACGCACACGCACACGCACACGCACACGCACACGCACACGCACACGCACACACACACACACACACACACACACACACACACACACTCTCTTTTCATCAATTAAAGGCGACAAAACGAGTAGACAGCCTTTCTAATGGCAGGTCGATACTGTGGTCCACAAAAATATCTCGATTAAAAATCAAAATTCAGATGTCTTGCCAACCTGAGAATTTAAAACTTGGTGGAATGCAATGCACTTAAACTTATCTGGTTCTAGTTACTCACAACGGGAAACACAGCAGCATTACGGTATTTGACGGTGGCATTCAGTGCAAGCGTGGTAATTTTCCGGTCGAGCCGAAAAATTCCTTATGTAGTCATGATACGCTGCAGCCTGGTTCTACTACGTGTGATGCATTTCTCATTACCTGAAGTTCCATCGCATATTACAACGGACTTTAAAAAAACTTAATAAAAAATAAGGTTGGACTAGTTAATGTCTGTTTTTTTTTTTTAAGAATATCATACAAAATCAGAAATATTCAGTCCCATCCATCTGGATTGGTATCTTCAGTACGCCGCTAAACAGCATTGCACCTAATGCTGTGTTTCAGTTTGAACCAATAACTCCAGTGTAACTACACCTACATCCCATTTTGAAGGTGCCGTACACTAGGACAAAATCAACTACTGAGTTTGCACTAATGTCAAGCGCATTAAAATTATAGCATACTTACTATTGCCTAAAAACGCCCAGTCTCAACGGAAACCAGAGAATTATGCAGGACAGTATAATAGCGCACTAGTTCGAGATTGGACGGCAATCCGACACGACTTGAGAAATCAGGCGCAGGACCAACGGATTCACTTGTTTTCCGAGGCACGGGAGTAAAACACCGCCAACTTGCTGACTTCGAGGTACTACCGAGAATATCTTGACAAAAAACTAAAACTGATTTCGTGCTCACGACCAATGAGACAGTCGCTGGTATGTTTCTAATAGAAAATCTTATTTATATTTTGGATACTTAAGTATACAAAAGGATAAGTGAAATTTAAAATCCAACAAAGTGCAGTGAATATACCTTTACTTATTTTCACTAGTTCGCAAAATATCTTTTGGCATCCAGTTTGAATACGGCGATTTTATACTTCTATCAGTAAAATTTGTCATTGTCGATTTATTGCTCCAAGCAGCTCTTTGCATAAAATGTAGAGAAGATATACTCCCATTTATTTTCAGCGCCTGATTCATTTGGATCTTTTAATTTGGCGTCACAAAATTCAAATTCAAACATGAGCCATATTCATTGAATTGACAGACGTTATTAGTTCGTAATACTTTGTTTTATTGTTCAGTAGATAATTATGTATGTTTTCTATTTTATTTATCACAGTGACCATTCAACTAAATGACATAGAGTAAACCGATAACCGTTTTTTCTTTAACTTTTCCTCGCATTAGTAATTTCTCTGATAGCGTAGCGTTACTTACATAAATTGCATTATATGGACAAACAGCTAAATCTGGAATGTAGAAACTTTATATTTTGAGGGCATATGAATATTTGACCCGTTTGGAAATTAATGAATCGTACGTATTAGAGAAATGCTGCATATATAATAGTAGTATAGTTGTAGCACAAATTGGTCGAATCGACCGGGAAGTATGGTGAGTGTAAAGAACCGGAGACCATTTTACTAAAAACAGAGCAGTTCATCTTATTTCTCACGGGTGATAACGCATCTGCACTTTATTCGTAATTGAAGATAAATGTAAATGTCTATGGGCCACAGTAACAACTTACCATCAGGCGTGTGCTCGTTCGTCGCCTTATCCTATAAATATAAGTGGACAGCCAATTTAATATCCTGTATGCCGTATATAAAAAAATACTGGATACAGGATAACTCTATTATGGATTTCTATAGAAAAAAGTCTTTCAAATGAAAAACCCCATCGTTTTATGTTTAACTGTAAAAAACTACCAATCACACATTCTTTTCTATGGAACACTATCAGTGTTACTGAAATTTATATTTTTGCTCATTTCAAATTCATGTTTTAATTGTATTGATCTGCAACAATGTATGTGTCAACTCGGACTTCCACGAAGACTGAATAAATATCAAAATAATGGAGTTAGATGAAAACAAAGAGCGATGCGATTATTCCATTATTCTCAAAGTTTAATTTCACGAGCAATCCACTTAGCTCGTTCATTTACATTAGCGAGACTGAGTGATAAATTGATGGATTCACAACTGTCCGTATAATGTTTATGTTTCAGTATATTAAGTACAAACACATATTTTAATGAATTTTAATAATTTTCGAATCCGGACTTAAATAAATATGTTTGTATGAAAAATCAAAATGTAAAGCATAAATCGAACAAAAAATAACATGTAAAAGCTGAAGGTGGCCCAGATTGAATCTGTACGACATCAGACGTCAAACATTAATCCACCGTGCCAATGAGTTTGATTTTAACACCATGCTCTCACAGAATAACAGCGTGAAATGGCAGCTTGATTATGTTGTGTTTTATGAGGTAAGTGTAGAGAAACAGAAACATTCTTTGGAAACGAGGGATTGCATCTTAGCTCTCAGGGGTAGACAACGCATTTCCATTTTGATTCTTAATCGAGCATAGATGTACGTGGGCCATAGACTCCACTTACAATAAACTTGATTGTATGCTTGTTTTTCACCTTAATTCTATAAAAAAACACGATAAAATCTGTAAGTAATATATTCAATGTATAACAATTCTACATATTGAATGCAAATATAAGAAATCATTATCCAAGAATAAACTTTTGAAGGTAATTTGATTCGTAAATACTCTATCCTGGAAAGAGTAACTTGCATCGTCGTTTCACGTATTCTCTTATTCCCACGTCTCATTTCTATGTGCCAGTTTCTTATTGTTGCTTATACGATGGTCTCTAAGTAAGTATAAAATGCATTATAAACATTTTATGAGAGAGAATTCAATAAACATTTTTATATTCAATTCTCGCTCATTTGAATCGAATGACAAAATTTTAAGTGGTTCGCAAAAATAAAACATTCTCAGAGAAGAACCGGCAAAACATTTGGGCGTTTTTAAAGCCATATTACAATTTCATTTGTAATTACAACTTATAAAGCAATAATACAATTTCAAAAGTCTGTTTATTTTCATAACGTAATTTATAACAAACTAATATAAAAGGCCAAGGAATTTTCAAGCGCAGAAGAATTATTTTAACAAATCATTGTCCTCTATATTTGCTTTTAACAAAATTTTCTTAACACGTTTTGTTCTCATTTTGTATGCGATTGTTGTACTGTTTTAGTGCAAATAATAGAAAATCTTTCTTATTTTCAGGTATTGTTCTCTTTATAGTTTTCTACTAAATTTTAATATTATTTTTTCTTGAAATCTAAAGAAATAATCACTGTAGCTGGAAATGATTTTCTTTTATTTCAAGAAAGCATATAACAAAGTAAAAATAAATAAAAATAAAATATCTTTATTTCGGGCAACAAAAACCCATAAGAATGTAGAAAATTGAAGTGAAATATAAGAATACAAAAATAACTAAGGATACGGGAATCTATCTATTCTATCTTATACCGTAGCATGTAGCCGTATCCAGTGCTCAAGCAGCGGCAAGACTCACCTGTCAGCCATTGTGTTGAAATTGGAGCTGCCTCGCAAACGCTTCAGCATCGATGTAACATGCTTTCTAATAATGCCATGGAAACCATCAGTGTGCATTTCAGAAAAATATTCCTGAGGCGCTGCAAAAGCGCGGCAGCCCCATCAGCATCCTAACCCATTATTTTACTGGACACGCAACGCGCTGCACACCCGCTGCGTATAGTTAACCCATAGGTTGCCTGTGTAAAAAGACTGGCAAGTCTTTAAATTTTAATAGTAATCTTTACCTGCCTACTGAAATCCCTGTCGCCCATATTATATCATTATTGTTGAAGCTACCATGCATAACTTTAGGTGGTATTACTTGATGTACCTAATGTTTAATATAATTTTAATAAAAGTGCCATATATGACAGACACATGAGCCACTGAGTTCCGAGCGGTACTTGTCACAATACAATGGTCAAGCCATCGCCCACAGGTATGTGCATAACTCACGAAAGTGTATGTGTTCGCCGACAACAAGTCCAAGGCTATGCAAGACAATATACGGTATATAGAACTATATAAGACTATTTTATAAGATATCTATAGAAGGTTATTATTTGGTTATAATGGTTAAAGACGGTTTGGTCAATTTAATTTTACCTATTCTTAATGATAACAGGGATTATAATTGTGGTTTTACTATGTTAATATTTATGATTACTATTTTTTCTTAGTGGTTTTTAGTCTTGTGTATTACTACAACATTCTCAAAAAGATAGAAGGGACTACTAGCTCTTGTTTCACGAAGAATGACATTTTCTAGAACAAATATAAGACAACGATTATTTATCACAATAAACGACCGATAAATAGCTTTACTCAACAAACAAATTATTTACAAATTATTATATACAAATTATTTATAAATAATATAGGTGCTGTGAATCTTTTTATGTTTAGGAGTCCTACTGGATCGCGACCACCCCCTTAATTATTTGCCGCAAAATAGCAGTGCGGCACTGCTGTGTTCTGATCTAAAAGATATACTCGTAGTTCCTTTGTACCTTTGAGGCATTCCATCTTAGTCCTCAGAAGTGATAATGCATCAGTAGTCTTCTTTGTTGCAGGAGTCCATGCAGTAACCGCTTACCATCAGGTGGACCGTAAGTTTATTTATCACTTCAGTTTTATACATAAACATGAGAAATTTCTAAGAACTATTGGATCTCGTCAACTTTCGACAATCTCGATACATAATAAGACACAAAATTTATCCGCTCCTACTTCTACGGTATTGTGCCATGAACGCTAGATATTGGTCTTCAAATAATGCGAACAAATGTCAAAGCGCTTCTCAATATCTAGAATAACGTATCGGCGAGCCCCATAGACCCCGCTTGTCAAACTGATCATCTCGCTCAATGCGGCAGACTTAAAAGTCTGAGCACTATTAAACAATAGCAGTACCGATAAAGAACGGTCAACATACTTCTCCACACCGCGTACATCTCGCATATTCATATGATTCTTATTGCTCAGACCGACAGACGAGAGTCACACCGTCAAAGCTGGGTACGTTGAGTGGCGTGATGCTTCCCTCCTCCAACTCTCTCCCGTAGTGCTGTCGAGGAAGCCCGGTCGATGGAGCCCCGCTTCGCGGGGTTCCTCTTCTGAGTGGTTTATAAATAAATAACCACGAAGGAGATAGATCTAACCTAACCTGTCCGAGTAGTGATGCCCTAAGTCCCGAGCTCGCTTCGTTCGATCTTACACTCAATGAAACACCAAAATATTAACTTTTATAATTATTTCGATTTTCTAGAGCGTTTATGGTAACATTTAAAGTCAGAAAACCATATAAAAACTTTAAATGAGATAAAAAATTAATAAACTAACATTTTTCAATGTTTCTTTTGTTAAGTGTTCGTTTTTTTTTTGTAGACTAACAAAAAATATACTAACTCGTTTAATGCTTTGCAAAAAGTGCGTTTATGACTTTGAGTATTAACAAAGGTTTATGATCACATTTAAAGTCATAAAACTATATGAAATATTCAGGTGAGATATTTCCCATATTTTTTTTTCATAAATCCGCCCTTAAAACGAAGATTTAAAAAAATTATCGCAATCGGATGATTTTTCGATTTTCTAGAGCTGAAAAACGAGGGAACCGCGAAAATATAAAATAACCTTCGTTTATTATTAGTTCAAAGATCAGTGATAGGTGCAAGCACATCGAGAGATTGAAATAAACGATCGGTTTTATTTTTATTTGTAATCACACATTTTAGTGATTTAATAACCTGGGAACAACAGCTCCAGGGTAGGAACCAGTTATTTTCAAAATCACAAAGTGATAAATAAATACTTAAAACTAGTGCACATGGAAAGATAGGTAGGCGAATAAAAAAAACGCGGAAAGAAATAATAGAAGAGTGTTCTTTAAGTAAACGCAGAATATGTTAACGTAGAACATACAGCTCGCCGGGTCAGACCTTTTGGGTTTACCAAACGGGTTTCTAGAAATGTAGATTTACAACCGCATTTCAGATGACACAAAATCTTAGAGTTTGCATTAAAGTAGTGAAAATGCAGTATTACAAAAGCGTTGAAGATAAATCGGGAAAACTGCAGCTACAGGTTTGCGACGGTTACTTACGAGTGGGTGTTGAGAGCGTTTTTGAAACTCGGTCTGGGCGACTAATTAACATTCATGACTTTTTTTTTTTGCGCACGAATCAAATATGGGCAACCCTCCGGAAAGCGGGGGGAGGGAGGTGGGGAATGCTCATAGCATACCACGTAGCCGGCTGCGTGGTTATGTGGAGACTTTTACCCACTAAACCCCACCTTTAGGGATTGGCTTACTGATCTGACGAGACAGACGTCAAATATGTACTCGTATATACGTTTGTCATTTATGTGAATACGTTCTAAAATTGGATGATAGGATAATATTTGTCACACAGGTTGTTAGACGTAAAATAAATATAAAAAAAATAAATAAATAACTGCGACACCATGTCGTCGATAATAGGAAGAAACAGGTATAAATGGGAACAATCATTTTTGGGCCCACTAGAAATATTAACGTCACTTAATGGTATTACATCAAAAAAAGACACCAAATTATAATAGTAAATGGCCTACAGATTTTTCAAAAATGTAAACGGAATCAAGAAATATGAAAAAAAAATTGTTGTTTTGATATTCGTGTTCTGATTAGTGTAATATGGGTAAAATGTGTGTACCTAATTAGTCATTTTGCAGTTTATATAAAAAGAAAACTATTTTTTCACAAAGCTGACTAAAAAAGATACCACTAAGAACTTTATGTTTAATTTCTAAAAGTTTTAGCTAATATCATATTATAACATAGTTCTAAATGACCGTTCCAAAACTTATTTTATCATTGACTTCCGGTAATTCCCAGCGGCCGGCGGACGGGTACCGGCGGGGTATTACATCTTTAATCTTAACGGCATTGACGTTCGTCACGCTACTGTTGTTTTTTTTTTGTATTTATATGCGATTTTAAGAAAATGGAATCCGCTAGATCAGCATACAATGAAAAATAGAACTGTATGTTGTAATTGTGGAGTCAGGTTTCAACGCATCACATTTACTGGCCGAACAACATGTGCGCCAACTTTATCTGTATGGATTTCTTACGAGGTGGGTATAATATTATCTCATGGAAAGCTAATAACTGCACTATACAATCTATCTACTTACATATTATCTAGATTTAAACTTTTATGAGAAATATATATTATTTTTGTTACTCTCGATTTTATTCCAACAATATTACTATACTGCGGAAACGAAAATTACATATTTTCTTTTTTAATGTATTACTTAATATTTTTATTTTTATTGAATAATATGGGATATGGTACGATTTTTTTTAGAAATAATAAGAAAGGAAAACGATCCACAGACTCCAGAACACATAACGATCTATACATGTTTAAGTACTTAATTATTTTAAGTTTAAAAGTAATAATAAATATCCCTTCATATTATTAATAAATTCATACCTTCTACAGCTATAATTTTAATCTTTCGTTATATTAAATTGATAAATGATATATTATATTGATTGAATTATTTTACATTTTGACACAAGATGACACTGCATTCTTTCCTGCTATTTAAAAACTTACAGGCATAGTTCTTTGCATTGACTCCATTGACTGGCATTGACTGTAAGAATAAAGTCTGTAGTTTCAAACTATTTGGTAGAAAAAATATAATATGGTATAAACTCGTTTGTTTAAATCGATGTAAACTGTGTTCGTGTTAAAGTAAAAGTGTAAAAATGAAAATTCACGTAGTTTTTCTGCTTACAAGTCGATTCGTATGTTAATGTCTAATTGATGCAAAAAATGTTTAACCTAAGGGTTATATCATGCACGTAAGTCAAATATTAAATACCTATTTCACATTTATGTATATAATTCGCCAATGACATTCGCAAATGCAAACTGACGAGTAAAAGTCCATGTGAGTAATATAAGAGTTTAGTTTCCTCCTAGAATTTTGTAAAATCTATAACTTATACTGAATTAACCTTTAACAAATGATAAACACAGGTCTTATTAATGTGTTAAATGTTAAAGTATTGAAGTTTTATGTTATTAGTGAAATCTAATTTAAATAATAGATAAAATAAAGTCACACACTAAAGAAGTTTTTGTGGCATGGTATGATGTATCACATGTTATATGTGTCTAATTATCTTTTGTCAGTCAATCAGAAATCAAAGTCGAATATATATATATATATATATATATATATATATATATATATATATATATATATATATATATCAATATTTATTCTAAGGATAAAATATTATGTAAATAGAAAAATAATTTATTTTGTGCAATGAAAAATATTTTTATCCACTCTAATATTACCGTTACAGCCAATTAAACTCCACTGCCGAATATAGGCCTCCCCCATATATTACTAATATTACACAACTCTATAATACTAATATTATCATCATCATCATCATCACAGCCCTTCACAAGTCCACTGCTGAACATAGGCCTCCCCCAAGTAATGCCACAAAGCACGGTCCTGAGCCACCTGCATCCATCGACTTCCAGCATATCTTACCAGGTCGTCACTCCATCTAGTGGGGGTCGCCCTACACTACGCCTACCGGTACGAGGCTGCCACTCGAGAACCTTTCTTCCCCATCGGTTATCGGTTCTTCGAGCTATATGGCCGGCCCATTGCCACTTCAGCTTACTAATCCGTTGGGCTATGTCGGTCACTCTGGTTTTACTGCGGATATCCTCATTTCTAAGTCTATCACGCAGAGAAACTCCGAGCATAGCCCTCTCCATAGCTCGCTGAGCGACCTTGAGCGTCCTCATACGGCCAGCAGTGAAGGACCACGTCTCTGATCCGTAAGTCATCACTCGCAACACGCACTGGTTGTACACTTTAGTTTTCAGAGATTGAGGTATACCTGACGAGAAGATGTGTCGTAATTTCCCGAACGCTGCCCAGCCGAGTTGAATCCGTCGATTGACCTCTCGGTCGAAGTTGGACTTACCTAGTCGGACTATTTGTCCCAGGTAAACGTACTCGTCAACAACTTCGAGCATAGTGCTCCCAACAACTACCGGCATAGGTGTGACATGGACATTAAACATGATCTTTGTTTTGTCCATGTTCATCTTAAGACCTATCCGTTGGGAGGCACTATTGAGGTCATTGAGCATAGTGCTTAAGTCCTCCAGCGATTCTGCCATAAGGACTATATCGTCGGCAAATCGAAGGTGAGTGATGTACTCGCCATTGATGTTAATACCGTATCCTTTCCAGTCCAGTAGCTTGGAAACGTCTTCCAAAGCAGCGGTGAAGAGTTTCGGGGATATAACGTCGCCCTGTCTTACACCTCTCTGCAGTTGGATAGGTTTCGAGCTCTGCTTCTGTACTCGGATAGCCATCGTAGCCCTACTGTACAAACACTTCAGCACTTCGATATACCGACAGTCAACTTGGCACCGCTGAAGGGACTGCAGCACCGCCCAAATTTCGACGGAATCAAAGGCTTTCTCATAGTCCACATACGCCAGGCAAAGTGGCAAATTGTACTCTTCAGTCTTCTGTACAATCTGCCGCAGGGTATGTATGTGGTCTATGGTACTGAAGCCTTTTTCGGAAACAGGCTTGTTCGGGAGGCTGGAAGTCGTCGAGTCTGCGTGCGAGACGATTCGTAATGACTCTCGAAAACAGCACGTAGACGCGGCTCAGAAGGGAAATCGGTCTGTAGTTCTTCAAGAGAGCGTTGTCGCCTTTCTTAAAGAACAAGATCACCGCACTTCTGCTCCACGCCTCTGGAGTAGTGCCACCATGGAGGACGGAATTGAAGAGCTTCTGAAGGACTTCAAGTACCGGTGTTCCACCCGCTTTCAGAAGCTCCGCTGTAATTCCATCCTCGCCTGGGGACCTGCCGTTTTTAAGGTGCTGGAGAGCCATTCTAATCTCGCTTAGACTGACGTCCGGGATATCATCGGAATAGTGTCGGATAAGACTTGCTCTTGGATCGTTACTCACACTTGCGTGTGGCTCCAACGATGATGTGTACAGCTGCCCATAGAACCTCTCAATCTCACTCAAAATCTCAGGTGTCCCGGAAACGATGCTGCCACACTCAGTCTTCAGCCTTGACAGTTGGCTCTTACGGGCAGACAGATCTCTGTCAAAGACTTTGGAGCCCTGGTTCCGCTCAATCGCTTCTTCAATACGAGCAGTATTAAAGTTACGTAAGTCTCGCCGCATGCATTTGGAGATCTGTCTGTTCAGTTGCCTGTATGCTGTCAAATCTGTTGACGATTGCAGCCTCATCTCCCATCTAACAGCCATGAGATTAAGAGTGTGATCGGAGAGTTTTTGTGTTCTTCTGCGGCGGGTCTTGCAGAACTTAGCTCCGACCGCATGGACAGTTTCCACGAGCTTGTCATTCACATCGTCCACTGCATTGCAATCTTGTAGGCACTGAAAGCGGTTGTGTAACTCGAGCTGAAAGTTTTCGGGATTTTGAATTAGAGCACGAGGGGGACGGAGCGTTGACTTCATTAGACGAGACCTCTCCAACTTAACGTTTAGGTTCAGTGTGCCTCTAACCATTCGGTGATCGCTGCCAGTTTTCACCCTTGCGATCACTGAGACATCACTGAACAGTTGGCGTCTGGTCGTCATAATAGTAGTAGGTCATCGTGGTAGAGCCATGCTGCAGTTATATTAGTAGTATAGCTGTAGCACGAATGGGTCGGCTCGACCGGGGAAGGACCACGCTCTCACAGAATACCAGCGTGAAATGGTAGCTTAATGCTGCTGTATTTCGTATGGTGAGTGTAGAGAACCGGTGACCCTTTTTACTGGAAACGAGGCATTCCATCTTGGTCCTCACGGGTGACAACGCATCTGCATTTTGATTCGTAATCGGATAGGATAGATGTAGATGTCTATGGGCCACAGTAACCGCTTACCATCATGTGGACTGTGTGCTCGTTTGTCACCCTATCCAATAAAAAAAAATAATGAAGTCAATCTCATTTTTTGTCGAACCGTCGGAGCTCTACCAGGTCCACTTCCTGTGGGGCCGCTTCTGGAAGAAAGAGTTCATCATAAAGAGTCCCTCTTTCTCCATAAAGTCGGCCAGCTGCTGGCCCCTTCGGTTCCGTTGCCCTACTCCAAATTTCCCTAACTTCAGCTCACCGCTTTCTTTTGTGCCTAGTTATGCGTTGAAGTCTCCGATCAACACCGTGTAGTGGGTTTTGGAGGAATGCATGGCTTTGGAAATATCCTCATACATTTCCTCCACCTCCTCATCGGAATGTGCCGAGGTTGGTGCGTAAACCTGTATGACCTTCAGCGAATACCGTTTGGTGATTCTGAGTATCAGGTACGCGACCCTCGTCGACACACTCCCAATCTTTACAACGTTGTTGACGAGAGACTTGTGGACGATAAATCCGACACCTCCTTGGGACAGATGGTCGCCCTCCCGGTGATAGAACAAGTTGCCGGATTCGAGAATCACCGTGTCCTCCCCCTCTCTTCGGACCTCGGATAATCCTATAATACTCCAGCGCAACTTGTCTATCTCTTCTTCCAGCTCCAGGATCTTCTCGTCAGTCCTCAGTGTGCGTGCGTTAAATGTTGCCAGGTCGAGTCGTCGTAGGTGGCAACCGAACCTCCACCGGAGATTCTTAGCACCCCCTGCCCCGCCGTTAACATGGTCGCCACCGTAGCCAGGAATAGCGGGGCCGCCGGGGACTTGGGGCCGTCTATTTGTGTAATTGTTCATGGGGGGTATATTGCCATAGTTGCCACGCTTGGCGAGCGGGTTGGCAACCGCAGTTTTTTTTTTGTCGTACAGTTGCTATTATCAGGAAGATGCTGCTGCCCATCTCCTGCCTGTCTCCCTCTGTCGCCTTTTACGACACCCACGGGAAGATATGGGGTAGTGGATATTCTTAACCGCCACTACACGGTATTAATATTATATATAATATAAATCGAAATAGGCCTGCCCAGAGGATTTGCCACAATCGCTTTGGTACACATATTGATGTTTGTAAAATCAGACACCTTGCACACAATTTGGCCTGATATTTATGCTCATTCAACATGGCTGTTCACTAACAGGTTATCTTTAACTTTACAGTCTACCAAAAGTCTACTGCTGAACATAGAACTCCCCCATAGATTGTCTTATGGGGGGATATTTGCCATTAATAACCAGTTTTTTTTATTTTTAGTTGTTATTAGATAAACGCTACTTCTTCCTTACCTTACACCCATATTTGTATGCCTTTGTACTTATTATACAAGTAATATTTTTTACCTTAAATGACATTAGTATAAATAAAACGGGTTGGGTTCACAATTCGGTCGCCTCAATTTGGAGATTCTGTTACTGTGGGGAGCGTCAAGGAGGTTTATCTGAAGAAGCGAGTTTTGCTGCCGGAGCAGTATCGAAGTATTTTTATTTATTTTTTAAAAATATTGGTAAATGACTAATTAATTAAATATTCTCATGTTTTTGACGTTTTATCTGTCAATTTCATATCGATATATAGTACTGAATCGATCTAGTGAATCGATATTTCACCCTAGAGAATCGAGATCGAATCTTTTCTGTTTTATTAAGATTTATAAAATTATTTACAATTAGTTGAAAGTACCCCAACTCGTAAGAAATGACAGTTTTTCAATTTAATCATTCAATGTTATCTGAAACTTTAAAGAACTTGGGCTTAGTGAAATAATGTTATAATTCTAAAATAATTACTTCTTGTCTGATATGTGATTTATTTTTTATTTCTATTTAAATAAGTAATGCCACAAAAAATATTATGAGGGGAAACAATTGCATGCTTATATTTATAATTTTAAAAAGACATTAAAACTATTTAGTGTTAGAAAGATTGAAATAAATAGAACAATTATAAATATTATTAATATTTAGAGTAGATACCATAAAACTATAGTTCATTCTGTTAGTTGATAAAAAAAACTTTTTTCAGGTGGATCGTTTAGAACGAGTATGCAGTCCTTGCTGGCTGAGGGCTTCCAGAGCTGTATGGAGACAGAGACAACAAAATGAGAACAGGGATATGGAGTTACAATCCATGAATATAGAAGACATCGGTAACATCCCACAACCACCCCCTATACCTGCATCTGTAACCCCTGCCATTTCCAGAGCGGTATCAACAATTACTATGGCTAATTGTAAGCGTGCTGCTTCTACTTTCAGTAACTGTATTTTTTAAGTTATGTAATCATTCATCTAGATTTTTAATACCTAAACTACTTAAAGAGGGATTGCTGATTGATCACTCATTTTATGTGCCACTGTGCGCTCGTATTTATGAATACCATTTAAATGAACCCCACAATGATTGGAATAATTTATACATGAGTAGTAACTGTTCAGATTTCACTGCATCTCAGATAGAAAACCTTTGTTCCTTACTTAAAAGTAGTGTTACTCAAAATTATAATATTTTAAATATCATTGAACATAATTCAATATTATGCAAATATTGGTTAGTATTTACCAACTACCAATTTGAACAATTACTAGTTGAAATTCCATCTATCAATGAAAGAGTTAAATCACCTAAAAGAAGTCTAACTATGTTCGTAATGAAACTTCGTACAGGTGATAGCAATGAACGCATAGCTTCTCTATTTAATGTAGCTTCATCGACTGTGTTCAATCACTTAAATATTATATGTCAGTGCTTTGAAGAGCAATTCATCCAACTGCATTTAGGGACAAATACCTTATGCATTCAACAAGTTGCTCAATATAATTTGACAATACCAAATGGCTTGTTTGGTAATCCAGATATGGATACTGAATTTATGCAAGCCATAGTAATATGTGATGGTACATACATTTATGTGCAAAAAAGTAGTAATTACTTGTACCAGAAGCAAACATATAGTTTGCATAAGTATCGTAACTTAGTTAAGCCATTTTTAATAGTGTGCTGTAATGGTTATATCCTTGATGTTTTTGGACTGTTCAACGATAATAGTCCACTGCGAACCTATTTTAGAGAAAACGATGTATTTATTCTTGATAGAGGTTTTAGGGATGCAATTCCATTATTGTAGCAATGTGGTTATAAGGCTCACATGGCTGAATCTAAACAATCTGGTGAAATCCAATTATCAACCATTGCTGCCAACAAGTCCAGATGTGTAACTTTGTGCAGGTGGGTGATTGAAATCGTAAATGGAAGATTTAAACGGGACTTCAAATTATTTCGTCAGGAATATTTTAATACTGCATCTACTCATCTCATGCTATACTTTAAAATTGCAGCTGCATTAATAAATCGATTTCATACGTTGATTCGTAATAATTTTCATGCAGTAGAGATATTGGCAATTGCTCAAGCCAAACTAAACACTCCAAATAATTTAGCTTCCTATGTAGAAATACACAATTTAAATAGTGAGAGTGCGATTTGCCAGCATTAATGGTAATCTTCCAGAGCTGGATAATTTTCCTCAACTGACATTCCAGGATCTAATTCTGTTTAGCCTAGGAATTTATCAAATTAAACAAGCTCGTAGTTATTACGGGGAGCATGTCAGGGCTTCTGGAGAATATAAGATCGAGGTATACTTGCAATCTGTCCATGATTTTGGTTCAAATAGTTATCTATTGCGAGGTAGGATACAATCAAGGCACACTAGTAAAAAAACTTATTACACTTATATACTAGTTGACACCAACCCATCAATTGCTAACACTAGGGCTGCTCTTACTGGGTACTGTTGCAACTGTTTAGTAGGCAGACGCACTGTTGGCTGCTGTGCACATGTCATGTCTGTTGTCTGGTTTCTATCTTGGGCACGGCATCGAGATGAGGTTGAACCACCTGCATCTATTTTAAATAATGTATTACTTTCAAGTAATGATATTGAAAATGATGAATGATGATTATTATTATTAATATTGTATATTAGTATTAATATTGTAATATAAATGATGATTTTTGCTACAGTTGCTCCACTTGTGGCAACCAAAGTTTTTTGTGTTATTCTATAGGAAGATGCTGCTGCTCATCTCCTGGTATTTTTATTTTACTCTGTCGACTTTCACGACACCATACGGGACGGAACGAGATGGCAATTCACGGAAGGCTTCTGTAATATTTTACATTATATCTTTAATTTAGGAGCCCTATGTTCGGCAGTGGATTGTTGTAATGATGATGAATAATGATCACAAAAATTTTAATTTTTGTTGCTTATTTGTTTTACTATTTTTTATATATATTTAATTTTTGTTGCTTATTTGTTTTACTATTTATTATATTTTTACTACTTCTATTTTACTGTGTGCTTTATTATCTGTTATATATTATGTTGTATGTGTAATTTATAAATAAACGCCGAGCAAAGTTGAATTTATTGCTCTGGCACCCTTTTTTATCTCTTTTAATTGTCAATATCCTTCTGATTTCTAATAATATCATAAACGGGCGAGACATTATATTTTAATGATGTATGTGATTTATACTTGCTAATAGATGAATACTTTAATGAACAAAGGGCCGGCACTGCACCTGTCTGCTGTGTTATTTTTAAAAGAGGACTCATAAAACGCTGACCATTTTTACCATAATTAATGCAGTGATTATACATGATCTTTGGGACTTATTACATATCAATATCATATCATAAATAGAAATGTTACCATCAAGTTATTATGAAAAAAATCTTTTGATATGATCTTTTGATATGAAAACACGAAAAATGTTTCTACCTATGTCCGTTATGAAACCATCCAAGCGATTTTGATGAAATGTTTATGTGTGTTTGAATGGGTCTCTATATGATTCATATTCACATATGGACTCGCTGCGCTGTTGTCGAAATCCAGAAATCACCTGTGCGAAGTCGGGGCGGATCGCTAATAATAAATACAATTAAACTATACCTGTGTGTTTGTTATCCTGGCACAAACAGTTCAAAACATCTTACTTCCTCACTATTTATCAGTGTATAATAACAGATAAGCATGATATTACCTAGTCATTTTGGTATTTTAGAACCCAGTCATTTTAAGATGTATAATTAATTATTTAATAATCTACCAAAGCATATTAAAAAAAGTCTTGACACCGGGCCTGTCTGTCTGTCTGCATTAATAGATCTGAATTATATGTCTGAAAGACTAAGTTGGAAATGATGATTTACTATCTATAAATACGGTTGCATTATAACTTGTTTTTTACACAGTCAGTTTAAAACATCTTTCTTACTATATAACGTGTGTTGGTAATATTATAAATATAAATGGACATATTATACCTTAGTCATCTTGAATTTAATCATATTATTTTAACGGTAATTGGAAAGCACACAATACACTCACAATCAATATATGTAAAAAATAGTATCCATACCACATTTGTACATAGACAGGCACTATATTTTGCCGTAACTACTAAAAAAGATTTTCCATGGATTTTGAAGTACCTGAAAATGCTGACTGTACTTAAAACTTGGTTTTATATGAACTATTATTCAACAATGCACTATTTTAACTTAAAATACCGGTAAAAACCCTTATAAATAGCTTTTAGTTTATTTCTAGTTTATTTTAAAATTCATATTTTAATTGTTAATTTCTCAGTTTTCCGTTTAAATTTGGTAAAACTAATATTACTTTTGTAATCTATAGATTATAAGGAATAAATTGACATGCATTTCATTACGTGACGCGAAAATTTGTGGTGGGCCCATTCTCCATACAAAAATTGATTGTCTCCTTTAAGTAATACGTAATTTAATTAAGCGATTATCACTGATTAAAAGACCATAAATGAGAAAATAATATGGATATTTTTGAACTATCATTCAAAAAATACTTAATAAAACAAAGAACCAAAAATTAATCCAATATTTGTGCTAAAATGTAAATTATATTATTTCTACTTGGGATGGAGCTGTAGTAACGCGAGGAATACGCGCTTGCCTTAAAATAACATAGTATTCAAGAAAATCAAGTTTGTTGCACAGTTGCAATAATAGAACTGTTTTTGCTAATTTTAAGTACCAACTGGACCTGTGAAGGGCTGGAGTTGATAATGATAATGAAGTACGAATTTGTGGTAAATCAATAATAACGCCTGTTAGCATGAAAAAAAATCAATATTTCTTAATTTTTTTTGTTTATGTCATTACTGTTAGTACTGAAACTATGTACTTCACTTTTTGTTAGTAAATATACAAAAGATAATATAAATATACATTTAATATAGTGAAATAAATGATTATATTGCTATATTTAATGTATATACTATTATTATTATTAGATTAAACATAACATTTTATGATTGACCTTAAGTTACTTGACCTTTATGGTGACGTTATTAATTTATTTTGCAATTACATCGTCGAAACCGGTAAGACATGTCAATGATCGTAAAAGTTAATGCAACAACTTATTGTACTATGTATCTGAAATAAATTAAATAAATAAATACATATTAGTAAAATTCAACGTGATGATGTGAAGTCCACCAACACATTGAAGCAGCGCGACAATTCGGCGGGAAAACTAATGTTACCCGCCGAAAATTCTCAGAAATGGTAAGCGGCCCAGAAATAATGAAGAAAATATGCATAGGTTTTAATAAAGCAAATTTTACGTATTTCATAGTGTTTTATTTTAACCCCTTAATGATATTTTAGGTGATTTACAGCACCACAATCTAACCTGCTACTAATCTTCTTAGGCGGCGACAGCACTTATTGTTACAGGAGGGCGGGGAGAATGAGGGAACATTAGGATTATCAGAGAAATTAAAAAAATTATCTTTATACTTGGTGATTCTTTTACTGTCTGGAAATTGAGTATTACAGGTGAACGGAATAGAAACCTATTGCACTGATATTTAACAAATTTTTTGCTTCTACATCAACATATTAAGAAATTGAACTTTCAAATAATAACACTAATTTGAAAGAAACTTTTAGTACTAAAATATAAAAACAAAAATTTTGAACTAAATAAATAAATCAATTAAAAACTATCGAAATGAAAATAATACGCACCCAATTAGTAGTATTTATTGATAGATCAGTTTTATAACATGTAAATGTAAAAAAAAAATTGTAAAATATCTTTGCCATAGGCTTCTATTCCGTTAACTTGTTACGTCATATTTTTAGACGGTAAAAAAATCACCCAGTATTATATAAAATTCTTCTGTCCGTGTGTATGTGACTGAACTCCTCCTAAAGGGCTGGACCGATCTTGATGAAATTTTGTGTGTGTGATAAAGTTGATTCGAAAATGGTTTCGATTTACAATTCGACTCGATGGGTAACGTTGTTGTCCAGGTCCATAAATCTGAAGCTGTGGTTCATAATTGAATTGAGCAATTGGAAAATGCTGAAACGGATAAGTAATTTTGACAAAGTTAGTCTGGTTAGTTCATATATTTTTGGTACATTTACCTACTACATACCATTATGTTTTCGTGAAGTGTCGTGAAGGCTTTTTTACATAAACTGCACAGGACAAGCATCCAGACCTGAAAAACAACTATTACAAAAACTAATTTCAAGCGGTTTATTTTATGGAATAAGGGTGACAAACGAGCACATATTCCAACTGATGGTAAGTAGGTGCCCCAAGCACTAAAGTGTCTCGTTTCCAGGAAAAAAGGGTTTTCGGTTTTCTATTCTCACCATACAAAACACAGCAGCAATAAGCAGCTATTTCATGCTGGTGTTCTGTGAGAGCGCGTTCCATCCCCGTCGAGTCGACGCATTAGTGCAACAACCATAATATAGCTGCAGCGTGGCTTTCAGTGCCGCTTTGATAGATTATCGCGCTAGCGAGCGAGAAGACGTAAATAGTGTACCTCTGTGTTCGAAAAATCATACTACTGTTAAAAGTGACGTTTACCAAAAACTTTATTGGAAAAAAGTGGCTTAACACCATTTAGTTTACTGTGTACAATATAATATTCTCAAATTATTAAGTGTTTGACCATAAAAACGTTAAAAAAGTGTTCATTGCAAACCCGGTTTATCCAATATCACCCTCACCCGGAAAAAGTTAGAAGTGTTCTATTCGTGTGTGTTGTTAGCCAACCCACATTATAGCTAACTATTCAAAAATCATTCATCGACAGTTGTTTGCGATTATTAAATTCGCCCACTTACGTGTAAGCTTAGTTGGCGCAGCGGTTTTAGTAGCTGCGCCCTTGCTACGCATACGAAGGCCCTGGTTCTAATCCACACAGGGGACGGAACTAATCTTATCGTTGTAGCAGAAAAATATTTTTATTTATTTAGTATAAAAAAGAGAAAAAAAATATAATAACTATATAAGCAAAATGAGTACGCAAAGAATACCGCCGTGTACAATATCTCAAAAAACTGAAAATGACAGTGACGGGGGCCGCCACACATCAGCTCCTGCTTCAAATAACGTAGCAAAAAGACCTAGCAAACGCCCAGCCGTCTACTCTCCTCCAATTGGGAATTTACTTGAAGGCGCGGACGATGCTACAAACACAGCACTCCGCAACATAATTGAAGACGTAGTACAACGGGAACTGAGGAATTTACTGACTAAACATCTCAATGGGCACTTTGCTCAACACCCAACTTAAATCCATCAAAGATGAAATACAAGACGTTAAAGAGTCAATGTCATTTATGAGTAGTCAGTATGAGGAAAGGAGCTTAAAGCATCCAAAAAATCAATACAGGAGTTACAAATAAAGAGTGATAAACTTCATCCCACAATAAACGATATAAATTTTCGTATAAACCAAATAGAACAAGCAGCAAGATCTAATAAACTTGTGATTCAATGCATGCCGAAAAAGAAAAATGAAAGTTTAGTTGAATTAGTAACTCGGTTGGGCTCTATAATTAATTATAAAATATCCGAACAGAACATCCTCCACTGTGCACGTATTGCGAAAGTGAATCGCGAAAGCTCTCGACCTCGTTCAATAGTCGTTCAGCTCGACTCCACTCGTACCCGGGATCAAATTCTGGCAGCAACAATAACTTTCAACAAGAGCAATCCTGAAAATAAATTGAATAGCACTCATTTCGGAATACCTGGAGCAAGAACGCCAATTTTTGTCTCAGAACATCTCTCACCTGCAAACAAGGCCTTACACGCTGCTACAAGGAAAAAAGCAAACGAGAAAGGCTTCAAGTACGTCTGGGTCAGGAATGGAAAAATTTTTGTCAGAAAAAACTTATCTAAATTAGAATAGTTAAATAGGTACTAAGTTAAATTTTATTTATTTTGTGTTCATGCATTGGTTTTTTTTTTCTTTTTTCATTCGTAGAACTTCAATTAAATATTTATTATCAGAATACTCGTGGACTGCGAACTAAAACGCATAATTTTTACCGTAATCTGTGCTGTAGCAAATATGATTTAATTATTTTAACGGAGACATGGCTAGATAGGAGTGTATTCAGTACTGAACTTTTTGATGATAGATACACAGTTTTTCGCAGGGACGGGGAAACCACTGGTTTTCACTATGATAAGAGAGGAGGTGGTGTGCTGATTGCTGTTGCTAAAAAATTTAATGCTAGACGCATAACTGAATGGCAAAGTATATGCGAGGATTTGTGGGTCAAAATTAGCATAGACTCAAACCCCAACTATAATATCGCACTTTGCGCAGTATACCTACCACCCCCTGTTAATCATGTTATTCTAAACAGATTTACTGAAAATTGTAATAAAATTTTAGAGTACGTAGAAAGTAATGTATATCCAATGATTGTAGGTGATTTTAATTTAAGCCAAATAGAATGGAGTGAAATAAATAATACATCCTCTGCCACTCAATCAATACTATGTCAGACACTAATTGATTTTGCTTGTATGAATAACTTTAAACAGTACAATGAAATTCCGAATTTTAAGGGTAAAGTCCTGGATCTAGTGTTTTTGGAGCAATCACATTTATTAGTTCAAGTAGACCATGCAACTGATGTTTTGTCTGCAATTGATGTGCTGCATCCCCCCTTAGAAATACTTTTAAAATCAAAAAAGTATTATAACTTAGCACAAAATTATAACTTCACTAGTCGAAACTTTTTTAGGGCTGACTATGAAATGATTAACCGAAAACTGGTGGAAATCGACTGGTCCCAAGTTTTTTTCGGAATAGAGAAGGTAGACGACATGGTAACAATATTCTATGATAAACTTAATAAAATCATTAAAGAGTACGTTCCAATGGTAAAAAAACGAAAAAAAAATTCCGAAATGGTTTAGCTCTTGTTTGATCAAGGCATTACATGAAAAAAATAAAATAAGACTTAGATACAAAAAACATAAAAATCCGTTAGATAAAATAGAATTGAATATTTGTAGAAAAAGATGTGAAAAACTATCGTTGGAAGCCTACAATTCCTATATAAAACGCACTGAAGAAAATATTACCATTAATTCCAAATTCTTTTGGTCGTTTATCAAATCGAAACGTGGCAGTCTGAATTCATATCCGGCCGAGATGACAGATGGTTCTGTAACAACGTCTGATGGTCAACATATTTGTGATCTTTTTGCATCGCTCTTCTCCTCTGTCTACAGTGAACAGTCTAATCAATCTAGTCAACAGTCACAACCGATCACATATTGCAATGGTTTTTTCAGTTCCATTAACCTGACAGAAGAAATGATTTACCAAAGTTTGACCAAGCTGGATAAGTTGAAGGGAGCGAGATATGACGAGATTCCAGACATTTTTTTGGTTAATTTGCATCAAATTTAGTCACTCCACTACATTACATATTTAATTTTTCTCTCAAGTCTGGAGTTTTCCCCGAAGTCTGGAAGGTGGCTAAAGTTGTGCCAATTTATAAATCTGGCGGTGAAAATATAATAGGAAACTACCGACCAATTTCAAGCCTACCTCAAATGGGTAAAGTCATGGAGTCATTGATTACTCCCCTAATTCAAAATTATTTCAAACAATTTTTAACAGACCAACAACACGGATTTACGCGGGGTAGATCGACATCGACAAACTTAGTGTGCTTCACCAAAGAGCTGATTAAGTCTATGGACAAGAACAAACAGATTGATGTTATTTACACGGATTTTAGCAAGGCGTTTGATAAAGTATCTCATTGCCTCCTTCTTTGTAAGCTTTCAGCCTTTGGTGTGCATGGATCCTTATTGAAATGGTTCAGTTCTTACCTAAATCACAGATCTTTTTTCGTTGTAGTTAACGGTTATTCATCTAAAACTCATAAAATATCATCACAAGTGCCACAAGGCTCGCACCTCGGTCCTGTTTTGTTTAACATCTTCGTCAATGATGTCTCTTTTAATCTTAATAATGTTAAGTCTTTTTTATATGCTGACGACCTTAAACTTTTGCGTGAAATCGATTCCATGGATGATGTGAATCTCCTGCAAGCAGACTTAGATAAGTTGACAAGGTGGTGTCACGAAAACAATATGGTCCTCAACGCGAAAAAGTGTACACATATAAAATTTACACGCAAACAAAATATTACAAATTCGTCATACCAAATCAATGGTATCAAATTAGGAGAAGTTGACAGTGTTCGTGATTTGGGCGTGCTGCTAGATAACAAGCTTACATTTATAACACATTTCGACCATATTACAAAAAAAAGCTTCCGGAATGCTCGGTTTCATTATACGCAATACAAAGATTTTCAAGACCGTTAAGACCAAGATGATTCTTTATAACAGTTTTGTTCGTAGCATTATGGAATACTGCAGTGTTGTTTGGAGGCCCCATTTCGCAACACATACGTTACGCTTGGAAAGGGTTCAGAAAAGGTTTCTATGGCACGTAGCGTTCTCTGTAGATAAAGCTCGATCGTTAAAATCGTACAAAAGTAGGCTTCTCACTTTTAAGTTATTACCACTTGAAGCAAGAAGTGACATTTCGGATTTGATGTTTGTATACAAGCTTTTCCATAATAAGATAGACTGTCCTCCTTTGCTAAATTCCTTTTCCTTCAGAATACCTTCTCGGCTTCCGAGAATGCCTATTCAGCCTATAAACCCACCAATGCGTAGGACTAAACTTGGCCATTTCTCTCCTGTTCCTAGATTGAGTAGACTTTACAATGAATGCAGTACATTGGTAGATCTTAATTTTGATTCTTCTGAACATATTCGTAAACAGATCAGGGACTTTGTCACCAAAAAATATCTTCTGTAATTTATTAAAAAATAACTTAAAATAGGTTTAATGATTGTTCTTTCACATAGAGGTAACTTTATGATAACTATACTTTTTTATTTCATTATTAAACGCATGATGTGTTCCCCTATAAGTAGTTATGCACTTAGCTTAAGACATGTTGGAACTTGTATTTTTTTTATTCAAATGTATTGTGTTATAACTGTTGGAGAACCTAATAAATAAATAAATAAATAAATTAAAAACTATTGAAATTAAAATAATACGCACCCAATTAGTATTATTTATTGATAGATCAGTTTTACAACATGTAAATGTAAAAAAAATAGTAAGATATCTTTGCCATAGGCTTCTATTCCGTTCACCTCTTACGTCATATTTTTAGACGGTAAAAAAATCACCCAGTATTATATAAAATTCTTCTGTCCGTGTGTGTGTGACTGAACTCCTCCTAAAGGGCTGGACCGATCTTGGTGATCCGAAAATGGTTTCAATTTACAATTGGACCCGGTGGCTAACGTTGTTGTCCAGGTCCATAAATCTTAAGCTGATATTCATAATTGAATTGACCAATTGGAAAATGCTGAAACGGATAAGTACTTTTGGCAAAGTTAGTCTGGTTAGTTCATATGTTTTTGGTACATTTACCTAGCATTATGTTTTCGTGAAGTGTCGTGAAGGCTTTTTTACATAAACTGCACAGGACAAGCATCCAGACCTGAAACAACTATTACAAAAACTAATTTCAAGCGGTTTATTTTATAGAATAAGGGTGACAAACGAGCACATATTCCAACTGATGGTAAGTAGGTGCCCCAAGCACTAAAGTGTCTCGTTTCCAGGAAAAAGGGTTTTCGGTTTTCTATTCTCACCATACAAAACACAGCAGCAATAAGCAGCTATTTCACGCTGGTATTCTGTGAGAGCGCATTCCTTCCCCGTCGAGTTGACGCATTAGTGCAACAACCATAACATAGCTGCAGCGTGGCTTACAATGCCGCTTTTTCCTTACGAAATTTGAACCCACGGCTCACACAGAGCTCTAGTGCTAAGCGCTTCACACCACCCAGCCATATTGATGAAAGCTACAAAATTATTCAGCAATTTCTACAAATCATTTTACTATAATAAATTTAGAACACCGCTGAGAGAAAACGAGGTCAATAAATAAAACAACTTCCTCCGCCGACACAGAGCAGACGTAGCAATTAATTATATTTAAAAAAATACAAAAAAATACATATATTTTTGCTTACACCGAAATCGGAAGTACCTACTAAAAGCGGACTTTTTAATATTCATAATTTGGCAAACTTCCAAGATTATATGAGTTTGCCTAGTCGATGACTCTCGATGAGTAAATTTTATGCGAATGTAATGCACTATCGTCTTTGAAATAGAGTTCGCATATAATTTATAAAATACATTTAAGTACAAAAGCGTGATATCTCTAGAGCTAAGTGAACAACACGGGTTCGATCCCCACCGACACTAGGGAAACTGTTTACCACGCGTTTAGCGGTGACATATGACAAACAGGAGTAGCGCAGTTGTTTCTATCCTCAAGAAATGAGGGAACCCTGCTACTCGGAAGTTCAGTTAAAATTATAGGTTTCGATCAAAAATTGTGAAAGAAGTGAAAGGTGGATAACCCGTCGCTTACGCAATCACAAAGCCAATATCCCATTAATCACCAAATATTCATTGTAAGTAATTTTATATTACATGAAGGCACTGAGCCGTGGTAGCTCGGATGGTTAACGCTCGCTGTAAATGTAACAGAACGCGAGTGACCCGGGTTCGATCCCCGCCGGCACCAATGAAATTGTTAATTGCAATTTTAAGTGCTGATTTACCACATGCAGGGCGGTGAAGGAAAACACTGCACTGAAAACTTGCATGTCTGAGGAATAAGAAAAAAAAATTATTTCGAAGACGTGAAGTTCGCCAACACGCATTAGGGCAGCGCGGCGGACACTTCCTTGCCCTAAAACCCTCTCAGAAATGAGGGGAGGCCTGTGCCCAGCAGTGGTACGTATACAGGCTGTAACTTTACTTTACTTTACTTTTTTAGTTGGTAGAGCTCATTATTGTATAATTTATGTTGGTACCATTTAGGTTGGTTATCTCTTATCTCTTACCAATCAATAATTTTATCTTAGTCTTTAGACTTAAAACTAACCCGAGTTTAAATAAATTGCCGGCGGCAAAAGCTATCATAGTCACCTTCATCATCAACCCTTCACAAATTCACTGCAAATTGTATTTCTCCCAGTAATGGCGCAAAGCACGGTTTTTAGCCGCCTGCACCCTCCGATTTCATGTCTTTAAAATACAAATTCGATTTCGAGACTCACTCTGATGATAAAGCTTACTTCGAAAGCGAACTCGCTTGACCTTGATTCGGTATTCTGTAAGCATGTGGTACGCACATGCGAAGTGAATGGAGGTTCGAATCGAAGATCGCTTAGCTAAGGATTGACTCATTTAGCATAAGCCGATATTAGTTTTCTATCCATTTTCTAGTAATAAACGACCATTTTCTTTTATTATTTTATATTTAATTAATGACTTTCCAATATAACTACATTCTTTATATGTAACTACTTATATTTTAATAAAATATACGGCACTTTTAATAAATTGGCTCTATAGTGCAATATCTTTGCCGCAGTTATTTGAGAACTTTATGTCATAAACAAAGTTTGTTTACAACCGACTGACAGAGCGAAGTGAAAAATATTTTGCGACGATTTTCATAAATTAAAGTGTTCATTTAATTTAAAAAAAAACATGAAGTAAAATAATCAACTGTTTAAATTCTTTAATTCATGTTCAATAGAACTATGCTTAGCTGTAATAATTTCTTTTTTATTGTAGCCCGATAGAAAGAGCATCACATCCATCTCGGGATCAAATTTCTACTCTTTAATAGCCTTTAGGACCTTTTACAAAGAAATCAAAGTTTGTTAAGAGGATTGTGAAGTGCCGATACGCGACGCGAGTAGGTATTTTCAAAAATGCTATCTGTTTCACATCGCTCGCTTTGCCTCCCTCCGGGCGTGACAAACACAAATATAACATATTATAAACAAATTCTCACGCACACTACAATAGCAGCAGTAAGCGACGCTCGGGCGTATTCTGTGAATCGCTCGAACGTCGGCTATCTGCGGTTTGCATTCATTTACAAGCAAAGAGATTTAAATTATATATAATACATACACTGAATTTTTAGTTAAACATTTTTTGCACTGATTATTTATCAAATTAGTTATACTAATTCCGGAAGAATGTTGTGGTCACAGTACAAACCCACGAACGCAAAGACTTTAACGTGCTTGAAATAAAGTTCATTTTTCTTTATTTTTGTAGAATGACAGAATTAGTAATAATACAAATAAAACTGCACTCTTAAAAGTTTTACTGCCTTAAGTTACGGTCCATTTCAGTTTGTTTTGACTGTACAGATTTAGTGTGACTTTATTTTACGTAGTTTTAATCATTTTTGGGATAAATTTTACCTATATTAAAAATGATAGGTATCGATTCAGTAAACGATTCTGAACAAACTACTTTCTCAAAGTGCGTTTTGCATTTTTTCTTCGATAATGTATGTCTCACATTTGGCCCCATATATATGTCGTAGAAATCATTTCAACCATGACATATTATGTTGTAATTGAGTTTAAGTGAAGTCGGTTGTACAAAATTTTTAATTTTACCACTTGTCTGGTAATAATATTAGTCTATACGAAGGTAAATTTTGCTAGAGTTTCGAAGATTACTATAGCTCAAATGAGAAATCGGCGGTCCCGAATCCGTGGGTCGAATCCAAATGACTTCGGCCCGACTTTTTTTCAAATTCCTTCTTTTGTGAGAAAATCTATTATTTCGAACCCTTTTTTAGTATTTTTTAAAAACACGAAAAATTAAATTAATTAAATTCATTTAAATAAAATTAAATTTTATTCATGATTTTTATTATAACCAGTTCAGTTTTTTTTACTGTTGGTAAGATCGAAAAATATTATTCATATTACATCAGTGTGTAATTTTTATCTAAATATAATATCCAAAAAACACGATTTCCAAAAAAAAAATACCGAGCAAAGCTTGGTCATCCAGGTACTACATACTTAAATGTCTTTGACGACAAGTGACATAATTATTCAATTTGTTTGTGTTTCTTTGCAATTTTGTTATAGGTACTTATTGCATAGTATGTGTAGACATTTAGTAGGTACTAACTACATATACCCTAAAGAAGTGAGCTGTTATTTTTATATATAAGTATTTACCTATCTATATCTGACAAAGGCAAATGCCAGCATTTACGAATAGTATTATTCATTCAAATAAAATTAATTTATACCTTTTAGAATGGAAGATAAAGATTATAGACGAGGAAAAAAGTCGACTGTGTTTATCAACAAAACGAAAAAAAATTAAATTAAAAAATTAAATCGAAAGGATGGGTAACGCCAACTTCTAAAATCAACAGGTATACCACAGAACATATTGCATGTAGGTATCATACGTAATATTATTTATTCTGTGATCATACTTTGATTGGTAGGTGATAGACCGAAATTTATTTCGCCAAAATATCATCATCATCATCATTACAGCCCTTTACAAGTCCACTGCTGAACATAGGCCTCCCCCAAAGTATGCCACAAAGCACGGTCCTGAGCCACCTACATCCATCGACTTCCTGCATGTCTTACCAGGTCGTCACTCCATCTAGTGGGGGGCCGCCATACACTACGCCTACAGGTACGAGGCTGCCACTCGAGAACCTTTTTTCCCCAACGGTTGTCGGCTCTTCGAGCTATATGGCCGGCCCATTGCCACTTCAGCTTACTAATCCGTTGGGCTATGTCGGTCACTCTGGTTCTACTGCGGATAAACTCATTTCTAAGTTTATCACGCAGAGAAACCCCGAGCATAGCCCTCTCCATAGCTCGCTGAGCCACTTTGAGCGTCCTCATACGGCCAGCAGTGATGGACCACGTCTCGGTTCCATATGTCATCACTGGGAACGCGCACTGGTTGTACAATTTAGTTTTCAGGTTTTGAGGTAAACCTGACGAGAAGATATAATGTAATTTCCCGAACGCTGCCCAGCCGAGTTGAATTCGTCGATTGACCTCTCGGCCGAAGTTGGACTTACCTAGTCGGACCTACCTAGTTAGATATATGTATATCGATGAAATTTCGGACATCTAATAACAACAAACCACAACTACAGCAGTATGCGTATGCCCCTGTTATAGTATGCAGTTTTGATATATTATTAAATATTTATATTATAATTATTTTTTTCTTGGTAAAGTTAAATGTATAGTGAGATGATGATAATACATACTTATAATATTTATACTTATGTTTAAAATAACTTTACTTTACTTTTACTTATGTTTCAATGTGTTTCAGGAACAAGATTCTTCAACTAATATTCTATTAACAGAAGCAGATGTTATTGACATTCTTACAATAGAGGTATGATATATTTTTAAAGTTAAAAAATGCAATTACAAAATCTATTTAAAAGTATAGGTTTTAATTCAAAAAGTTATTTTGTGCTTATGTGAAATAGATTTGGGACAGTTATATAATGTGATTTTTCAGCAATGTCTTACATTTTCAGACACCACAGCGACCCAGACTTGAATTTGTTTCTGGGACATTGCATTTGTCTTCACGGTCAAGTGAAGTACGCACAGTATGTAACTCATTTTTTAACCATTTTTAACCACATTTTTTTTACAAACGTTACCCCTACACTAAGATTTTATCTTGTATCGTGGGGGCAGTTTACAAATATAAATTGCACAAGGACAAACATCCAGACGCGGAACAATTATTTGTAGGCCAAATACTTGTTCCGTGCGGGATTCGAACCCGCGACCTCCAGCGCAGCCACTCATTGCTAAGCCGCTGCACCACGCAGTCGTCAACGTCAACTCATTTAAAGGTTTATTTTAGAATCCTTGTGTAACTGAATATTACTATAAAAATCATGGTTTTAGGTGTCTCAAAGCCCCATGCCAAGACCACGGGCTGTGCCCAGCACCACTCCAAGAGTTGGTTCGCCAGTAAGTCTGATGCCTACAACACCTTCTAGTTCAGGCAGACACCTACAGCGTACTAAATGTTCGTCGGAAGCTGGCTAGATCCTCCCACAATGCCAGTAATTATATTTTTGGAGTATTATTACAAACATGAAAATGTGTTTGTTTGTTTGTCAGGCTTTCATGTTTTGAAGAGTCGTTTGAATTTAATGAACTAGAAATTCAGAATGAAGTGGAAAGGAGTATGGAGATAACTGTAGATTAAATAATGAAAGCAATGAAAAGAAACCTATAATATCAGTTTGAATTCTAAACACATTAAGTTAAAAATTATGGAAATAAGAATTACGTTACTAAGGGGCATCAACGCTACAACTGGGGAGGCCGATGACCAGCCGTAGACTTTTAGGTACTGATAAAGGTTATGAATAACAAGATTCTGAACTCCATGACTACTCATTCAGTCTTCATAAATTGGACGCAAGTGCAATAAATTTTAAGATTTACTTTGTTTATCTGTATACAAAATACCGGTGTGCGCGTGTGCGTAATTCTTCTTCTCCTAAACACCCGGACCGAATTTAATGAAATTTGTATGGGGTACTTAAGGGGTCACATGGATGGTTCGTAGCAATAGCTGGACCCGTTAGATGACGTTGTTGTCGAGATCGAGAAATTGACAAATGAATCCGAGCATATCGCTCATATTTAATAAAAATAAAAATTTATTTTATAATCGCATGAAAGGAATATGTTCATTTCAAAAAGTACGTAATATTCACTACCGCATTTTCATTAAATAACAGTTTTGCTCTCTGATATTCTCTTAAAAATTACAATCTGATTATATACTTATTAAGCTTTATCCTGAAAACACCATTATTTTCCACTATCGCGGTCCCGCCGCGAAATTATTTCGTCCATTTTACACAATGAAACATTTAAATTCGCGGCGTATAAAAAGTAAATGCGAAATTAAAGCATTGTCTTTAAAATTTGCCATTGCAAAATAATCATTAATTATTATTTATTTATTTCTACTGTTTTCACCAACAACATACTCTTACTCTATACATTAAGCAACAATGAATATATGCTTACATCTTAAACAACTCTATTGATAGGAAAAAACTTGTACCTAAACTAAATAAAATCTGTATACCTATCTCAGGTCACCATGTCTCCTGTAGACCTCTGTGAAAGAAGAAGGTAAAGGTACGTACTAAGAGCATGATAAAGGATTGACTTTGTAATTGATTTTTTAAAACAAAATGTTACACTTGTTCACGGACTATGTAGCTAAAAGATATTCTCATAAAACGGGTGAGGCTGGTTATAACTGTAAAAAATACAGTATATTTGACTTTGTTTTATGTCTAATTAAGGGTTGATGATCCCTGCAACTATTCTTTTTTATAGAATGGGGTGACAAACGAGGACACAGTCCACCTGATTGAGTGAGTGGAGAGAACCGGAAACCCTTTTCACTGGAAACGAGGGATTCCATCTTAGTCCGCAGGGATGACAACGCATCTGCATTTTGATTATTAAGGATTAACGAAGATTTCTATGGGCCACATCGTCCACTGTGTGCTCGTTTGTCACCTTATTATATGAAATAGTAGTAAACTTACTGTTATAATATTATATATGAATAAGAATTTCGTGAATCTAGTTTCTTTTTCGCCATATTCGTCTTTTTTGTCTCTCGAATATTTTCGTCTATGTCGTTTACTTTTTAAAGCTATCTGCTCCGGTTGTTGCACTAACGATTTGAATCATTTTGTTTTTAAGAGCAGTCTAGTAGCAGACTAGTCTAGTACACTCGAGTGGTGTAGTTTGCAATTATTTTTGGAGTAGGGTTTTTTCAAATATACAGTGATACATAAACCAGAAAGTAAAAATGAAAAATGAAAACAAAACCTCAGGTATTGATTTATCAAATCATCATCATCATCATCATCATTACAGCCCTTCACAAGTCCACTGCTGAACATAGGCCTCCCCCAAGTAATGCCACAAAGCACGGTCCTGAGCCACCTGCATCCATCGACTTCCTGCATGTCTTACCAGGTCGTCACTCCATCTAGTGGGGGGTCGCCCTACACTACGCCTACCGGTACGAGGCTGCCACTCGAGAACCTTTCTTCCCCATCGGTTATCGGTTCTTCGAGCTATATGGCCGGCCCATTGCCACTTCAGCTTACTAATCCGTTGGGCTATGTCGGTCACTCTGGTTTTACTGCGGATATCCTCATTTCTGAGTCTATCACGCAGAGAAACTCCGAGCATAGCCCTCTCCATAGCTCGCTGAGCGACCTTAAGCGTCCTCATACGGCCAGCAGTGAAGGACCACGTCTCAGATCCGTAAGTCATCACTGGCAACACGCACTGGTTGTACAATCTAGTTTTTAGAGATTGAGGTATACCTGACGAAAAGATATGCCGTAATTTCCCGAACGCTGCCCAGCCGAGTTGAATCCGTCGATTGACCTCTCGGTCGAAGTTGGACTTACCTAGTCGGACTATTTGTCCCAGGTAAACGTATTCGTCAACAACTTCGAGCATAGTGCTCCCAACAACTACCGGCATAGGTGTGACATGGACATTGAACATGATCTTTGTTTTGTCCATGTTCGTCTTAAGACCTATCCGTTGGGAGGCACTATTGAGGTCATTGAGCATAGTGCTTAAGTCCTCCAGCGATTCTGCCATAAGGACTATATCGTCGGCAAATCGAAGGTGAGTGATGTACTCGCCATTGATGTCAATACCGTATCCTTTCCAGTCCAGTAGCTTGAAAACGTCTTCCAATGCAGCGGTGAAGAGTTTCGGGGATATAACGTCACCCTGTCTTACACCTCTCTGCAGTTGGATAGGTTTCGAGCTCTGGTTCTGTACTCGGATAGCCATCGTAGCCCTACTGTACAAACACTTCAGCACTTCGATATACCGACAGTCAACTTGGCACCGCTGAAGGGACTGTAGCACCGCCCAAATTTCGACGGAATCAAAGGCTTTCTCATAGTCCACATACGCCAGGCAAAGTGGCAGATTGTACTCTTCAGTCTTCTGCACAATCTGCCGCAGGGTATGTATGTGGTCTATGGTACTGAAGCCTTTTCGGAAACCGGCTTGTTCGGGAGGCTGGAAGTCGTCAAGTCTGCGTGCGAGACGATTCGTAATGACTCTCGAAAACAGCACGTAGACGCGGCTCAGAAGGGAAATCGGTCTGTAGTTCTTTAAGAGAGCGTTGTCGCCTTTCTTAAAGAACAAGACCACCGCACTTCTGCTCCACGCCTCTGGAGTAGTGCCACCATGGAGGACGGAATTGAAGAGCTTCTGAAGGACTTCAAGTACCGGTGTTCCACCCGCTTTCAGAAGCTCCGCTGTAATTCCATCTTCGCCTGGGGCCCTGCCGTTTTTAAGGTGCTGGAGAGCCATTCTAATCTCGCTTAGACTGACGTCCGGGATATCATCGGAATAGTGTCGGATAAGACTTGCTCTTGGATCGTTACTCACACTTGCGTGTGGCTCCAACGATGATGTGTACAGCTGCCCATAGAACCTCTCAATCTCACTCAAAATCTCAGGTGTCCCGGAAACGATGTTGCCACACTCAGTCTTCAGCCTTGACAGTTGGCTCTTTCTGGCAGACAGATCTCTGGCAAAGACTTTGGAGCCCTGGTTCCGCTCGATCGCTTCTTTAATACGAGAAGTATTAAAGTTGCGTAAGTCTCGCCGTATGCATTTGGAGATCTGTCTGTTCAGTTGCCTGTATGCTGTCAAATCTGTTGACGATTGCAGCCTCATCTCCCGTCTAACAGCCATGAGATTAAGAGTGTGATCGGAGAGTTTTTGTGTTCTTCTGCGGCGGGTCTTACAGAACTTAGCTCCGACCGCATGGACAGTTTCCACGAGCTTGTCGTTCATATCGTCCACTGCATTGCAATCTTCTAGGCACTGGAAGCGGTTACGTAACTCGAGCTGAAAGGTTTCGGGATTCTGGATTAGAGCACGAGGGGGACGGAGCGTTGACTTCATTAGACGAGACCTCTCCAACTTAACGTTTAGGTTCAGTGTGCCTCTAACCATTCGGTGATCGCTGCCAGTTTTCACCCTTGCGATCACTGAGACATCACTGAACAGTTGGCGTCTGGTCGTCATAATGAAGTCAATCTCATTTTTTGTCGAACCGTCGGGGCTCGACCAGGTCCACTTCCTGTGGGGCCGCTTCTGGAAGAAAGAGTTCATCATAAAGAGTCCCTCTTTCTCCATAAAGTCGGCCAGCTGCTGGCCCCTTCGGTTCCGTTGCCCTACTCCAAATTTCCCTACCTTCAGCTCACCGCTTTCTCTTGTGCCCAGTTTTGCGTTGAAGTCTCCCATCAACACCGTGTAGTAGGTTCTGGAGGAATGTATGGCTCTGGAAATATCCTCATACATTTCCTCCACCTCCTCATCGGGATGTGCCGAGGTTGGTGCGTAAACCTGAATGACCTTCAGCGAATACCGTCTGGTGATTCTGAGTATCAGGTACGCAACCCTCGTCGACACACTCCCAATCTTTACAACGTTGTTGACGAGAGATTTGTGGACGATAAATCCGACACCTCCTTGGGACAGATGGTCGCCCTCCCGGTGATAGAACAAGTTGCCGGACTCGAGGATTGCCGTGTCCTCCCCCTCTCTTCGGACCTCGGATAATCCAATAATATGCCAGCGCAACTTGTCTACCTCTTCTTCCAGCTCCAGTATCTTCTCGTCAGTCCTCAGGGTGCGTGCGTTATATGTTGCCAGGTCGAGTCGTCGTAGGTGGCAACCGAACCTCCACCGGAGATTCTTAGCACCCCCTGCCCCGCCGTTACCATGGTCGCCACCGTAGCCAGGAATAGCGGGGCCGCCGGGGACTGGGGGCCGTCTGTTTGTGTATTTGTTCATTGGGGGGTATTTGCCATAGTTGCCACGCTTGGCGAGCGGGTTGGCAACCGCAGTATTTTATTACGTCACAGTTGTCATCAGGAAGACGCTGCTGCCCATCTCCTGCCTGTCTCCCTCTGTCGCCTCTTACGACATCCACGGGAAGATATGGGGTAGTGGATATTCTTAACCGCCACTACACGGCATATGTCATTTATCAAATAATCTAATGTAATATCAAATAATCTAATGTAATATGTCAGAATTAATGTTTCTTTGTTCGTATGTTATGCGCTGCTAAACCGTTAGTAAGATTGTAGTAAAACTTTATTTATTTATTTATTTATTTACACTTTATTGCACCTTAATAAAAAGGATTACAAAGGGCGGACTTAATGCCATTAGGCATTCTCTCCCAGTCAACCCGGGACGTGTGGAAATTATGTGATAGGTGACAAAATAAAATGAACAATAGAGTAAAACAACGAAAAAAAAACTACTGATAAACTTAAAAACAAACTAATATTATATATACAAATACCATAAACTTATATACTCCAAAATATAATACAGATAATATATAATATATACATACATATTCATAGATACATAAATATATACATATTTTAAATACAAATAGATATATAATATAAACCTATAAATAAAATAACAACAAAGGTAACCAAAATTAACCATATTAACTATCATCTAATATTTTCATAAAATGCTTATGTACCAATCTTTTAAAGGCAGTCTTATTAGATGTTTTTCTGACGTCATCGGGCAAGGAGTTCCAGAGCAGTGCAGCCTGAATTGTGAAGGTTTCAACAAAATTAGTAAAATGTAGAGGGATACTTAGTTTATTATTATATGAGGAAAGTTCTATCATGCGTTAGGGAAATATATTGAAATTTCTCCTTGAGATAAGAGGGAGTGGATGGATCATTTAAGATAGAGAAGAGAACAAGCAAAATTCTAGAGTCAGGCCTCTGTTTAATAGTGAGCCATTTTAGGCGAGAGCGATAGTGAGAAATATGATCAAATTTACGGAGATTGAAAATATAGTATCTGTATAAGTATCTGACGCAATTGTTGAGAAGGCGCTCTAGCTTGTTGAGAAGATTTTGGTTTAAATCCGGGTAACACACGTCTGCATAATCAATGATTGGTAGTATAAGTAACTGTACAAGCATAATTTTAGTCTTAAAGGGGAGAAAATTTTTCAATCGATAAAGAGAACGTAAAGAACCAGAGACTTTACGACATGTTTCGGAGATATGAACCCCCCAGGACAGAGTACTATCAATATGGAGACCAAGATTTTTAACTGAGGGAGAGAACGGTATCAGACGATCATTATAATAGAGGGGAGGTAGACTAGCGGCATCTATTTTAGCAAGCATCCTTGAGCTACCCACAACTTTATCAACTTATTGCTTGCACTTGCGCGAAGGTTTTAGGCACAGTACAATTAACTTAAGGCAGGTACCGCGTAGTGGCGGTTGAGAATATCCACTACCCCATATCTTCCCGTGGGTGTCGTAAGAGGCGACAGAGGGACACAGAAAGGAAATGGGCAGCAGCATCTTCCTAATAAAAACCTAATAATAAAAAACTGCGGTTGCCAACCCGCTCACCAAGCGTGGCAACTATGGCAAATATTCCCCCATGAGCAACGACACAAATAAACGGCCCCCAGTCCCCGGCGGCCCCGCTATTCCTGGCTACGGTGGCGACCATGGTAACGGCGGGGCAGGGGGTGCTAAGAATCTCCGGTGGAGGTTCGGTTGCCACCTACGACGACTCGACCTGGCAACGTATAACGCACGCACCCTGAGGACTGACGAGAAAATACTGGAGCTGGAAGAAGAGGTAGAAAAGTTGCGCTGGCATTTATTGGATTATCTGTGGTCCGAAGAAGGGGAGGACACGGTAATCCTCGAGTCCGGCAACTTGTTCTATCACCGAGAGGGCGACCATCTGTCCCAAGGAGTTGTCGGATTTATCGTTCACAAGTCTCTGGTCAACAACGTTGTAAAGATTGGGAGTGTGTCGACGAGGGCCGCGTACCGGATACTCAGAATCACCAAACGGTATTCGTTGAAGATCATACAGGTCTATGCACCAATCTCGGCACATCCCGTTGAGGAGGTGGAAGAAATGTATGAGGATATTTCTAGAGCCATGCATTCCTCCAAAACCCACTACACGGTGTTGATGGGAGACTTCAACGCAAAACTAGGCACAAGAGAAGGCGGTGAGCTGAAGTTAGGGAAATTTGGAGTAGGGCAACAGAACCGTAGGGGCCAGCAGCTGGCTGACTTTATGGAGAAAGAGAGACTCTTTATGATGAACTCTTTCTTCCAGAAGCGGCCCCACAGGAAGTGGACCTGGTCGAGCCCCGACGGTTCGACAAAAAATGAGATTAACTTCATTATGACGACGCCAACTGTTCAGTGATGTCTCAATGATCGCAAGGGTGAAAACCGGCAGCGATCACCGAATGGTTAGAGGCACACTGAACCTAAATGTTAAGTTGGAGAAGTCTCGTCTAATGAAGTCAACGCTCCGTCCCCCCTCGTGCTCTAATCCAGAATCCCGAGACTTTTCAGCTCGAGTTACGTAACCGCTTTCAGTGCCTAGAAGATTGCAATGCAGTGGACGATATGAATGACAAGCTCGTGGAAACTGTCCATGCGGTCTGTGGCCGTATAAGGAAAGAGGGGAGATCTCCCACCGGGCAAGGTGTTCCGCCCGGGGAGCGGCCAACGCTCCGAGTGATAGTTCTGAGAAGTTCTATATATACTGTTTATGATTCGGAATGTTGATAGCGTGATTTAGGCTTCGGTGTGTTTCGGTGTGCTAGTGACGCGACGACAGCACCGCTACATCACCCCCCTACTCAGACTGGAGGTCGATAGTGCAGCCTCGTTGCCGACGAATGTGCAAGTGCCAGGAGATTGCCTTGTAGTCTGCAGTGAGTCGAGAACAAGGCAAGTAATCTGCGAGAGTGCAGTGAAGCAGAAGCGAGCAGTAAGGCTCAGAGCCGTGCCGAACACTGTATGGCGCAGAGAGTAGCTTGAAGGAAAAGGAAGCATTATATTTCCAGTGCTGCGATGAACCTTGTGAAGCTAGATGGCTTGCAGGATATGAAGACTGCAGACGATATCTGCTCGGGAGCGAATGGGTGGGGTATTCTATGACGATGATGAAGCTTGAAGTTTCCGAAGGTTGTTTGGTTGCGTGTTCAGATCAGGTCGGGGTCACCACTGTGGCCGTGGAAGGAGAAGGGGAGATCTCCCGCCGGGCAAGGTGTTATGCCCGGGGAGCGGCCAACGCTCCGAGTGATAGTTCTGAGAAGTTCTATATATACTGTTTATGATTCGGAATGTTGATAGCGTGATTTAGGCTTCGGTGTGTTTCGGTGTGCTAGTGGTGCGACGACAGCACCGCTTCACGGTCGGAGCTAAGTTCTGCAAGACCCGCCGCAGAAGAACACAAAAACTCTCCGATCACACTCTTAATCTCATGGCTGTTAGACGGGAGATGAGGCTGCAATCGTCAACAGATTTGACAGCATACAAGCAACTGAACAGACAGATCTCCAAATGCATGCGGCAAGACTTACGCAACTTTAATACTGCTCGTATTAAAGAAGCGATCGAGCGGAACCAGGGCTCCAAAGTCTTTGCCAGAGATCTGTCTGCCAGAAAGAGCCAACTGTCAAAGCTGAAGACTGAATGTGGCAGCATCGGTACTTGAAGTCCTTCAGAAGCTCTTCAATTCCGTCCTCCATTGTGGCACTACTCAGAGGCGTGGAGCAGAAGTGCGGTGGTCTTGTTCTTTAAGAAAGGCGACAACGCTCTCTTGAAGAACTACAGATCGATTTCCCTTCTGAGCCGCATCTACGTGCTGTTTTCGAGAGTCATTACGAATCGTCTCGCACGCAGACTCGACGACTTCCAGCCTCCTGAACAAGCCGGTTTCCGAAAAGGCTTCAGTGCCATAGACCACATACATACCCTGCGGCAGATTGTACAGAAGACCGAAGAGTACAATCTGCCACTTTGCCTGGCGTATGTGGACTACGACAAAGCCTTTGATTCCATCGAAATTTGGGCGGTGCTACAGTCCTTTCAGCGGTGCCAAGTTGACTGTCGATATATTGAGGTGCTGAAGTATTTATACAGTAGGGCTACGATGGCTATCCGAGTACAGAACCAGAGTTCGAAACCTATCCAACTGCAGAGAGGTGTAAGACAGGGTGACGTTATATCCCCGAAACTCTTCACCGCTGCGTTGGAAGATGTTTTCGAGTTACTGGACTGGAAAGGATACGGTATTAACATCAATGGTGAGTACATCACTCACTTCGATTTGCCGACAATATAGTCCTTATGGCAGAATCGCTGGAGGATCTTAGCACTATGCTCAATGACCTCAATGGTGTCTCCCAACAGATAGGTCTTAAGATGAACATGGACAAAACAAAGATTATGTTCAATGTCCATGTCACACCTATGCCCGTAGTTGTGGGGAGCACTATGCTCGAAGTTGTTGATGAGTACGTTTACCTGGGACAAATAGTCCGACCAGGTAAGTCCAACTTCGACCGAGAGGTCAATCGACGGATTCAACTCGACTGGGCAGCGTTCGGCTGTTACGGCGACGAAAACCATAGTGGAGGGCCGAAGGCTTCTGGTGGGCTGGGTCTCAGCGCAGGTTAAGCTGCTGGAGCCCAGACCTCTGAGGTGCTATCGCTGTCTCGTGGGGCACCACGTATCAGTGAGATGCGCCTCGGAGGTTGACCGCAGTGGCCTTTGCTTCCACTGCTGTCAGCCCGGACACATATCGGCCACCTGCTGCGCCACGCCGCACTGTGATGCATGTGCGGCGACCGGCAAGCCAGCCGATCACCGGGCCGGAAGCAAGGCCTGCGTGCCACCCGCCAAGGCCAAGGCCGCGGGTAGGGGAGGGCCCTCCGCCGCCACCGTCTCTGTGGCCTCCGCCGCAGCCGCGACTGCCGCCGCCAACGCTGTCACTGTCGCCGCCGCCGCCGCCGCGACACCGACGCCCGCAGAGGGGCCCCCCGGGGAGAAATCTGAAATGGAATGCCTATAACGGCCCCATTAAGCTTTTTCCAGGCGAATATCAACCTCTGCGCCTGCGCTCAGGATCTGTTGCGCCAGAGCATGGCCCAGTGGTCGATTAACATCGCTTTGGTCGCTGAGCCGTATTTTGTCTGGCCTAGGGTGGACTGGGTAGCGGACCTTAACGGCTCAGTGGCCATCATCTCTTCGGCCGCCGCCGGTACCCCGACCCTTGAAGGTGTCAGGAGGGGTCAGGGGTGCGTAGCAGCACGGTTCGGGGAGTTCGTCGTTGTGGGGGTGTACTTCTCCCCGAACCGATCTCTCGCCGAGCTCCACAACTCTCTTGCAGAGCTGAGAGCAGTCGTCGTCGGAAGTTATCCCCTCCCCGTACTTGTCCTCGGGGACTTCAATGCCAAGAACTTGGCTTGGGGTTCTCGTCGTACAGATGTGCGGGGTAGGATGGTGGAAGACTGGGCTCTGGAGACAGGCCCGGTCGTCCCAAATCGGGGTTCTGTCCCCACGTGTGTGCGGATGCGGGGCGAGTCGGTGGTGGACATCTCGTTCGCTAGCTCCGCTCTGTCGCCGCGTGCCATTGACTGGCGTGTCATGGAGGGGGTGGAGACCTACTCCGACCACCGGTACATCCGGTTTGACGTCTCCACCCAGCCCTCGAGCGCGCCAGTCCAACAGGCCCCGAGTGGTCCGGCGCTGAAGCAGCTGGACCGGGAGCTCCTCCTGGAAGCCTCGATCGTGCAGGCCTGGGTGTCATCCCCGGACAGGCCTGCCGACGTCAATGATGAGGCAGGGTGGTTCCAGGAGGCCATGTCCGAGATATGTGACGTGGCAATGCCCCGCGTCCGGCCAGGAAGCGCCCGGCGTCAGGTGTATTGGTGGTCGCGTGAGCTGACGTCTCTGCGCGAGGCGTGTGTCGCCGCGCAGCACCTGTACTCCAGACATCGCAGGCTCCGCATTCGTCCACCGAATACGGCAGCCATTGAGGCGGAGCTGTATGAGGGATGTAGAGCGGCCAAGACCGCCCTCCGGGAGGTTGTCCTGCGGGCCCGGCATCGGGCCCGTGAGGAGATGCTGGAGACTCTCGACAGAGATCCGTGGGGGGCGCCCTTACAAGATGGTGCGGGATAAACTCCGCACCTGAGCCCCCACGCTGACGCAGAGTCTCAGACCCTAGCTCGTGGGGTACGTGGTGAGCGCTCTGTTCCCTGCGCGAGGGGAACATCCGCCCCCGCCTATGGCTCCGCCACCTGCGGTGCCGGAAGCGGACCACCAGGACGACGACGACGACATCCCGGAAGGGACCGGGGTAGACCTGAGTGGCGGTACGTAGGCTCAAGGCCAGGAATACCGCCCCAGGACCCGATGGCTTGCCTGGCAAAGCCTGGGTCCTGGCCTCGGCGGCTCTCGGGCCCCGACTGGCGGGGCTCCTAAGTGCATGCTTGGAGAGAGGCCAATTCCCGCTTCGTTGGAAGACGGGGAAGCTGGTCCTCATTCGGAAGCCGGGGTGCCCTGCGGACTCTCCGTCCGCATACCGGCCCGTGGTGTTGCCGACGAGGTGGGCAAGCTCTTTGAAAGAGTCATTGCAAACCGCCTCGCCGAGCACCTTGCGGGGACGGGGCCGGAAACCAAACTGGTGTTCCGCAAGAGGCGCTCTACGGTGGACGCCATCATGCGTTAATTATTATATTATAATCATAAGTAAATTAATAAGCATTAATAATCATAAGTAAATTAATAAGATTACACAGCTTCCCTGCAACTTGGTAATATAAAACGGAAACCTGAATATAATCTTCTATCTACGGAGTTATTTGCTCGTCCTTATCCATATAATCCTCAATATTAACATTTCCATCTTTCATCATCATCATCGGCCTGCGACGGTCCACTGCTGGACATAGACCTCTCCCAAGGCGCGCCACTTAGCCCGATCTTCGGCTTCACGCATCCAGTTGCTGCCAGCCGCCTTGCGCAGATCGTCGCTCCATCTAGCCAGGGGGCGGCCCACACTACGTTTACCTAAACTTGGTCTCCACTCTATGACACGCCTACTCCAACGATTATCGCTTTTGTGACAAATGTGACCAGCCCATTGCTACTTCAACCTGCAAATACGGAAGGCTACGTCGGTAACCTTGGTTCTCCGGCGGTTCGTTACGAATCTTATCCACCAGAGGAACTCCGAGCACAGCTCTTTTTATCGCCCGCTGGGTGACTTTGAGTTTATAGAGTAGTCGTACCGTAAGTATCCACGTTTCGGCATCATATGTGAGTACTGGCAGGACGCACTGGTCGAAGACTTTCGTCTTCAAGCTTTGCGGTATGGGCGACGAGAAAACCTGATGAAACTTACCGAATACCGCCCAGCCTAATTGAATCCGCCTATCGGCTTCTTTCTCGAAGTTGTTTTTATCTATCTGCATTATCTGGCCGAGGTAGTGGTATCAATACTTTCGTAGTGATACTAGTCGTAGCGGTGTCTGTCGTCTCGGATTACTTAAAACAAACTTACAGCACATGAGTTTCTCTCTGCATTCCCTAGACGAAATTTAAATTACAGAGTCATGGACTTACGTATCTCTGTAGTACTTAATGAATTCTATTTTAATAATTTTGAACTTGTATGTTAAAACAAATAAATTAAATTTATTAAACTGTTGGAGTGATTTTACATTAGGTAAGTTTATGCTTAGTGTATTTACAGATCCGTTTTATGCACACTCTCCACTAGTAAAAATTGTATTTATAAGTGTAAACATTTATTTAATTTTTTACTTTTTTATTCCAATACTTTAAGCCCGTAAACAAAACGTCGAACTTGTGGTGGTCGGTTGTGAGGTTATTTTACGTTGATTTTTATAGGTTGTTTGTTTGTCCTATGTATGAGAGACCACATTCATAATCAAGCTTGTACACTCCTGCATCTTGTAGAGGTATATTACACTAGACGGATGGTAAAAACTGCCTAATATTCTTCAGCGGCTTGTAGAATGTTCTGATAGAAGCTCATTTCACTGTGACACCTCTGGAAAGACTCCTTTTCTAGCTTAAAATCTGTCTTGTTTGATATCAATGTGTGCACTGCTGCCATGCCCTGCTATCAAGCTATCAACTGTGGTCAACACTACTGTTAGGTGGCAAAAATAGGCAAGAGGGAAGTACCTATTAAGAAGGACTCCCAGGAAGAATACGAATATGAGTATCTTCTAACGGATTCAAATTTATATATTTTAGAAATCAAATGTATGTTTTTAGGAAGCAACTGACTAAAATACTACAATTTTTACCCGCAGCGCGTAATGTTAGTAATTTTTATTGGCGGTTGAGGTTGGTATCCACCCAGACGAAGTTCTAAGAAAAAAAAAGTACTACTGAACTCTTTACAGAGTTTTATTGATGCCGCAATGAAATTAACGTATGAACATTGTCTTAGCTGACGATTTAACCATGTAAAGAGACAATGGCTAATTTCACCATTTATTTACTTAATGCTGTACCTTTTTCCTTTGAGATTTCTTTAGCGATTTAACAATTTTCGTAATTTCAAGGTTTTAGTCACGTTAGTTATTTGTTTTCCACTGTGTTTTTTCCGTTCATAAAACCGGAATTAGCTCACATTATGAAGCTTATATTGATAAAATAGGACTGTGCTTTGTGGCGTTCCTTTGCTCTAAAAGATTTTAACATAAACAACATTCAGTTATAAAAAGTAAATGCTATCAACTATATACGTACGTGTCATTTCGTAAATTTATATATATTACATTTTAATAGTTATTTTATCAAAACATAGGTAATGTTAAATATCCCAAAAAAATTTAGCTCGTTTTATTTCGTCAAATATTTTATATGATTATTTTAAAAATAATATAAATCATCACGCGCAGACGCCGTCCGAATCAGTTCCCAACGATATCGGGAAATCGGGAATCGGATGAAAAGATAAATAGTGTCAAATTATTCCACTCCTTTGTCATACGCATGACAAACGATAACGTAAGCCGTTTGGTTCTAATGCGTGGTATGCGACAAGAAAGCGGTGGAGATCAGCCTATGGTTCTTGTTGACTCTCTCCAAAATATTTGTTTTATAGAATAAGGGTGACAAACGCACACAGAGCCCTTCTGATTCTGATGGTAAACGGATGCTGGTTTTTTTATAGGATAGGGTGACAAACGAGTACACAGTCCACCTGATGGTAATCTATTCTCGATTACGAATCAAAATGCAGATGTGTTGCCACCCGTGAGGACCAAGATGGAATTCCTCGTTTCCAGTAAAAAGGGTCTCCGGTTCTCTACACTCACCATCCGAAACACAGCAGCTAAGCTACTGTTTTACGCTGATATTCTGTGAGAGCGTGGTCCCTCCGCGGTCGAACCGACCCATTCGTGCTACAACTATGCTGACCCATCGACATCTTAATTTATTCTTGATTAAGAATCAAAACGAATATGCGCTGTCACCGATGAAGCCTAAGCTGTAATGCCTCGTTTACAGTTTAAAGGATATCCGGTTCTATATACTCACCGTACGAAACTCAGCACCCTTGTCGAGCCGACCATTTCGTGATACAACATAATGTAGCTGCAACGTTGCTCTACTATGTATAAATCCTGCAAGGGAAATAAAATATTTAAGCACGAACAAAAAGTGAAGAAAAGTTGTGATGAGCGTTTCGCTTGGCGTATGGCGTAGCAGCTTTCTTGGGGCTTGAAGCCGCAGTTGCGCAGTGGCCTATGAATAAGTTGCAGCGCTAAAGGTCGCGGGTTCAAAACCGGCACCGAAGAAGTATTTACATAGTTTACATATAATTGTTCCAGGTCTGAATGTTTGTCCTTGGGTAATTTATGCATGTAAAGAGTCCTCGTGGTACAGAAAAAAAATCATATTTAAGAAAACAAAACACAAAAAAATTAAAATTCTCCAACTAGGTAAGTCCAACTTCGACCGAGATGTCAATTGACAGATTCAACTCGGCTGGGTAACGTTCTAGAGAATACGACACATTTTCTCGTCAGGTTTACTTACCACAAAACTTGAAAAGGGGATTGTACAACCTGTGCTTGTTGCTAGTGATGACTTATGGATCTAAGATGCAGTTTTTAACTGCCGACCGTATGTGAAATATCAAGGTCGCTAAGCGAAATATGGAGTGTAGGGTTTCTCTACGTGATAAGCTTAGAAGTGGGGCCATCCGCAGTAGAACCAGAATAACCGAGATAGCCTTACGGATTAGTGAGCTGAAGTGGCAATGGACCGGCCATGTAGCTCGAAGAACCGACAACCGATGGGGAAGAATGGTTCTCGAGTGACAGCCAAGTTTGGGGCGGCCCACTACTAGATGGAGTGATGACCGGGTAAGACATGCAGGTAATCGATCGATGCAGGTGGCTCAGGACCTTTTTTTGTATTCCTTGACGGATGCCTATATAAAGCAGCAAACTTATGAAGGGCTGTGAAGATGACGATGATTATGAATAAAAAACACGCGTTGATTATGAGCTGTGATGATTCTAGAGAGAATTCTCCTGGTGATCCTGATCAGGATAAAAAGAAAAGTTTTTTTTCCTAGTATTCTTGTATTTTAATCGTTCTTTGATACGACTGCAAGTTTTTAATGGCAATCGGCCATCTACAAATTGGTATAAATTACATAAAAGTATTCCTTTACATAGATATATAGATAAATGGATAGATAGATAGACACACGTGAAGCTAATAAAAGCATGTTATAAAGAAGCATAATTACATTTATAATACTTGCCATTAAGGATACTCTATGTAAAAGAACGCACCACACAAGATTTCATTCATTCATTTGGTACAAACTATCCATCAAAAACCCACGCCTGAACTAATAATAATAATAATAATAAAGCCATTTATTCCATATCTTTACTTTCTTTTTACATTTCTGTATTTGTTAGTAAGTTATAGTTTAAATTTATGAATGAAATACTAATAATAAATGTTAGTATTGTTTATGAGATATGGACCCCTGTTTGGGTAAAGGCCTCCTCCATCCTTTTCCATGACTCCCTGTCCTTGCCTAACTTCATCCAGTCGTTTCCTGCAACGTATGTTATGTCATCAGCCCACCATCTTAATTGTCGACCGACATTCCTTTTCCCCTTTTGGTCCTTTCCATAGTGTGGCCTCAATGGTCCATCTTCTATCTGAGTATCGTGAGATGTGCCCGGCCCATCTCCACTTTAACAAGAGTGCATGCTTGAGTGCATCTGTAAGTTTGGTTTTTTGACGAATGACTTGGTTCTTAATTTTATGTATTCTTCTAATTCCCAACATGCTTCTTTCCATTGCTGTTTGACTGCATTTGATTTTTTTTTAATTTTGTTTGTGAATACCCAAGTTTGGCAGCCATACAGCAAGCAGGGTAATAGGCATGTATCAAATATTTTCCTTTTCATGTGCAAGTTGTAGTTCCCTTTTAGGATTTCTCTTAATGTCCAGAATTTCTTCCAAGTTGCGTTAATTCTTCTTGTTACCTTCTTCATTGCTTGACGTTTTAAACGAAATTTGTTTACCCAAGTAGATGTATTCGCTGACATATTCTATATTGTTGCCTTTTATCGCTATCGGGCCATTGTTGGTTATTATCTTAGTTTTTCCTGCATTCATTTCCAGCCCGATTTTGGAGCTTTCGCAGTCAAGTGATGTGATCATTTCTTCTAGGTTTTCGGCGGTTTCAGCTATTAGAACAATGTCATCAGCGAACCTCAGATGGTTTAAATAATGTCCGTTGATGTACACTTCCCCTGTTTTTCCATTCTAGTTTCTGAAAAATACTTTCAAGGACTGCTATAAAGAGTTTTGGGGATAGAGGATCTCCTTGCCTGACGCCTCGTTCTATGTTTATTTCGTCTCCTCTATTTTCTAATTTTATTCTGCTCGTACTATTTTCATAAATATATTTCAAGATTTTGATGTATTTAGAATTAATATTTGATACCGATTGAACAGTGACTGATACTGTCAAAAGCTTTGCTGTAGTCAATGAAGGCCACATACAGAGGTCTATTATATTCTCTGTACTTTTCTATAACTTGTTCTAATGTCTGTATGTGGTCCATTGTACTAAAGCCTGTTCTGAATCCCGCTTGTTCCTTTGGTTGCTGTTTATCAATGTCGTCGGATATTCTCTTTAGTATTACGGATGAAAATAATTTGTATATACTTGCCATCAGACTTATGGGTCTATAATTCCCTATGTCCAAGGGGTTTCCTTTTTTGAAGAGCAGAATTATGTCTGATGTACACCATTGTGTTGGTACTTTTTCTTCGTCTAGTATCATGTTAAATAGTTGCGTTAAATGGCGGATTAAGATGGGTGCTCCTATTTTTAGGGCTTCATTGCATATTCCATCTGGTCCGGGACTGTTCTCAGCCTTCAGCTTTTTGACATATTCGTAAATTTCGGAGTCTTCAATTGGTCTGATGCTGTCATTCGTATTTTTGTGGGTTGCTTGCTTTTCTATTCCAGTGTTATTTTGTTTGGTGTATAAGCTTTTGTAAAACCTTGTTGCCTGGCTTATTACATCTCTTCTAGAATTTGTTTCTTGTGAGTTGTGCTCAAGTTTCTAAATCCATGATTTGAATGTAGTTAATTCTTTAAAGGCTTTTTTAGCACTCCTAAAATTCTAGACGTTTCTTGAAATAATCTCATATCTGTGATTGTTGTCGTCCTTGCGGGATGATCTATTAGCCTCTTTGTATATTCTGCCAAGTTCTTCTTTCATCTCTTTGGTTTTATTTTTTATGTGTAGTAGTTCCGAGCGCCTTCTTATAAGTTGGACTGTGTCATCGGAGAAAATGTTATGTTGATGAGGATTTGTAGTGTTTTTGTCTTTTAAGCTTTCTGTTATACCTCTTTCTAGGATATTGTAATATGTTGTCGATGCGCTCTGTTTCTATATATTCCGTGTGTGCACGTAGATTTTCAATGTAATTTTTGATTTCTGCTTCTGTCTTGGGGATTTTTAGTGGAGTTGTGTAGGTTTTTTCTGCTCTTTATTGGGCGATTTAAGCGTAGTGTTGCTCTCACTAATCTGTGATCGGAAGAGAAATTGAGTTTGCTTAGTACTTCCATATTAGTTACAAGCTTATGGTGGTTTATCATTATAAAATCTATTTCATTTTTAGTCTTTTGGTCAGGCGATAACCATGTCCATCTTCGGTTCTCCTTCTTTTTAAAAAATGATTTCATTATTGACAATTTGTGTTGATAAGCGTAGCTTAAGAGACGTTCACCTCTTTCATTGCACACTTCGTAACCATGTTTTCCCATTATTGGGTAATAGTTTGCTTGTGGACAACCAATTTTAGCATTGAAATCTCCCATGACTATAACCTTTCCTTCGGTCTTGGTGTAAGCATATTCAACGTCATTGTAGAATTCTTCAATTTCTTCTTCGGTTGATCTCTCAGTCGGTGAATATGTTTGAATTATTGATAAGGAAGAAGCATTCAAATTTTACTTGTAAGAGTGTTACTCTTTCTGAGATTCCTATAAAGTTGGTAATGTTGTTTTTATATTTTTTCTTGATCAGAAATCCCACTCCATGTAGTCTTTTGGTCCTTTGGTTTCACCAATGTAACAAAAAATAAAGTCGTTGTATTCTTCGATCTCACATCCCATTTTTCGGATTTCTGCGAGGCCTAGAATATCCCAGTTGATACTTTTTAAAGCATTAGTTAATTCAAGGAATCGCTCTGTTGATGCAAGTGATCTTACATTATAGGTGCAAATTTTGAGGGTTTGTTTTAAATCTTGATATGTTTCTGTATTTGGTGGAGAATTGCAGTCTGATTCCCCACGATGACGAGTCGGGTTGGGGAATTTTTTGTTTTTGTTATCTTTAAGTTCTTGTTTATTTAGTGTTTTGTTCCGGTGGCTGATGGCAATTTCCTATGCGTTCTGAACAGTTGGCGAGTTGTCCGAAGGCAAAGAGTTGCTTCTATGCCTCATTAAATCAAAAGCACTTAGACGGTGTGTTTTAGTTGGCACTTGTTGTTTACGGGGGTGTTCTTTTGCATTGGGCAAGGTTGACGGTTCTCTTTTGCGTTTCTCAATTCCTGGTTTCCTCTCTTTGATAACTAGCTTATCATAATTTATGTATGCATAATTACCTTTCTTCCTTTCTTCTTCTAATATGGGCTGTAGTTTCCTTCTCTTGTCGAGGATTTCTTTCGGGTAGTCTTCAAACACATAAACATTTTTCAGTTTCTTTTTATTTGCCATTATTAAGTTTTTCTTCCAGAAGTTTACAAATGCCAGGAGGATTGGCCTGTCCTTGCCATTTTCTATGTTGTTTTTGCCAATTCTGTTTATCGTGTTTATGTCTCTGTCTTCTATGGTAATATTTAGATCGTCTTTAAATTTCTTTATAATGATTTCGATGAGATTGTCGGTCGATTTTTCAGTTTCTTTTACTCCATATAAAATTAGGTTATTGGACCTTGCATGTTTTTCTAGACTTTTTTATCTTTTCCTTTAATTTCTCATTTTCTGACCTTAATTCCTGCATTTCAACTCTGAAAGGAACTAATTTTTCGTCGATTCGTGTCATGATGTCATCGGTTTGTTTTGACATTTCTATTTTAATTTGATCGAAAAGAGATTGAAGGTTTTCCATTTTCGCTACTCTCCCTTGCATGTAGTGGAAAGTAATACTACAAGCCTTGGAATAATTCTTCGAAGTTGTGAACGCAGCTTATTTAGTCTATGGTAGAAAACGCAATGTTCCGTTATAGGCTTAAAAGACACGTATCCAATGCAAAAGTAATCTTTCTCTGATGTTGGTAGCACAGTAGCACTGCTATATCTAAGAATTAACTATTGCTTATGTGTAAGAAGACAAAGTTATTTGCACTTTTTAGCATTTATTTTGTTCTTTACACACACGATTTTTAATACTTTATTTGCACTTTTAGTCCTAATTTATCGATACACCTGCACACTTTGTAGATTTATGCAGTTCTTAAACAGTTATGGATTTATATTTTCGGAGCACACTTTATGACGTTCGTACTATTCAAACACCGGAACCGGAACCGGAACGCCTGAACATATGTACCTATTTCTAATTGATTGCTTCTTAGACTTGTCGGCTGTATAACTAAGGAATATCTCCCATACTCCTAAGTTAAACAGCCGTCATGTGTAGCTTTAATTTAATAATTACATAAATTAAGTTTAAGTATACGTCCCACTGCTGGCACAGGCCTTCCCTCATTTCTGAAAGGGTATTAGGGCAAGGAATTGTCCGCCGCGCTACTTAAATGCGTTTTGGCGAACTTCACATGTCTTCGAATTATTTTCCTATTTCTCAGACATGCAGGTTTCCTCACGATGTTTTCCTTCACTACCGAGAACGTGGTAAATTAGCACTTAAAATTGCAATTAACAATGTCATTGGCGCCGGCGGGATTCGAACCCAGATTGCTCGCGTACTGTGAAATTTACAGCGAGCACTAACCATCTAAGCTGCCACGGCTTACAACTAATATAATAAAAAAGAAATATCTGTCGTATTATTCATACTCCTATTACCGAAGCGAAATGAGAATTTCAGCGCACTAACAATGTGTCTCTATCGAAAGTGCTCCAGTTACGATCAATTGTTGCAGCTGAGTGCACTCAAATCAACTTTGTTTCGAACGGGAGTAATTTTTAATTTGACGAAGCAAATTTTATAATAAACTATATAGACGAAAGTCATAATAAAATATGTTCCTATTTTAAAACGCTTTCATCTATCTATCTCTCATGTAACGTAATCATTTAATATAATTTTCAACTACATGTAGCGGCCTTGACTTTAAAAATTTGCACTCGTATTAAGGACCAATAATAATACAATAACTTAATAATTTTATCCGAGTATCCTGATCAGAATCACCAGGATAAAATAAAATAATTATCGGGTTCATCAATGCATGTTGTTTAATTATATAACTCTTATATTCTTTAAAGAATAGATGAGAATATAATATCTGTATTAGGTTTGAATAAGTTCTTATTATTTAAGTGTGTATTAGGTGATAGAATTACAGATTAGAGATACTTACTTAACCTGTAGGTGACATGCAAATAATCAGGTGCGAACACATTAAATTAGTTTTTAGGTTACATGCAAATAATCAGGTGTGAACACATTAAACTAGTTTTATTACAATATGTCACATTAAAAATCTTTTATATAATTCAGGACAATATTTTAAAATAATATCTCATTTCATACCAGTAAATAACTAAATATTAATCTGTGCCCTTGCAGCAGAGCAAGGGACTGATCGTCTATTGTCTGTTCATATCGTGCGCCGCAGAGCGGTTAGAGACTACCGCTCGAGAACCTCCCTTTGCCAATATTTCTCAGATTTAAGTTATATGGCAAAAGTTCTTTTTGTGTGGTTTTCTTATTTATATTATTAGCTTCATCATCATTATCGTTATCATCATAATGGATATATATTGCTACAAATCACAATTGTAATTCACCTGCTGAATGTGATCAAATGATTAACTCCCAGCATATTTCACCAGGTTTATAGTCCATCGAGTGGAAGGTCGACCATCCTCGCGTTTGCCCGTACGTGGCTGCCAATTGAAAATCTTTCTACCTCATCGGTTCTCTGAGCTATTTGGCCACCTACTGCCACATTAGCTAACTTATTCAGTCTGCTGTGAGTTTATCGCAAATATCTTATGTACGTACTTGAATAAAATTAAAATTATGATATAAGTGTTATTATGTTTGCTTCGTCTTTTACAATACGTACAGAAAAGTAGTGTAATAATTTGCCATCATCTTTTTTTCTATTCGGTTACAATATGGGTGCATTTGAAGCAAGTGTTAATAGGTGATAGATTTTAGTTATGCTTAGTTTCTTTGCCAACATCGGCTGCATCGCCACTTACCATTCAGTGAGATAGAAGTAGCAATTAATGGCTTAAAATGATTAAAAAATAACACTAAATACAAGAGTATCTACGTCTTAAATCATATATAATAAATTATTTACGTAGAAATTTTAATATAATTTCTAACACGTAAATAAAATTTAAGACTAACAATTAAAATAATTTGCCAAAACTATGGCTGAAGCGCTTCAGTCGCGAACTAACGATTGTCTAGTTGTCTCACTTGATTAGACATTGAGCGAATAAACCTTTATCAGCGTTATACTAGAACGATTTCGTGATTCAAAGAGCAAATTAGTCCATTGGCCCTGGATATATTAGTTAGAACTTAGCAGTAATAGGGTGTTATTTTATAAGAACATATGGCGAGGTTTAAAAAAACTGGCAAGCCGATTATCTTTAACTATAGTAAAGATTATACACTTTATTAAACTAAAAAAAAGTTTGTGTTAAAACTAAAAGAAGACTTTGTGTAAAAAAAAAGGTTAGAAACTACATAAACAGACTTGCTTAAAATTTGCTGTCCTTCATCTAAATCACTAAAAGCTTTGTCATGCCAATTATCTTATTTTAAACTTAATACTTCATTCATAATTCACTTACTTTTAATTCATCACAGACTATTAAATGTTACTGCTGAACAAGGGTCTTGTAAATAGATTTTCTCATAGGGGATATATTCGCCTTCGTTGCCACGACAACAACCGCAATTATTTATAACTTTAAGTGGTTTTCAGGTAGATGCTGCTGCCCATCTTCGTTTTCATTTCCGCCGTCACACAACATATATAATTAAAAGTATAACCGACAAAGGTAAAGCGTGGATATGTTCGTTTGCAAAGCCCGATATGTAGCCAACGAGTGACAGTGAAATGGTTAAATATGATGACACCTCAAATACATTTGCCCGTCATAGGTGCGTTTGCTCTTATGACATTTGTAGTTTTGTAACTGTAACATATTTTGTTTACACACTTTGTGGCATTACTTGAGGGAGGCCTATGTTAGCAGTGGACTTGTGAAGGGCTGTAATGATGAATGATGATGAACTGTAACATATAATATCTCTCTTGGAAAATTTGCTCTCACTGTCCACTATAGACAAGTGAGATGTTTCTTTCTTTCTTCCTTCAACAAGTTAAGTTAAAGTTTGACCTTTAAAGAAATATTTGACATATTTCTTCGTACACCCTGTTACGTTTTCTTTTACTTAAGAGAGATTATATACCATACGCGCGTTTGGCAAGTGGGATGGCAATCACATTTTTTTTTATTTTAGGTTATAATCGGGAAGAAACTGATGTATTTTACAGTATAACATTGCGTGGCATTAGAAGATGGCCAACTTTGATACCAAGCAGACGGTCGTTTCAAGGCTTTCACTTAAATTTTTTTAAGGTTTTTTTCACTGATAAAATTATTATTTAAACGACATTAATATGTATGTAAAAATAGGGTAACTTCCATTATAAGACAAAGTAGCAGCCTGGTTACAATAATATAATAATTTGTTTCATCGCTAGTAGGTTACATTCCGTACAGGCGATAATAGAATCTGACAAAACGAACAATAATATTCTAGAATATCTTGAGTGTGCATTTTTTCGACGAGTACAGAATGCTATCCACTCAAAAGCCAAACATTTACATCGACTGCAAACCAACTTCCTAGTGTGAATGTGGGGAGTTGTGTGATACGCTCAAACCACATATGCTGATTACAACGCGTTAGTACTTTAAATATAAAACTGATACATAAATTGTTTTTCAAATTAATCTCTTGAGTGAAATCTTGCCGTAGAATAAACGGAACAGAATTAATTAAGTACTATTCGCAGAGGATTTATAGGTTGATTGGTAGAAAATAGCTTAAGACGTTATTTCCGCCTACGTGATTACTTCGCTATAATTAAAAGATTTCTCACCGACGAGCAGTTTGGTTTTATAGCACGTGCACTCACCTAATTCATCACCTAACCGTATATATTCTGTCTGGCTTTAATCACCATCCGACAAAGAAAAAGTCTCAAATCGCGGGAGCCGTCTTTTTTAATGTCGCAATTATATTATTTATGATAAATCCTGGCACGACGGTTTGCTTTACAAGCTGTATAAACATAACTGCCGGGTAGGTACGTACTCATAATCCGAACCTTGCTTACAAATCCCGCTCTTTTCGTTATGGAGTGGAGGGGACCCGTTCTGCGAAATGTTTCCTAAAGGCCGTGGTCCCACAAGCATCTGTCCTGTCTCCACTCCTCTTTACACTTTTCGCGAGTGATATCCCTAAGGACCCAGTGGTAAACACTGTTCTCCTCGCCAACGATACGGCATTCTATATATCTTGGTATTTCGATTACAATAGAAATAGTCTCACTTTGAAACACCAAAAAAGCTACCAATCGATTAGTAAAGTGGTTCCACCTATAGAGAATTGAAGTGAACCCCGGAAAAAACGTTGCAATAAACTTTCAACGGAGTTCAACATCAAAAAAGATTCGAGGTCCAAAAGCAATACTAAATATTATTTCCTTATACGGCCGCCCCATCTCTTGGGAAGCATCGGCCAAATATCTGGGCGTCGCGTTCAGCATCCGCACTTGTTTCGCGAAACACATAAGTGTAATTAATACGCAATAGAGTTACTTAGACAATAAATAAATAAAATATTGAACATGTAAAGTCCGTCAACACCTTGCTCTAAAACCATCTCAAAAATGAAAGGAGGTTTGTGCCTAGGAGTGGAACATATATAAGGGTTGTAACTTTACATTAAAGTATTAATTATTCTATTTTGTCTTATTAGCATGAAGCAATCTTATAATATCGTATTCTAGGAGTTTAAGTGAAAGATCTGTGTATGGGCGCTAAGATTATAGGCAATGGCGTTTATTTACTGTGCGCTTGATATCTTAGGAAAATTGGTTTCGGAAATTGTAGTCATGGCCTAAATAATTTATTTAAATAAAGCTTTTTCATTAGCCTTAAAAGTACATATTTACATTTAAAATTATCCTTCACATAGCGGTGTCTGTCGTCTCGGATTATTCAAAACAAACTTAGAGAACATGAGTTCCTTCCTGCAATCCAAGACGAAAGTTATAGAGTCGTGAACTTACGTATAACTCTCTGTGTTACTTAATGAACTCCGTTTTAAGAATTTTGAACTCGTATGTTATAATAACAAATTAATTAAATTTGCCAAACTGTTATAGTGATTTTACATTAAAGGCAAAGTTTATGCTCAGTTTTTTTTTTTGTTACAGATCCGTTTTATGCACATTCTCCAATATTAAAAATTGTATTTATAAGTGTAAAATTTTATTTTATTTTTTTACTTTTTTTGCCAATCCTTTAAGCCCGTAAATAACAGGCCGAACTTGTGGTGATCGGTTGTGATGCTAATGCTCACCACACATCCTGGTGGAAGCTCTAACTTGCATCAATGAAAGACGTGAGTTAATTTACGATTTTCTCATTTCTAATCGCCTAGTAAGTCTAATATTAGGGTGTAAACCAACCTTTGTAACGCAATCTAGGCAAGAAGTGTTAGATATAACCTTTGCTACTAATAAAATGTCTAGGCGGATAACTGACTGGCATGTTAGTAGTGAGAACTCGATGTCTGATCACAAACACATTAAGTTTGTGATTAGAGCATCACCCACTTATTAAACTGTTGCAGCCGAGTTGGCAACCGCAGTTTTCTATTATTTTGAGTTATTATCAGGAAAATGCTGCCACTCATTCCTGTTACAGTTTCCCTCCGCCGCCTCTTAAAACGTTCACGGAACGGTATGTGGGGGGGGGGGGGTGAATATTCTTACACCGCCACTACACGGTTACGTTAAAGTTTTTAATGAATAAAACTACTTTTGCTGATTTTTTTATCGCGTTTTATTTACTTAGTCGATACACCCAACGTTTCGGGTGTTTTCCAGCCCTATCACTATCAAAACTGGGATGATTTTTTTTTTTAATTTCTATAGCCAATCGTATCATCTTTTGCAGGAATCGATGTTCTTTCTCGAGAATCTGTGGTGTATCAAATCTAAGGTAAAGATTGCCGCTTAGGAATGACAACAAATTGCAGACTTTCACGTCAGCTATATGTTCTTTTACGCTGGTTTTTATATATTTTTTTATTTGCACTTTATATGAGACTCCACATTCATAATCAAGCTTGTACACTCATGCATCTTGAAGAGGTAATTACACTTGACGGAGAGTAAAAACTGACTTTTTTTTGCGCCCGAAACCAATAAAGTTAACCCACCGGTGACGGAGGAGGGAAGTGGAGAATGCTCATAGCATACCACGCAGCCGACTGCGTGGTTATGTTGAGACTTTTATCCACTAAACTCAACCTTTTGGGATTGGCTTACTGATCTGACGAGAGATCTTTAAGCTATAAACGGACGTGACCCTCTTTGGCGGGCTTGACAGCTCGCTTCAAGAAGTAGCCAATCTTGTCTACGACATCGCTGACTTATGGTACAGCAGGCACTCGCTGTGGCCGTTTTCACTCGGTCACTGTAGCGTAGGCGCGAAACACGAAACTGAAACTAGACGACAACAAGTTGTGCATAACCTGCATAACGTGTTGAAGCTCGGCGGTCAGGTATTTGTTGTCACAGATCCCTCGTTTTCTTTGATACAATGATTTTCCCACGGTAGCTAACTTGAAGGATGATGGTGTGATTCAGCGTTTGAATATCGGTTTCTATATGTCTTTTTTCTATACATGGTTTGACCGATGTCATTAATAGGATTTCGGATGACTTATACATCTAGGAAGGCTAAGGAATTACTTACCTTTATCTCCATAGTAAATTGAATTTTAGAGTTTATGGAAGTAAGATATTCTAAAAATGCAGTGATTTTGAAGGTAAAATTGTGAAAGTATGGTTTACATACTGGTTGTAGAATCTTGAAATTACAGGTGCAGTAATAAAAGCTTTCTGCTCAAAATTCTTCGTGAATATATCGGCGACAATGGAATATACAGGTGAGCTCATTACAACACCATCTAAATCATTGACCGAGTAGTATTGCATATTCTGCTGGCATGTTGTTTTCCTTTAGTTTCGTAGTTACGATTCAGATGCAGTCTTTAACGCAACCTTTAGAAAACTCAACTTTGAGACGATGAGACGAATGCAGAGTATCAAGAGTAGGTTAATTGTCAGATGTAAGTAATTAAAATATAAATAAATTTATGGTAAACACAATATACGGTATTCCATCTCATTCTCTCTCTTGCTCAATGCTATAAATGTATACGTTTGTCTATTTTTATTGCATTTTTTGTTTCATAGAGTTTCAAATGACAACGGCAACACGTACTGGAGCAGCGCGATGAATTCATTGTTAATTGGAGGTGTTGTGCTCCTAATTTATTTTCTTTTTTCCTTTGACTTTTAATAAATGCTTTGGGTCAGATTTTTCAATCGTCAGATTAAAGTTATCCATCGAAAAAATTATAACCCGACTGAATATAAATGTGAAAAAAAAAGCATTTCTTATTTATTTATTTATTTAGGTGCTTAAAACATCAAAACACGAACAACATGAGCATATTAAGTGCAATCAGCAAAGATCTGGATGGTATTCCAAAACATCACACAACATCTTATTAGGCAACAGTAACGAGTTTACAGCACAAATACTTGTAACCATATAGGTATAACCTACTATAAGCCTTAAAAGTCTTATTTGCAAAGTACATCTAAAACGGACTTTTTGAAAAATATCGACTATTTTTAATAACAAAGAAAACAACTTTGTTATTAAATGTGTATATTTTTGCTATTAATAATCAATAAATCATAAAAGCGACAATACGCTGCTAGTTACTTTTAATTTATTTACAAATATGTTGTTTTTTTAACCTTTGTAAAACTTTTATCCAATGATAAAAAATCCTAAATATACAATATAACATGTAATATTAAAAAAAATCTTTATATCTCATTTCAACTTCATTAACTTGAAGGTTCAAATTTGAAGTTAAAATCTGAACATTGAAAGCGGCTGAGATGGAGCGGCTTGGGATATTAAACTTTGAATATCAGACAAAGGTTGTACAAAGTGGATGTATATTGTACGAAGGAATTTTCTGGTACGACTTATGTTCATTTTTAATTATATTTGAAGAAATTAATTTTCGACTGTTATAAATTGTAGTATTTGACACAAAATTTATTTAAAATATCATAAAAATAATAACAATACTATAAATGTATGCCGCGAGTTGTTCAATCTGCCGATTAATTGAATGACTAGTTTTTTATAGGCGGTACAAAATCGAAACTTCAAAAAAGATGGGAAATCGTTTATGACGTTTGGCAAAAGGATTGTGTGTTAGTAAATTCATCATCATCGAATTCCTGCATCTCTTACCGGGTCGTCACTATAATATCTATCAGGGGGCCGCCGCACACTTCACTTACCGGTATGATCCTGCCGCTCGAGAAACTTTCTTCCATTAATAGATTATTTATTTTTATATTCATGAAAATTTCGTACAAAAAACCTAAGCTATTTGATTATACGAAATTTCCACATTTCGGTTACATTACCGTTTCAATTTCAAAATTATGTTGCAAATTAAATTCCATTGGATTATTTCCAGATATATCTATGTTTACTACGATTAGTTTTCTTTAACATTTTGACAGTCATCGATAAAATATCATCAGCTACTGACACCATATTGTAAAATGACTTACCGCTACGGTGACAGAAAAGGGGAATTAGTTCAAACTTAATTTTGGTTTTTGATTCGGCTATATTAAAATTACTGGTCGGAAAGAAACTAGTTATTGGGATTTTCTGTCTAGAAGTAATATCTAGTTTTTAGAATTTTCTGTGAAGAAATTCCCAGGTACAGCCCGGAGTCAAAAAGTTAGTGGTGTTTCACCCCATGTCTCGGAAAGCACGTAAAGCCGTTTGTCCTGCGCCTGATTTCTCTTCGATGGGACGGTAATCCAATTACCGTCCCATCGGAAAAAAAGTTTAAGTCATTGTTCGATAATAAAAATAAATATATAGTTTTGAATAGCAAGCGAGTAATTTCCTGTCAAAGGAGTATTCAAATTATTTTCCACTTATAAACGCAGCCTTGCAACTATATATTAATAAGAGGTATAACTAAAAACCACCATTATTTTAATTAAGTTTCTCAAACATACTCTGCATCCAAACCCGTCTGTCAAAAGTCTGAAGTAAGCGGTATGGGGGAGGCGGGTTGAAATGCACGCTAATAGGTTAAAATCAAGGTTGCAACACTTGCTAATAGGCAAACAGTGATGGGAACTTTAACTGATAAATTTAGTATCAAGTCTACTAAATCAATACCAGAACCATATTCTACTATAAATTAGTACACAATAAAAAAATTACAAAAGAAATTTTATTTAAGTAGGTATCGTATTTAGTAAAATGCCTATAATTTTCTGTTCTAAAGATTATTTTATTAAAACAAGCTTTCTTCACAATATTGAAATATAATAGAATACAATTAAAAATAAAATAGCAACAGTTATTTAAACGTTCACTTCAGATTCCTATCTGGACATGGCGTCTTAGCAGTAAAGAGAGCGGAGTGCCGTCTCTTAAAATTATATCAATTTTATTATGATTTTTTTAAGAAATTTTGAATAAATTGATTTAATTATGAAATCAATAATTAATTCAAATATTGATTAACGACCATTAACTAAAAACATTCAGCTTACACCTATGTCGTTTATATAAGTCTGTAAAACATTCACGATAACATGCATAATATTTACTTGTACTAATATTATAGTTCAACTCGTACAGCACTAGTTACACGTGTCGGTAATTAAAGAATAGTATAGCAACAACGAACTGCATTGAAAAGTAAGGGATGCATAGTCCGAAAATATCCGATGATGTCCGAATAAATCAACGCGAGTTGCTTTGTGACAAATATAGGTTGAGTTCTGATTTAATTTTAATTAGTGAATTTGGAAATTAAAATTTACATGTCTATGAAAGCGATGCCATTTTTTTTTTGAAATTCCACATTTGTCTACTATTTCCGCACTACTTTATTGTATAGGGAGCTATATTGCGCGTCTCCTGTATTTTATTTTGTCGAAAATTCACGAGTCACATGTAAGATGTTCACTGGTCAGGGATGTGGTCGCCACTAAAGTAGATTGCGCAATAGTTTTCTTAAGGAAGACGTATTTGTCTAACGTGTTGACAGAAAGTGTTCGCCTGGCATAAGGCGTCTATTCGGGAGTAGTCGTTGACGTATATACTCGTATATGATATGGATGCAACAGGAATGGGTCGATTGGTCTGAAAAATGACCAAGATTTCACAGAATTTACCCGATAACAAGTGGTAAAGCCAAGCTACTGCTATATTATAGTTGTAGCACGAATGGGTCGACTCGACTGTGGTAGGTACATGCTCTCACTGAATACCGGTGTAAAGACGCAGCTTAATGCTGCCGTGTTCCGGATGTTCAGTGTAGAGCAAGGGGGACCCCTTTAAGCGGAAAAGAGGTATTCAATCTTAGTCCTCAGGGATGGCAATGCATCCGAATTTTAATTCTTAATCAAGGTTAGATTTCAATGTCTATTCGGCAAAAGCATACACTTAACATAAGGTGGACTGTTTGTTCGTTTGTCACCCTCATTACTGTGTTAATCTATACTTATAATAAATCTGTAGAGAGGTCAATTCTGTACATGAAATATATTTCCAAAATAACTATCAGGGGTGGTTAGTGATCGATACTGATGCCAAAAATGCAAACAGTAAAATTTTTGTCCATCTGTCTGTATGTTCGTTATAGAAACAAAAACTACTCGACAGATTTTAACGAAACTTGGTATAATCATTCTTCATACTCCTGGACAGGTTATAGTATACTTTTCATCACGCTACGATCAATAGGAGAAGAGCAGTGAAGGGAAATGTTGGGGAAACGGGAGAAATTACTCCATTTTTTAAGCTTCCGCCGCGTATGCAGCCTTAATGGTTAAAGTTACACAGAAATTATGTATAACAGAAATATTCTCCTTAAAATTATATAAAAAATATTCCACGACAGCATATGTCTATCTTTTATGGTTGACTCACAATAACACGTGTAACTCCCGATAGCTTAGCAGCTCGGAGCTTTCTGTCCTTGTCTACTCTTACGTTTATAACACTCTCACTCATCCCTAATTAAAAAAAGTTAACATTATTATCTATTCAATAAAAAAAGAATCATAGAAATCGGTATAGAAACACCAAATTTATACATGAAATACGCTAATAAGCCATCGCGCGTGAATACTGAATCATGCTATAAGGATTATTTTTGTGTAACGGTCGCCGCGCTCGACGCGGCTTGCGGCGCGAGGTATAAAAAGGCGGGGGGTCCGCTTCATACAAGCCCCCACAACCTAACATTTAAATGAACTCCAAATAGTTCAGAACCTCTTCTGTCGTCGAGCTGCGAACGCACCGTGGTACGTCCGCAATGCCGACCTTCACGGGACTTAGAGCTCCCAACAATTCAACAATTTTTTAAAAAACTCTCTGACAACTTCTTCAAAGCCTCAGAGTCGCACCCAAACCAATTAACTCGTGAGGCAGCTTCTTATGCAGCCCCACCCCCCTCTCGCTATCGTGTCCGCAGGCCGAGAAACTCTCTCTCGGACCCGCCTAATAAACTGTCAAACGACCTGAACTGTCTCCTGGCAGCTCAGGCCAACTCTAATTAAATAAAATTATTGTAATAACTGACATTAATTTGCCTTCGTAGGCAAATAAGAAATAGCTCCCTCAGCGGCACTTAGCCGCCTGCGCCCTCTTTTCCCAAAAGAGGGTCGCTCATGATAAGGCACAATAGAGCTTAATCAGCCGGCTGCCTGTCCCTAAAGGCGGTTTTTTAGGGGGTATCACTTAGGGTCCCCGGTAGGACAGTGAGCCCCCCATAACCACGATAGACCGGCTATCGTGGTATGCGTAATGCATTTTCCGCCTCCCTACGTACAGGGTAGCCCTTTAATTGCTTCGGGCGCAAAAAAAAAAAAAACTTCATACAATAACCTCTTCTGTCGTCGAGCTGCGAACGCACCTTGGTACGTCCGTAATGCCGACCTTCACCGGGACTTAGAGCTCCCAACAATTCAACAATTCCTTAAAAAACTCTCTGAGAACTTCTTCAAAGCCTCATAGTCGCACCCAAACCAATTAATTCGTGAGGCAGCTTCTTATGTAGCCCCACCCCCCCTCTCGCTATCGTGTCCGCAGGCCGAGAAACTCTCTCTCGGACCCGCCTAATAAACTGTCAAACGACCTGAACTGTCTCCTGGCGGCTCAGGCCAACTCTAATTAAATTAATTATTGTAATAACATTAATTTGCCTTCGTAGGCACTCCCTCTGCGGCTCTTAGCCGCCTGCGCCCTCTTTTCCCAAAAGAGGGTCGCTCATGATAAGGCACAATACAGCTTAATCAGCCGGCTGCCTGTCCCCAAAGGCGGTTTTTAGAGGGTATCACTTAGGGTCCCCGGTAGGACAGTGAGCCCCTCATAACCACGATAGACCGGCTATCGTGGTATGCGTAATGCATTTTCCACCTCCCTACGTATAGGGTAGCCCTTTAATTGCTTCGGGCGCAAAAAAAAAAAAAAAAACTTCATACAATATTTGGCTGTTGATGCGAATAGAAGTTCAGAGTATTCGACCTTATTGACAGACAATAATTGATTTTAAGAAAACCGTGCTTATCGGCGCGACTTTTAGTCTACTCTTACGTTTAATAATTTATTTTTAGATTTCTTTGGTTGTTATTTTATAAAATAGGTATTAGTTATTTTGGTAGTGTTTAAATATTTCTTACAATTAGCTTAATTATAAATTAAACTTTTTATTTATTTAGCTATAGTTTTAAATAGGTACCTAGGTATCAAATAGGTTATTTCATTCGATTAGACGTAGTTTAGGTACCTACTTATATATTTTTAAGAATTCAATTTTGGATTTAAGGATTTATTTAGGATCCGTTTTATTATTTAAGTAGGCATTTAGATTTTTTTAAGTGTATGGTAGCTATAGTTTGGACCTCCAACGTAGATTATTTTGTTAGATAACTGAATGCCGTCGATTAAAAATAAAATACACAATGCCACCTAAAAGACGATTATCTTTATTTCGAGATTCGAGAGAATCTAAGAGAATGAGAAATGTGTGCTCAAGAATCGGCAGTGGAAAGAGCACATCGGTTAAAGTCTAAACTCAATGGAACTGTTGGCAACATTAGAAAACGGTGTCCCAATGATGACTGCAGAACAACGTTCACTATGATCGCGTGTGCGAGAGTGTTCAGAATAATTTGGGAACGATATGGTTTTTAGATGCACCTGGAGGAACTGGGAAAACCTTTTTGACTAAATTAATATTAGCTTATGTTTGAAATCAGCGTAAAATTGCTCTTGCCGTGGCTTCATCAGGTATAGCTGCAACATTGCTACCAGGTGGTAAAACTGCTCACACTATGTTTAAAATACCAATTGATTTAGATCGCACGGAAAGTCCAACCCGTTGTATTTCAAGAAATAGCGACAAAGCTAAGGTATTACGTGAGTGTAATTTAATCATATGGGATGAATGTACCGCCCACCGAATAGGAGTAGAAGCGGTAGACAGAACTTTAAGGGATATAAGACAAAGTGATCGACCAATGGGCGGTATCACGGTTTTATTTTGGGGTGATTTCCGACAAACCTTACCGGTAATACGACGGGCAACCCGAGCTGATGAGTTTAGGGCTTGCCTAAAAAGCTCTTATTTGTGGCGTGATATACAATCGGTACATTTGACTATAAACATGTGAGTGAGAACTGGAGATAACCCGGATGATCGTCAATTTTTTGTTAATTATTAAAGATTGGTGAAGGTACCTATCCACAACTACACCAAGGAAAACTTATTCTGACGCCTAAGTTATGTTGTATAGTGCTTTCCCAATCACATCTTATATCGTCGGTTTACGGTGACGTAACAATTATATTAAATAGGGACAATTCTTGGCTATGCGAAAGATCCATTTTAACTCCTCCCAATGACCCGGCATCTGAGATTAATAACAAAATACTGTCAAATATACAGGGGGAAAGCAAAGTTTATAGTTCAATAAATAGAATGGTCGATTAACAAGAAGCCACTAATTACCCGATAGAATTTTTAAATTCTTTAAATATGCCCGGACTTCCTTCTCATGAAATTTGTTTAAAATTGGCATTCCGATTATTCTG
>CAJQZP010001094.1:2197500-2350000 GCA_907164705.1 Parnassius apollo
CATTAATGTCATGTATAGTATCAGATCTGGGAGTTTCATTTGTTGAGTTAGCTGGGTATTGATTCGCTGGTCCACGAAAGTTTCTCTCAAAAAAGTTGCTGAATGCGAAACAAATATCCGATGGTGCATTTAACGCATTTTGATCAAAGGTCATTTGTTGGGGATAAGAGGATCCTACTTTTCTCTTGGACTTTACATAAGACCAAAAATATTTTGGATTAGTCTTAATTCTCTGTTCCGAGAAAACAATGAACGATTGATAGCATTCGGTCTGCAGTTTCTTAATATTCCGTCTGAGATAGCTAAAATGTGCATAATCAATCGGGTTTCTATGACGCTTCCAATTTACATGAGTCCTATCTTTTTCTTTAATTAGTTTTATTAATGCTTTATTATACCAAACTGGGTAAATGTAGGTACTTGGGCACCGAACTAAATAATAATATATATTATATCTATCTAATAAGTAAGGTTTAAATAAATTATTAGGCTTTAAATATAATTTAATAAAAAAAGTTTTTAATCTAAAGATAGTATTTGCTAAGAAAAGCTATATATAAGATAGCTTTGCTAGCGAAGGTGACGTGACTCCAAATATTCAAGATATTTTCATTTTATTCGATGTGCAAAAGGTATCTGAGTGTCAAATAAAATATGTTTGGGAATGTGTAAGTATAGGTTTATTTATATCATTGTTTAACAACAAGATGGCAAAAAAATTTGTAGCATGTAAAATTTAAAAAAGTATATCCTTATCTTCTCGAAGTTCACTCATAATCACGTTACTTTGATTATTATAATAACCTCGTATCCAAGACTTTTTCCTGGTTCTTTTTTTTCTGGTACTTACCCACCAAGTAAAGTGTTCTAGGCGCACATGTATCAACAAGCTTACAAAAACTCAGACGACTACGGTTTCGCCATACGAAAATTGAATAGGAATATGACGAAAGTTGAAGATGAAAGGGCTCAGTGTGGATATACCTACAAACGAACGAGACAAGCGTGTTACCTGTATTCCTCTCTGCTCCCTCAATATATTATCCATTATTAGTTCATTAATTACAGCCTATTAAAAGTCCACTGCTGAACGTAGGGAGAATTTTCGCTATAGTTCCCTCTCTTGGCGAGTGGTTTGGCAACCGCATTTTTTTATTATTTTGAGTTGTTATCAGGAAGATATTGTTGCCTATCTCTTGTTTCGTTTCCTTATGTCGTCTATTATGATACTAACTGAAAGGTATGGGGTCTTACAGCTTCTAGGTAATAGTATGTATTATTTGGTAGAAACTAGAAGTTTATTTCACGCCCCGCTATACAGCATTATTAGGATTCTGCCATAACTTCGTGATTTCGAAATATTTTAATCCAAGCAGGAAAATATTTGTGGAATATAGTCAATTGATATGTGCAAAGCAAGTTGTAGATCTATATAAAATAAAACCAACTGCCGCATGTATGAAAGGTCATCACGAGATCGACTGGACCGATTGTGTTAAACACTCATACGCACAATTAGACCCGGTAATTAGCGCTGTTGTTGACATCTAGACAACGGTCGTTCCAAGCCGGGGTGGATCGTTTTGTCAGCAAATAAAGTGTGTAGGTGAGAGTGAATAAAAAAAGAACTCCCCTTTTCCATCGACGCAAAAATATTATATTTGGTCATACAATATTTACAATTTACTTTTAACGTTCTTCTCTTACCTTGTTATACAAAATTAAGGCTCATACTGTCCCAAAGGGTTTTAATAGCTAACATTATGAATAAACTAATTTACCCAGTACTGGACAGAGGCATTCACTTTGTTAAAATAACAAGACATTCGTAAAGGGTACTCTGCTTCAGAGCCATTTCATTAATTAATATTGTTTTATTTACTTTAGTCTCAAAGTATACATTATTTAGAGAGAGCTTCTGTTGATGTTTGTCCTATTCCTTTTGTGAATAAATGCAAACTGTCTTAAAATTATAAATTATTAATTTCACTGTATAAAAAATGTAATTTTTTTATTATTATTTTTTAATCTATTATTATTTGTTTAAAAGCATTTGATAGATGGCAAAATAGCAATTTATAAAACCTAAAATACATAGACTAACGGTTTAAAAGGGTCTGAGGTTAGAATTGAGAAAACAAGAAAGCCATAATATACATCTTATAATGGAAGAATTTGACGGTTTCTCTCAAAATTTCAAGTCCTATTGACGCAACTGTATAAAACATAGCACGAAGTCCCTAAATTATTACTAAGTCCCTAAATAATTAAAACTTCTTCCACAATCTTTTCAAAATATTCGTAAGTTTTAATTTTTTATATTTAATTTTGTAAATTAATTTAATTAATTAGTAGATGGCAGCACCCATCCATCTTCTCTATTGAAATTAGTATGCTTTTTAATTTCAATAGCCTCGCGTATTATCCTTGGTAAGAATTGGTGTTCTTTTACGAGGATTTGTGGTTTATTAAATTTTTTGTAATGGTGGGGACAATTTTGAACATGTTCACAGACTGCAGACTTCCCGAAGTGTCGGTGCTTCACCTCAGCTATATGTTAAACAAAAAGATCCATAAAATATAAACACCCTCGGGAAAGAACATTCAGGGATCCTATAATTAACAAAATTATACCCAAACCCAAGCATACCACTGCAAACTTTCAAGATACTGCAAGCACGTTCTGCGTAGATCGGACCGAAAATTAACATTAAAAAACTGAAGGTAGCCGAGCTAACTATGAATTTAGGACGTCAAACACCACCCCGTGTCACCCCGTGACCATGGGTGCTGTAAAGCTCCCGAAACGTTGGGAATTGAAAAATAAGTTAAAATAGTTAATAAAACGCGATAAAATCCGTAAATATAGTTTTATTCAAATAATATATCAAGTTTTCAAAACATCCCTTTTTTTGATTTTACGTCTAATTTGACACATAGTAAAATTTTATATTGCAAAATCGTCACATCATGTCGAGAGCAGAGCAATCCCACACGCTTGCGCCTTGTGAGGCGAGCAACAATTCAAATTCCATCTCTTTGCCCATAGAATACTATAATAAATATGTAATAGAATGGGGGAGTGGGCGGAGCCCGTGTAGCCACTAAAATGTCATTAACATGTCAATACACACTTATAAATAACACAAAACGTCAGCTTGCTGCATGTAAAGGATACATATATATATATATATATATATATATATATATATATATATATATATATATATATATATATATATATAATAGTAAGTCATACTTATACCTACTATACTTATACATAGTACAACTACACGTAATGAAATATTAACTACAAGGAATTTCTAGTTCTATTGCTGTTGTCCTATCCCTATAAAAGAATAAACACATGCCTCCTTATGAATTTTTTGCAGGGCTAAGTAAAGAAAAATATATTTATGGGTTTGATTTCGGTTAATAAAATTGGTGACCTACGAACACAATATTTCTTTTAAATGTGTGTAAAATATAGTTTAAACGACATTCAGTTTACTTTTTGCCGCAAAAAGTTGTTCTCAATATGATACTGAACGCAGTCTGTACAAACTCTTTGTAATGAAAATAAAAGCAACTGATTATTAGCTTTCTTTTTTAACATTAAAACACATTTGTTTTCTGTTTTTGAAACATTTTAGCAAACATAAAAATAAAATGGCTTTATTTTATAGTTCGTTATAAGAACAGTTTAAATGCGCACTTCGTATAAAAAACGGATCGTTATACAGAACAAAATGTTTTATGAATGAAGGAATCTGGCTGTAGTCGATACTCTCGAAACGAAATGAGGTAAAGAATTCTGTCATGCCATACGGAATAACTAGGGCTCATCATATAAGTACCAAAACATTATATTGAAGATAAAATATGTTTAAAACCTGGCTGGCATACGTTTATATCATGCATTTTCATATAAAATCTTTTATGGCCGCAGACGAAAAATGTGAGCCGTACATAAAATAATAATTTTCACACAAGTAACAGCAACTACTTCATCTAAGAGCGTTACTATTTTATTATATTATAACAATATACAATTTTATATTACTATAAAAATATAAGAGCTTGAAGAACCTAAATGACTAATGAATATCTATATCATATCTATATACTAATCTTTGTTTGACTGATAGACAAAAGATTCGAAGTCTTCAAGTCTGTGTGCAAGACGATTCTCGAACCCAACGAGACTCAGCTATAACTACCGTAGTTCCCGGAGCCTTACCGTTTTTAGGCTGGAAAGCTATGCCACTCGCTCAGAACGACATATCATCGGAATATTTTTGAATGAGACTTGCTCCAACTTTATAAATCGTCGACATGTATTAGCACTGGCATCTTCAATAATAACTTACAACATAAATATTTACATTCTTAAAACGTCGAGTGTCGAACAAAGAAACTCTAAAATCCCAAGCATACCACTGAAATACTTCATGATATTGTAAGCTCATTCTGCGTAGATCGGATCAAAAATTAATATTCAAAAACTGAAAGTAGCCGAGATAACTATGACATTGGGACGTCAAACATCTCAGTGACCACGGGTGCTGTAAAGCACCCAAAACGTCGGAAATAAAAAATAAGTTAATTAAATGCAATAAAATCCGTATAAATAGTTTCATTCAACTTTAAAAACAATTAAAAGCAAGAGTTGTGACGTCAAGTTAAAACAGAAAATTATCCTTTTGAGAGTTCTCGAGTTTGAAAAGTTTTGTGCGAGAATTATTTAGGCACTGTAATATTATAGTATTTAAAATATATTATTAAATATTCATTCAATAAAGCCTTTCTATGTTCACTACTCATCAAATACCCACCCATAGACTATCATATATCGTTTTTCAAGTATACCCGTCCATCTACGTACAAGTTGGAGAAAATCACCATATTAAAAGATTCCGTTGCATAATTAATATACACACGAAGCTAATAAAAACGGGTTAAATGGCAAACATATAAATATATTTCATTTCATCTCAAGCCAGCCAACTTTCCTTGTCGATCCAACCAATAACACGGCCATAACATGCTGTAGCGTGGCTTTACCACATAAATATTTTAGTAGTGTCTAAGAGGGAAGATACGAGTTTATCTCTAAAAGCCAACACAATTTGTGCTAGATGCATCTAATGATGGCGGAATGTGTTTAAACATGACAAACAACATCAGCCTGGTGACAATTTGCCAAACTTTTGAGACATGCTTGTCAAATTAGCCACGTTCTTCTTCTAGTTTCTGGTACTAAATATTAGCGGCCAATGGGAAGAAGGGATTTCAAAAAACTCAAACAAGGTTTTCTTTAGAATGTTGTCCCAAGTTATCAAACCGTAGTGCTCTATGTTACGTAAAAAGTCATCTAATAAATGAACTAAGAATACTTAATAAAGATGAATGTGGCCATTCCTTTGTCCTTAAAGTTTAATTTCGCGAAAAGTCTGTTAAGTCCATTCATTTAAATTAGTGGAGCTAAGTAACAAATGAATAGATTTACGACGATACTGTTTACGCGTGTCTTTACACTTTCCTTTTACACTAAAGTGATTTCAAACATAAGAATAAATGTTACAAAATAAAAGATACAATATTTGTAATTTATACAAAAAAAGTTTTTTTTTTTTTCTCCTCCTAATTATTTTCTCCTGATAATTTTGCATATTTCAATAGCTTAAACTGTTACTTAAGTTTTTTGACAATTTTTTTAAATGATAAAGACATGCTCTAATTATCGCTGCAGTAAGAATGGGTCGAATCCCCCGGCGAAAGCGAATAAAGTAAGTCTATTCGCTTAGATACGGTAGCCTCTATGTCGCGCCGCCCTGGCACGTGTCTCTTGTCAAAGGCCGTGATATCAAAGGTCACAGGTGTGCTGCGTATACCCGCAGGAGAATTTGGCATTTTGAAACGAAGCACCGTATTGAAAGGTTGTTTTTTTTTTGACTCTGCTTCGTATACAGAACATGTCTTTTTGTTCTTGGGTGTCTTTAGGATGAAATTTTGATAAACCAAAAACGGGTCTTTTGTATAAAATGTAAATAAATTATAGTCAATGTTCATCGGTATTGTGTTCAAATAAATTTGTCTGCTGGTGTTCCACAGGGCTGTGTGCTATCGCCAACGCAGTTTCTTCTGCATATCAATGACATGTTGCATACCCGTAACATTCATTGCTATGCAGATGACAGCACTGGTGATGCTCTTTACACCGGCCGAGCCAATATTTCTCGGGAAAACGTCTCCGAGTGCCGGGACAAACTTGTGTCTGAAGTCGACTCTCTGTTGGACAGAGTCTCGGATTGGGGGCGACTAAATCTAGTCCAATTTAACCCCCAGAAGACACAAGTTTGCGCGTTAACCGCTAAAAAGAACCCCTTTGTCGTATCCCCTCAGTTTCAAGGCACTCCCCTTGTTGCCTCAGCCAGTATCGGAATCCTCGGCGTCGACATATCGAGTGACGTGCAGTTTCGTGGTCACTTGGAAGGGAAGGCCAAATTGGCCTCTAAAAAGCTTGGCGTGCTCAGCAGAGCGGGACAGTATTTCATGCCGGCACACCGCCTGCAACTTTACAAGGCGCAGGTTCGGCCGCACATGGAATACTGTTCCCATCTCTGGGCTGGGGCTCCCCAGTACCAGCTTCTTCCACTTGACCGCATCCAGCGCAGAGTGGTTCGAATCGTTGACGACCGAGTGCTTTCCGATCGGCTCGATTCACTGGCGCTGCGAAGAGATGTTGCATCTCTTTGCGTATTTTATCGCATCTATCACGGGGAGTGCTCTGAGGAATTGTTCGGATTAATCCCAGCCGCCAAATTTCGTGAACGCACTACACGTCAAACGTCCCGATACCATCCACACCATCTGGATGCTTGGCGGTCCACCACTGTACGTTTCACAAGGAGTTTTTTTCCACGTACAACCTCTCTGTGGAATAGTTTACCACCGGCGATTTTTCCGGACCGATACAACCTGGGGACCTTCAAGAAAAGAGCTTACTCCTTTCTAAAGGGCCGGCAACGCACCCGCAATTCTCCTGGTGTTGCGGTTGATCATGGGCGGCGGTAGTCACTTAACATCAGGTGAGCCACATGCTCGTTTGCCCCATCTTCTATTAAAAAAACAAAAACTTATCACATATACTTCAAAAATAGTGGGATACCAAGAACTACTTAGCGTTGGATCAATATTAAAAAAAAGATTCATCAAGACCAAAAAAAACGTAAAAAAAATATAACAAATACCACCCACATAGCAAATGGAATATGGATAATAAGGCGTAATGTGATGTAATGATGTGTACTAGTTTATTCTTCTTCATATACTCGTAAAAGTAACATGATATTGGCCTCATCCGTTTCAGGGAAAATTGTCACGCTTGGCAAACGGCTTGATGATAAGTACCAGGCTTGAGCATCAAATGAAACTATAGTATTTATATACTGTATCGTGTTAATTTACTTGTTTCATATTCCCATAGGAGTACTTTGCAGTACCCATGATCTAGGAGAGACTGAGGGAGGGGGGGTGGATGTAGGCTAACGTACTTTTTACAGCACCCATGGGATAAATGGGATGATAAATTTTCTTACGCTGCCACAACACGGCAACACTTCTGTCACTGTCGGAAGTTGCTAACTGCGAAGTTATTATAGTACCACATAACGACTTCGCTATCTCTTTATGCCGCTAAGCAGTAGAGCGTGCACTACTGTGTTACAGTTTTAGAGTATAGAGAGCCAATATAATTACAGGTTGTGAGGATTTACATCTAAGTCCTCATAGCTGACAACGCACTAGGATGGATGACAAACAAGCACACAGTCCACTTAATTGTAAGTGTGTGCTATGGCCCATATATCTAAATTTATTTAATGATTTCTTATATTTACGCGAACACTACACATTGAAATAATACTAGTTTTTACGGAATTTATCGCGTATATTTAACTTTTTAAATACCCGACGTTTCGAACGCTTTACAGCACTCATGGTCACGGGCGGGACTGAGATGTTCAACGTCCATATGTCATAGTTAACCGCGGTTAGCATAGATTAAAATTTAACTTTTGTTCCGATCTATACAGTATGAACTTATGGTATCTTGAAGTCTTGCAGTTGTATGCTTGGGTTGGGATTTCATTTTATTTATTATCGGATCCCAAGCAGATGGTAGCACCCAGCTATCTTCTCTATTGAAATTAGGATGTTTTTTTGATTTCAATAGCCTCGCGAATCATCCTTGGAAGGAATCGGTGTTCTTTAGCGAGGATTTGTGGTCTATCAAATCTGATGTAGTGACGGGGGCGATCCTGTACGTGTTCACAGACTGCAGACTTCCCGGAGCGTCGATTCTTCACATCAGCTATATGTTCTTTAACGCGGCTTTTAATTGATCTTTTAGTTTGTCCTATGTAGGAGAGACCACATTCACAATCAAGCTTGTACACTCCTGCATCTTGCAGAAGGACATTGTCAAGTACCTTTTTATAAGTGCGCCAAATCACCAAAATTGTATGGGTTACCAAAAATACACAAGCCCAATGCTCCATTACGTCCCACAGTGAGCCAAATCTATTCACCAACTTACAGATTGGCTCAACACTTAGCGAAAATACTCTCACCACTCAGGGGATATACAAGAGCACACATAAAGGATTCCTACCATTTTGTCAGCGAGATTAAAGACCTACATCTGGCAGACAATGAAACTATGGTCAGTTTTGATGCGTAGTCATTGTTTACATGCTTACCTGTTGAAGACTGCATCTCAATTGTAACTAGAAGGCTGCATCTCAATTGTAACTAGAAGGCTGGAAGAAAACAACATGCCCGTAGTGTGCCCATGTGCCAAACAACATGCATACTTAGTAGTGTTGCGAACAGGATACCTCACGGAAAAGTTTTTGTTTGGAGGTGAATTGTCTGCTTGCTTTGCGCATACTGTGTTTACGCTCTCCGACAGCCGGTTGCGCTCCGCCCACTGCGGAACGCGCGGGTGAAAAACGAATTTGAAATCGTGCTAAGACCTCGTCTTAAACTGCTGTTTTACGCAGGCATTCTGTGACAGCGTAGTTTTGCCCCGATCGAGCCGATTAATTCTCGCCCACGCCACTGAGCTACGAAGACACACTGCAATACCGAACAACAACGGCTTTACGTCCTTTTTTTTTAAGGATTGGTTGACAAACTAGCACACAGTCTACCTGATCGCAAGTGTATGCTGTGGTCCACAGAAATTCACAATTATCCTCAATAAAGGATCAAAATGCAAATGCGTTGTCACCCCTGAAGACTAAGATGGAATTCTCGATACCTGTAAAAAGGGTCTACAATTCTCTACACTCACCATACGAGACACAGTAGTATTATGCTGCTTTTTTACGTTAGTATACTGTGAGAGTGTGGTATGTCCCAGTTGAGCCGACCCATTCGTGCTACAACAATAATATAGCTGCAGCGTGGGTCTACCACGTACAAACCTTACCGGGGCAAGGCGGCGAAACACTGCCAAATTTCTGTCTCCAGGATGCTGCTGAGAATTTATTGACAAAAAACCCAATAACTGATTTTGGCCCAACCAAAATGTCGCCTTCCTAAACCTTCCCAAGCAGTCGCGCTTACGGCCACTAGATTAACGAGGCAGTCAAACAACAAAACATAACACTAGTGTGTAGTAGATAGTGTAACGGTATTATGACCTTATGATTAATTGCTTTTATTCTTCTTTAGTTGAATGCTGGATATAAGTATTTTCCTTTCTAGGGAGTATTTGTCTTAATCGTCAGGTATGGTATGAATAATTGCCATTAATAAGTGGTGCTCTTTAGAGGCGATGATTTTTGTCATGAATAGTTAAAATCAGTTAAACTAAAAATCTTAAAATCGTAATAAAATTGAAGAACAAACGATTTATATTTTATCATTGAACAATATAAAGCAATATGTTTAACTTAAATTACCGACATCTTCCTAAAGAAAGGCTAAAATGTCGTTGTTTATATTTAATTAACAGCTAATTGGGTTTTCCTTCAGACGAATACCTACAGGCAAAGTTAACGAAATTAAAATTTATGTAAATGTTTCTTTAAATGAAGAAGACTTAAGCTCATTCTGCGTAGATTGAGCTAAAAATTAAAATTTAAAAATTGAAGGTTATTTACCTAAGATATCAGGGCGACAAACACCCCGTGACCTATGGGTACACCCGAAACGTCGGGAATAAAAAAATAAAAATAAATCGCGATAAATTCTTAAAATCAGTTTTTTCCGAAAGAAAGTTGTTTTAAGATAATTTTTTAAAAGATAAATCTGAGTTATGTAAAGCGAAAATTGAAATAATTTTAAGCATACGCTGCACCAATATTATGATTGCAAGTCGGCTAGACCTGTGAAAGACTGGTGCTCTCACAGAATACCAGCGAGGGAAAGTAGCTTATTGCGCTGTGTTTTGAAAGCTGAGTGTCCCTACACTTTAAAAAAAATATTAATTATCAATACATAATAATGCCCACTAGAGTGTTCCGTCACGTTCCGTTCCGTCGTGTTGTGACGTGCCATTAACAGATCGACAGCTATCTGCTTTATTTTGTATGGTGTTTGGTGAGTGTAGAAAACCGGACACCCACTATCTTAGTCACCAGTGGTGACAACGCATCTGCATCTAGCTTCTTAATCGAGGGTAGATGTTGATGTCTATTGGCCACAGCATTGGCATCAGCAACCTATCATTAGGTGGATTGATTGCCTGTTTCTCCCTCTTATTTTATAAAAATTAAACTAAATTTAAAAAAAAAACTACATATATGATTACGAATTCTATTTATTTAAGCAGGTATTGTTTTTTATAAACAGAAAAGTTTAGAAACCCTAATAGAAACTTCTCAATCGTAGAGGCATTTCACGTAGCAGAGACACACATGATATTTTTCGGCGGCTCCGTGGCGCAGTGGCTTAGCAATGAGTTACAGCGCTAAGGGCCACGGGTTCGAATCACGCACAGAACAATTATTTGTATGGCCTACATGTAATTGTTCCGGGTCTGGATGTTTGCCCTTGTGAAATTTATGTTTGTAAACTGCCCTCACGATACAGGAGAAAATCCTAGTAAGGAGGTAACATTTAAAAAAATTACCGGAAATAATTATTTGTAGGCCATACAAACAGTTGCTCCGTGTTCCGACTGATACAGGCATGTTGTTTACTAACTTAATTAAGATTTAAGTGTGTTATTTATTATACTGAGGGCGTTTCTAGTGAAAGAATAAATCTAGAGTGTAATAGGTAAACGAAGCAGATACCTATGCTCCAAATATTTTTCACTATTTCACCGAATTGAAAGTTTTAATTCTAAAGTGAAGATTTCAATTTATACTCGCGATTGTTGTTAAATATTGAAACTTTATTTTTTCTTTTGTTATTTGTATTGATAAACGTAAGAACAACAAACATAACAAAATCAAGTATCATTAATACTCTGATAATTCCGTTAAGCGTTGTCGATCATTTTTTATACTTGATAAAACTATGAGTGAAACAATTAACAAGCAATTGACAAACGCAATCTGAACTGAAGAAATTAAAAAATTGATTAACGTATTGAAATTAAAATCATGTGCACCGTACTTTACGCATGGCAAGTATTAATGAATTTGTAGTACCCTTGACCTTGAACTGGCTGCTAGACAAAAAATTTGTCAAATTATAATGATTTCTTATATTTACGCGAACACTATACATGATTAAAACTACTTTTACGGATTTTATCGCGTTTATTTTTACTTTTTATTTACTTTTATTTTTATTTTTAATTCTCAACGTTTCGGGCGCTTTCCAGCACCCATGGTCACGGGGGACTGAGATGACTGAGGTGCCGATGTCATTGTTAAACCCGGAGTACCTTCAGCTTTTTTAATTATTGTTTATGGTCCGATCTATGCAAAATGAACTATGTCCTGAGGTCTTGCAGTGATATGCTTGGGTTTAGTTTTAATTTTATTGATTATAGGATCCCAAGCAGGTGGTAGTACCCAGCCTCCTTCTCTATTGAAATTAGGATGTTTTTTAATTTCAATAGCCTCACGTATCATCCTTGGTAGGAATCGGTGTTCTTTCGCGAGGATTTGTGGTCTATCAAATCTGATGTAATGGTTGGGTCCGTCTAGGATATGATCACAAATCACGGGAAGTCTGCAGTTTGTTGTGGTTTTGTTTTTTCAAGTAGTTACCAAGAATACTTGAGTTTTTAACACAAATATAACGATATCTTAACTATCAAAGTCCATCTAGGTAATAAAGAAAACAAACATACATACGTACAAGATACGCGCGAAAAACATAACCCTTCCGTAGCAACCGGGTATTATTAGGTAATGGTTTTTTTTTCATCAGTCTGTGAATGTCTTCCGTCAGGCCAGGCCTCTCTCTTTGCATGATTCAGTAGTGATGGATATCCTTAAGCCATTAAAGGACATATAGTTATTAAAATTATTTAAAATTGTAATTTAATTTATACCTTATATAATAAAGAACATAGTAAGCTCTAATCCACCTATATCTACCAAATAGTTTTGGAATTCTGTTTAAATTAAATTATTCATAACGATGATGACCTGAACCCTTTTAGTCAAGTAAAGGCAGCTATTTCTCAGGGTGACGTACAAGCACACAGTTTTTAAATGTAAATTACCGTTGGGTGCTAAACCTAAGGGCTGGAGGGATGGAATGTCATGTTACAGGAATATAAAAGTTTTAAGTAGCATTTTATTAAATAGCAGCCCGACCTGGCTTTGTCTGTGTAAGATTTATAACGTAGTAAGAGATATCATCAAATATTCATAAGTTTTTCGATTACACAAAAAAACTCTTCAAGATTTTAAAGACAATGTAGCCTAGATCTTTCCTGCTATCGGTCTCTATCTTTTTGTGAAGTTTTACATCCGTATAGCAACTTCGAAGATTATCCCCAACAGGCAAACAGAAAAATAAACTAACATAGTTATTAATATCCTAATAGTATGCAGATAACCCCTGAGCTCAATAAATGCAATTATTTCGATATTAAGGACAGACTGTTTATTGATAAATACTAAAATGAATACTAATTGAATATACAGTCTATCGTGCGAAAAACTTGCAAGAAAAAACCATGCGATGCTCTTTTTAACCCGGCTGAACAAAAATGATATTCGACGTTTTTTGTTTCTCATCTATATTCACCAATTTCTAGAGCTTTTAAGTGCCGTATAAATTTAAAGAAGGAATTAGAAAAAAAAAAAAAAAAAAAAAAAAAAATATATATATATATATAAAATCATAATTGTAAAATATTTTTACGATTATTATTTTCAATTTTTTTTTTATTAATTATTACCCTTTTTGATACATGATAGCCCTAATTGTTGGCAACAATTCGCCAATAGCAGTTATCGTACGCCGTGAATCATGTCGATGTAGCCGAAACAGCTATTCTACTCCAAAACTGAAGAAACAACAATAGTAGGAAAGAGCATAAAATTCATTGCGTTTTGAATTACGCTAAATTTGTTGCAGTCCTGTTAGTCCCGTTTTCTTAGACTTCGCACTGAACATTTTTAATTCTGAAAGTGATTTTTACTGTATTTTTTTAAGAGAAGCCTGTAAGTTCTTCCTACCATATAGAACAAAGACTTTATTGTACACCACAAAACACTGAAAAAAAAAACACTTTACGGTACACAATTTTATTCTTAATCAATGATTAATTAAGGCTGTTGTCTATGAACAGCATTCACTTTCTATCAGCTGGACTGTGTGCTCGTTTTTCGTCCTTATTGTTTTTTTAACTGACAATATGCCGACCTAAAAGTGAAGGCGCTGAAGAAGCGGGACATCTAGTACAGCGAAGGTCAATCCCTGAGAAGCGTGGCAATTGTGGGAAATCCGCCCTACTTGTTAAAAAGCCAACGTCCAGCACTGAAATTTTACGCGCTGACGCAGAGATAAAAGTAGATTATTTTTAAATAAGCACTGCTTTAAAAGGTAGTAGAAAATATTGACCAATGACCCTTTAAAATGTATCTACTCAAGCAGCATCAACATTTTAATAATGCTGTCGAGCTATCTTGAAGTTTGAGAGTATGACTTGTGTTTCAATAGTCTTTAAGATCTTAACAATAGGTTATTTCAGTAATAAACCGACGTATTCAGTAAAATATACTAGTCATATCAGGATTTTATCGGAGACTATCGACCCGCCGTGGCTTCGCCCGGATAGTATCTATGTATGAGGCAGCGTTATTTAATTTAAAGCTAATCAAAGACCGTTTTTATTTCATCAATTTTTAGTTTTTTTCTTCTTCAAAATTATTACTACAAACACCGCCAGTTAAATTTCGGACAATAAAAGGTGAACGCTGTGTGGGCACGCGGGATTTTATAGCCAAGATCAAGCATGGCGTTGCTTTCTATCTGTTCGTGAAGTTTCGTTACAATCAGTTCGGTAATTCCGAAGATAACACCGGACACACAGTCAGACAACAATTTTAAAAATGCTTATTTATGTCTTAACGGCATGCAAAAAATCCCCTCAGCTCAATGATAAGGCAGCTTTTTTTAAATAGAGACAAATATTCTAATTTTATTTATGTGTATTATTTTATGATAAAATTTATAGTTTATTTTACCTTTTAGCATCGGTTTTTCTCTAGAATTTAATGAAAAAATAACATTACGAAATGGGCATTTGGAATTCACCTGATGCCGGAAATGCAAATGGAAATCTGGCCTGTACTGACTCCAAGCATGGAATGCCTCGTCAGTTATTATTTAAGCGCACATGTATACGAATTTTAATTTAGTATTATGATAAGTTGTTGTTAATCTTTATATCAGTAGCTTGAGCACGCCCGACCCTTTCAGTGCGTACAAATTTTGGTTTAGCCGAAAATGTAGAATAAGTTATTTCTACGATAACTGATGACTTGGTAAGTATTGATAAAAGTATATTTTGAGCCGTTATAGTTCGGGAACTAAGGTGTTCGCTGTAAATTTCATTAATCAATGCTAGAAAAAGCCTCGTTTTCAGTACCAAATACAACATATTGTACGCAGTAGAGCCACGTTGCAGCTATATTACGGCTGTAGCACGTAAGGGTCGGCTCAATCGGGGAAGGACCACGCTCTCTCAGAATACCAGCGTAAAATAGCAGTTTGATGCTGCTGTGTTTCGTATTTACACTGTGACTGGTGACTGGTGAGTGTAGAGAACCGGAGACCCGTTTTTCTGGAACCGAGGCATTCCATCTCAATCCTTAGGGGTGACAACGCATCAGCATTTTGATTCTTAATCAAGGTTATATGGCTGTGGAACACAGCATTCACTTAACATCAGATGGACTATGATCACGTTTGTCACCCTAATTCTATAAAAAAACAGCAGCATTCTGCTGCTATTTCACTCCGGTATACCATGTCTTGATACTCAGGTGTGACAACAAACCTTGAGGCTTCTTCGTAGGAAGTAGTTGCATGTGCTGCTGGGTTGCATCAGCTTCTTATCGTTACGTGCACAACCATCTCGTTTACCAATTCAGTGTCATAAAAAATGTATGTAGCCCAATTGGTTAGTTTATCGATGTTGCTGATTTTCATCAACACACGACATCAAAATTGTCGTACGTTTGGCAGAAAAAAGCGCTAGCAAGCGCTTATAAGCGCTAAAATAGTTTTCGGCCAGGACACGATTGCTACTTCAGTAGCGCTGACACAATCCGCCATTTTGCTTATTTAATTTGTTTGTTTTGAAGTAGAGTTTATAAGTTGTTTTGTGCAATATTAGTTTTAAGTAATATAATGACATGAATAAACATATACATGCTATTAAAAACTCATGATTGGTAAGTTTTTAATATGAATACTTTACAAACATATATTTAAATTAGGTTAGATTCCCCGGTTAAAACTAACATCGTGTCCTGGAGGAAAATAGCTACTTACGATTTGACAGCGCTTACCGCTTACGATCGCCGTTTTGCTTACAAGCGCTTGCTAGCGCTTTTTTCTGCCAAACGCACCCATTGTCGTACGTTTTCTCTTATATTATTCGGTAGTTCTGTACCAAGATGTACAGACTAACTGTCAAACGTGTATGTTGCCGTTAAGACAGATAAAAATAAAACATAAGTATACGATTTTTTAAAACTCTATATCTCTCTATATATATCTCTATATCTATCTATATAAAAGTAAAAAAATAATAAGTATAAAAGTTTCTTTCTTTTTTTAAATATATAGATAGTTAATTTATTTATTTATAAACTATTAATATATAATTGATTTCTTTTGGAGATATATGAGTAAATTTTTAATCTGGCAGAGCCACATTTTAGTCATATTACGACTGAAGCACGAATATATCGGCTTGGTCAAGAAAGAAAAAAAATCACTTAAGGAATTCCAGTTAAGATATAAGGTTATGCTGCTGTGTTTCGTATGGTAAGTCTAGAGGATCGGACATCTTTTTATTGGTAAAGAGGAATTCTATCTTAGTCCTCAGGGTTGACAATGCATCTACATTTATTTAAGCGAGGGTAGATATATGTGCCTATGGGCCACATCATCCATTTACCATCAGGTGGACTGTGGTTCCATTTGTCACCTTTATTGTATATAAAAGAATAATGATTATCATTTTAGTATTTCATTATTATTTGAAATGGAAATATCACCGATTCAAGTATCCGATACATCAATACATCAATGCGAATATCACATACATCAATATCATATAAAATGCCTCTTCGGCTCCCCGACGTTTGATTAATCTGTAAACAACGCAGGCATTATACGAATGAAGTAAGGCGGGCTTAGTAAAGGCTTTTTATTTGTATTAAAAGATTTTGCTACAGTTTTGCTCCTATTCCTCTTTTTATGTTATTTACACTTTAATAATACTAACCTAAATTAAAAGGTCACAAAGGTGGACATAGTACCTTTTGGGCATTTCCTTAAGTCGCAGTAAGATTCTAAATATTTCCATATTTACAATAAACATTTATTTATAATGAGAAACTGCAACAGTTGCATAGTTACCGTGTAGTGGTGTCGTAAAAATAGCCACTGCCCCGCATCGTCTAGGGGGTGTCGTAAGAGACATCAGAAGGAAACTGAAAAAGGAGATGGGCAGCAGCATCCTCTAGATAACAACTCAAAATAATAAAAAACTGCAGAAATAAAAAAACACCTTTCAAACGTGGTAACTATGGCGGAATCCCAAGGGGGTAACAATTATGGGTGAGGTCTATGTTTAGCGATGGACTATTATAGGCTGTAATTGGGGTTGGGGGTCTACAGGCACCGGAGTTAACTTACAATTATAAAACAAAAAAGAAAAAGAAGGAAAGGAATAAGTGGTCTGCGCGCTTATTTGTCATACGTGATAGTTGAGTGAATAGATAAATTAACAACCTATTAAATTTTCTTTCATTTATAAAACCACTATTATTACAGTCCTTAGGCCTTTTTCCTAAGATAAGAACTCATTATCAGACAGAAGTCTTTTAGATTGATCCCACCACAGAAATAATAATAATAAGACAATAGAAATGAATTAGCGCTCGATTACTTTCAAAACCGACGTCGCCACATCTTAACACATACGGATTAAGCAACTGATGCCTGCAGCCGTATAACGCAATAATATACGCAATGCACAATGATATCTGATGTTGCACATTACATGCTTGGCGAGTTTGTTAACTTCGCGTGCGTTGTGTATTACGGTAGAAAAAAAAAGAAATGGTAATTGTACAGTACCAAAAGTAGTAAATGAAAGAAAAAGGATAAGTGGTAAATACCATAGTAAAGTATTCATCTAGATGTAAATTAGTTAAAACAATGAAAATAAGTAAATAATAAACTTACTGATGACATGTTATGCCTTCATTATAGTTGAATTACACGTTCTTGATGAGCTTTTACAACTGACTATGCTGCAGTTCACCATTATAATAACGTAAATTCACGTACGACATTTTCCGCGCAATTAATTACAAAATGGTGAATGAGGGTCGTCAACACATCATAGCGGTGAAAAGGTCACGCGTCTATGTGACTTCTATTGTCTTATTATTACGATTTCTCTGGGTCCCACCCTCTTGTCTAATTCTGATGCTCACTAGAACAGTAAGTTTCAATTTGAAGGATAGGAAAGCCAGTAAAATTATAGCAGATGAAGCTTTTTATTTAGCCCTCCGAGGTGGCAACACATCGACAACTTTATTAGTATGAAATAGGTTGCCCATGGCTACAATACCCACATGGTTTGTTAAATCAAAATCGTTACGGGGTTTCCACTAACCTTTTGTTGTTGTTTTTTGACATGGTTTTCGGAAGAAGCCATGAGATATTCGAGTTTCCTCTAACCGATTCTAACGATACACATAGACAAGATAAGGTGTTATATTTCGCTATCGCTTCTAATACCAAATCAGAAAAGTTAATTTACGTATGTGAGATGTTTCTTCTTCATTAAAATGGGTTAATTGAGAATAACTTTCAGCGAATTAAATGAATATTTGGAATTACGTACCGTTAATTAAAAGTTCCACGTCGCTTTCATTCGTTTTAAGGACGCGTTTACAAAATTGATAGGTATAGAATCGCACTACTACATAGAGAAAAGTCACACACACAAGTGTACGCACGGTTGGCTGTGGGAATCGTAGTGAAATGAAATTATTTTCATAATTTGAAAGATTGAATTTGTTTTTCATTTCTTATACCTCAGAAATATACTTAGATACGAAATACGAATACCTGCTCCAGAGACTGCTTGGCACTGGAAGCCCTCTACTGGTAGTGAGATGTTAGCTCTGGACTTTGAACTGGTTTTGTCAGTTATAATAAGACCTTACCTACCTGCGGACTTGATGGAGTGACCTGAAGGTTTAATTCGGTGATTACAACAGGAACTCCTAGACTAGTAGAACTAGGTGTGCCGAGTTTGGGTTCGTTTTGTTGGTTATGATGAGACCTTACCACCGGACTTGATTGAGTGACCTGAAGGTGTAATTCGGTGATTACAAGTGGAACTCCTAGACTAGTAGAACTAGGTGTGCCGAGTTTGGGTTCGTTTTGTTAGTTACAATGAGACCTTACCACCGGTCTTGATGGAGTGACCTGAAGGTGTAATTCAGTGATTACAACTGGAACTCCTAGACTAGTAGAACTAGGTGTGCCGAGTTTGGGTTCGTTTTGTACGTTATGATGAGACCTTAGCACCGGAATTGATGGAGTGACCTGAAGTTGTAATTCGGTGATTACAAGTGGAACTCCTAGACTTGTAGAACTAGGTGTGCCGAGTTTGGGTCCGTTTTGTTAGTAACGGTGAGACCTTACCACCGGACTTGATGTAGTGACCTGAAGGTGTAATTCAGTGATTACAACTGGAACTCCTAGACTAGTACAACTAGGTGTGCCGAGTTTGGGTCCTTTTTGTTAGTAACGATGAGACCTTACCACCGGTCTTGATGGAGTGACCTGAAGGTGTAATTCAGTGATTACAACTGGAACTCCTAGACTAGTACAACTAGGTGTGCCAAGTTCGGGTTCGTTTTGTTATGATAAAACCTTACCACCGGACTTGATGGAGTGACCTGAAGGTGTATTCCGGTAACTACTGCTGCAATTTCTGGACGAGTAGAACAAGGTGTGCCGAATTTGGGCTCCGCTTTGTTGTTTATGACGAGTCCTTACCTTCGGACTTGATGGAGTGACCTGAAGGTTTCATTGGGTGACTACTACTGGAACTGCTAGACTAGTAAAACTAGATGTGCCGAGTTTGGGTTTGTTTTGGTAGTTATGATGAGACTTTACCACCGGACTTGATGGAGTGACCCGAAGGTATAATTCGGTGATTACCACAGTACTAGGTGTGCCGAGTTTGGGTTCGTTTTGTTGGTTATGATGAGACCTTACCACCGGACTTGATTGAGTGACCTGAAGGTGTAATTCGGTGATTACAAGTGGATCTCCTAGACTTGTAGAACTAGGTGTGCCGAGTTTGGATTCGTTTTGTAGGTTATGATGAGACCTTACCACCGGACTTGATGGAGTGACCTGAAGGTGTAATTCAGTGATTACAACTGGAACTCCTAGACTAGTACAACTAGGTGTGCCGAGTTTGGGTTCGTTTTGTACGTTACGATGAGACCTTACCTCCGGAATTGATGGAGTGACCTGAAGTTGTAATTCGGTGATTACAAGTGGAACTCCTAGACTTGTAGAACTAGGTGTGCCGAGTTTGGGTCCGTTTTGTTAGTAACGGTGAGACCTTACCACCGGACTTGATGTAGTGACCTGAAGGTGTAATTCAGTGATTACAACCGGAACTCCTAGACTAGTACAACTAGGTGTTCCGAGTTTGGGTCCGTTTTGTTAGTAACGATGAGACCTTACCACCGGTCTTGATGGAGTGACCTGAAGGTGTAATTCAGTGATTACAACTGGAACTCCTAGACTAGTACAACTAGGTGTGCCGAGTTCGGGTTCGTTTTGTTATGATAAAACCTTACCACCGGACTTGATGGAGTGACCTGAAGGTGTATTCCGGTAACTACTGCTGCAATTTCTGGACGAGTAGAACAAGGTGTGCCGAATTTGGGCTCCGCTTTGTTGTTTATGACGAGTCCTTACCTCCGGACTTGATGGAGTGACCTGAAGGTTTCATTGGGTGATTACTACTGGAACTGCTAGACTAGTAAAACTAGGTGTGCCGAGTATGGGTTTGTTTTGGTAGTTATGATGAGACTTTACCACCGGACTTGATGGAGTGACCCGAAGGTATAATTCGGTGATTACAACAGTACTAGGTGTGCCGAGTTTGGGTTCGTTTTGTTAGTTATGATAAGACACCCCACAAATCGTGCAGGAATTCCAGCAGTAGTTACCGAAATACACCTTCAAGTCACTCCATAAAGTCCGGTGGTAAGGTCTTATCAAAACTAACAAAACAAACCCAAACTCGGCACACCTAGTTCTACTAGTCTAGGAGTTCCACCTGTAATCACCTAATTACACCTTCAGGTCACTCAATCAAGTCCGGTGGTAAGATCTCATCATAACTAACAAAATAAGCCCAAACTCGTCACAACTAGTTCGACTAGTCTAGGAGTTCCAGTTGTAACCACCAGATTACACCTTCAGGTCACTCAATCAAGTCCGGTGGTAAGGTCTCATCATAACTAACAAAATAAGCCCAAACTCGGCACACCTAGTTCCGCTCGTCCAGGAGTTGCAGTAGTTACAAGTTACCTTCAGGTCACTCTATCAAGTACAGAGGTAAGTTTATATATCCCACTTATTTTAGGTAAATAAAAAACTGTGAGTATAAAAATAATAATTTTATCACTTGTCAAGTACTTATGTTTCCAATTTGTTTTTTTCTAATATTTTGTGTATGTACAGCGATCTTTTCAAATGTGATTATGATTCATCCGTATTAGCAAAATATGTGAAAAATGTGCATCAGTTTTTATTTTTTCTACGACTATTTGTGACATTTTGATAAAAAATAAACACATGGTTTTTTAATTGAATATGTCTGTCATCTTATAATATTTTTAAATATGCTGATAATAGACCAAAACATGTACCGTATAGTAGCCTACCTAGTATATGCTGGTAGTTACAAACAATTTTTACCGATAATTTTTCAACTCTGAGCACATAGTAAATCAACAAACCGACAGTAACCACGACATTTGAGTTCGCAATGGTTACGTGTGGATTGTAAACTAATAGATGTTATTTCACTAAGAAAATCACTCCAAACCCTGCATATTAAGCTTATCTGAATTATTTAATTGAAGAGTTAGTAAGTGCTAATAGAAGTTCTATTTTTTTTAAATTTAAATAAGTAAATAAATAATATTAAAAATTCAACTACTTTTAAATTGAATCTTGCAGGAAGCGAACGTGTTTTGCATGCATATAATAAAATTTCTCATGAGGAGGCCACTGAGATACCACAATTTAGACAATCAAAACAGATTTTGTTTCATGGCAGTTGTTATTCTTAAATAGTAATAATGTCATCCAAATCGAACTCAACGGAGACTTTCCGTCTGCGTAGGACAGGATTATAGTGCACGAGTGTATACGCAAGCCCACGTATACTCTGCTGGACTTCAACAGTACGTAGAAGTTGGGAATGGACCTCTCTGATTGTAGAGAGGATTTTATTATTATTATCTAAATTACCTTTTGAGCCAAGAGGTAGGTTTTTGTAGCCGGAAATAGAAATATTTATAATTTCACAGGTGTGCAAGTTTCACGATATTGTCTTTCGCCGCTGAGTACGTGGTAATAATGTCCTCCTGATCGGATTTTGGTCTAGTCATTTGCGAAGGATAGGAATATAAAGAAAGAGTGTGTGCACACGCACAGGTGCACTCCCTGTTCCTATTCTCTCATAGTCCGATGCGACGGCAATCGGACACAACTGGATAGAGATCAGGGCGAGCAACCGCCATCTGTTTTAATTCGGGCTGCTTCTGAAAATTACTTGAAAGAAAAACCCAAGAACAAATTTTGGCTTGAGACCGGGGCCTTATTATTAGCAGTTACGTCGGCGACTACTAGATCAACGACGCAGTCAGGAGTACTTTTAAGCTTAGTAATTAAAATCACTATTTCATTGACTGGTGGAGATTGGATTTGTTCGTGTTTTACATAATAAAAACATGAAACAAAAGAATTTATTCCTTGAGCTACTATGGTTCTTAACAACACGGTTCTTAAAAAAGGAAAAAGAATAACGTCAAAAAACATATTTCCCTATATCATCATAAAACATTTTACGTGATTGCTTATAACTGGATTATAAACAGAGGATGTAATCATGGTGAAATCGATCAAATTTTAGTACGCATCCGAAAACTCATATAAATCCGACAAGTTGTAAAATTTATTAAAGTTTATTTATGTCTGTACACGAAAATTAAATCATAATATTATCTATTAGTAAAGTAGTTATTGTAAGTTTTATTCCTTATTTCCAATAATCCAAAAAAGTCTCCCGTTGTAAATAGTTACTGTTACACGCCATTAAAGTTCACTGCTGAACTTGTTGCTGAATTCATCATAGTTACGACGCTTTTCAAGCGGGTTGGTAACCGCAATCTTTTTATTTTTAGGTAAGCACATCTTTAAAAGGTAGTAGAAAATATTGACTAATGACCCTTTAAAATGTATCTACTCAAGGTGACAGCAGCATCAACATTTTAATAATGCAGTCGAGATATCTTGAAGTTTGAGAGTCTATTTTGTACTTCAATAGACTTTAAGATCTTCATCACCAATAGCAGCCTTCACAAGTCTACGGAACATAGGCCTCCCCAAGTAATGCCAAATCTCCTGAGATTTGTATCCATCGACTTCGTGCATGTCTTACCAGGTCGTCACTCCATCTAGTGGGGGTCGATTTTTACACTACGCCACCGGTACGAGGCTGCCTGAGGCAACCTTTCTTTCTTGCCATAGCGGTGCACGGGCTATCGGTCGTTCGAGCTATATGTTGCCGGACCATTGCGCACTTCAGCTATACTAATCCGTTGGGCTATGTCGGTCACTCTGGTTCGTTGACTGCGGATATCCTGATTTCTGAGTCTTATCACGTCAGATAAACCCTGAGCATAGCCATTTCCAAAGTCGACACCTTGAGCGTCATCATACGGCCATTTAAGATCTTCAACAGTAACGGTTGATTGTAGGAAGATGCTGGCTGTCATCTCCTGATTTGTTTCCCTCGATTGTTTACACTCGTGAGTGTACTTCACGTCAATATTATGCGGTAGTGGATATTTTTACACCATGCCAGCCTACACGGCATCTTGTAATCAGAGCGTTTGCTTCTCAGATTGCCATAGTTTAACCCGGACAGGTTGCACTGTCTAACCATAGTCGTTGAATTATAATCTTGGATTAAGCTCTGACTATTTTACATCTGACTTAAGGATAACAGTTATACTGTCTTTTACTTTAACTACTATTGGCATATCGCTAAGTCGCTTCTTTTAAACTGAGAGGCAAAAGGTAAGGTGGATTCTTTTAGGCCATCACCACACATAATCGTATGCCTTTATACGATCTTATGATCGTATGGAAAAATCGTATCAACGTACTAACTAAACATCAACCAAACTGTAACGTACTAACGTACGAACCAATCTTTGCATACCTATCGTATTACCGGTGAGGGGACAGAATAACTAAAACAAAGTAAGGTAAGTAAACCAACCAACCTACACATTGAATGAGAGTAGCTTCGAGCTACACCAAAGGCGGTAATGTATGAAATACGAAGGTAGGTATGATAATATTTTGTTCATTTTATTATTTGGTACCTATTTTAATTTTCTACGATCTTTTATTCTTTGTATTATTGCGATACGAAAATTTGAGCAGTTTTGTGAGCGTAAATTATTGTTTAAAAATATTTTTTAATATGGCCCTGTTAATCAAATCAAACGTTTGGATAATTTTCAACCACCTTATATAAGTATAAGATAGGTAAAAGTTTAATTTTGTATCAATGAAATTGTGTATTGTTAGGAACGAAATTTAAGAATAAACAAATTTGTTAAATATTTAAAATATATAATAATATTGAATAAAGTTATCAATTAAAATCAAATCAAATCAATTGTATCACTTGAGGTTTTGTGTTTATGACATCTAGTGTCAATTGTACTAACCACCTTAAAAGTCAATAAGTTTAAGTTCGATAAAATGACTTTATTACCTATGGGATATAGTAGATGGTGCTATTATAAATCTCAAATCTTCTCAAAGTTGGGTGTACCGTGGAGGACTACTCTAACAAATAAACAGTTATTATTCATTTATTTACTGGATATGGATAATGAAACCAACAAATATTTAAGTAATACTTTGTTTTATTACGTAACATATAAACCACTTTTTTAAATTGCACACATTGGTGTGTCTCAGTTTTTGCATTTCTGATAAAGCTCGTTCATCGTGAGGTTTGTCACCTTATTTGGCTCTCAATCAGATAAAGCAATACCCTCAAGTGTTTTTACTCTACTCAGTGCCACATATGCCTGCCCTTTGGCAAACACTTTCTTTCCGAGGTCGATTACAGCTTTAAACAAATAATAGTTAAAGTAGGATTATATAACAGTTAATAGCTAAAGTAAGGTAAGTACCTAATTTAAAAATAAAACACAGCACCACAAAAAATTAAAACGCCGAAAAAACTAAAATGCAAAAAATAATAATCATTTTTCTTTTACCTTAATAACTAAATTCATAAACTAATATAATTATACCGAAGCATATATTTTTGTAATTATTTTGAGTTCATTCCTAGTTTCTTCCTTAATTAACAGGCGCAACTTTTTGGATTTAAGTTTCTCTACAAACTGTGCAATAATGGCATTGACTGTTCTCAATTACTGGAAATGGTTAAGGAAAGGTACCGCGTTTTAATAAATTCGTTTTAATGTCTACAAGCTGCTTATGATCCCACCTCACAAGACTAGCCTTGGTCTTAATTCAGCATTATTCAGAATGTTTAGACTGTATAATGATATATCTAGGCGGGTAAGGTTTACAATTCGGTCGCCTGAATTAGGGGGTGGGGGTGGTGTGGGGGAAGGGGGAGATGTTGTAAAGTCACCCCCTACTTCCCCTTCCTGCCGGACGTACTTAGTTTTTTTTATATAAATTTTTAAAAATCTCATTTTAAGGTTATGTTTCGTAATTTTTACGACAATTTTAACCTGATTTATGAGAGGGGACGGAAGCCCCATGGCACTTAACGTGGTGCAGTTGAGGGAAGTCAACGGCATAAGGAAAATCTGTCAACAAAATAGCTGGCCTAGCGATTAATTTTACACATTTTTAAATCGATTCAAATCGAAATGGGAAACTGCAATCTTGCACAATAAAAAAAATTGCCTTTCTGTTTGAGAGCATCGATTCATCTACCTGGTGGTCGTGGGGTCAATATTTTTATATGTCAGGCCCCCAATCAGAAGTGATATGTCGAAGGCGTTCTCAATATTTAGAAAGGCACAAAGAGCTATTTCTTTATCCTCCAGCGATTTATCAACCCTGTCAATAACACTGATCAGATCTGTTTTCGTGGACTTGGCTCTGCGGTAAGCATGTTGGTTGTGATGTATAGGCCTCATAGCTAGTGCTACATTCCTAATATATCTATCTATAACCTTTTCCAATATTTATTTATTTATTTATTTAAGCTTTATTTGCACACATAAAAGAAATGTACAAAACGGCGGACTTAATGCCTAAAGGCATTCTCTACCAGTCTACCTTTGGTTTGTGCAGAGAATCTAGTGATGGGTGCAAAACTCATAATTAAAAAAAAATTAAAGGTTTAAGGAAAAAATACAAAATTATAATATAATGATAATAAACAATACACATACATATACATTTACATTACTACTTACATGCATACAATATTATTTTATATATATACACAAATACCCACAATAAATACATACACAATAAATAAATATGATATTTTTATACTATACATACTTGAGAATATAACAGTTTCTGAAGTTTTTAAATTTTTTATTATAATCCGAAACTACTACTGCTTCTTTAAGTAATATTCCCAGAGTAAACGTTTAAAGATAGGTTTAGTTTTTTGCTTCTTTTATATTTCTGGCTAACATGTTCCAGAGTCTTACTGCATTTGAAATGAAAGAATTGTAAGAGAAGCCCGTGCGACAGAAAGGAACATGAAGAGTTAGATTTTCCGCGGAACGAAGACATCGGTTGTGAGAATCGCCCTGATACTGAAATTTGCATTTCAGATATGCAGGGACAAACGGATCGTGTAAAATAGAGAATAGCATAGAAAGGATTCTAAAAGATCTACGAAGTGGAAGAGGCAGCCATTTGAGCTGAGAACGGAATGAAGAGACGTGATCGAATTTACGTAAGCCAAAGATAAAGCGAATACAATTATTGAGAAGACGATCCAGTTTGTTAAGAAGTTCTTGAGAGGCATCAGCATAGCATACATCTGCATAATCTAGTATTGGTAATACAAGCGTTTGAACCAACATTACCTTTGTTCTCACTGGAAGAAAATTCTTGAGCCGATACAGACAACGCAAGGTGTTGATAACTTTTTTGCTTACTTCCGTGACTTGCGGCCGCCAACTCAGACTGCTGTCAATGATAAGTCCTAGATTTTTCACAGTAGCTGAATAAGGTATGACAGCATTATTAAAATTTACAGGTGGCAGTGAATTAAAATCCAATGTAGATAAGCGACGGCTACTTCCAACTATAATTGCTTGGCACTTGGTAGGGTTAACAGTAATACCGAATTTGCTAGACCAATCAGAGATACGAGTGAGGTCAGAGTTTAGCTCAGTGATCGCATCTTCGATATCGTTAACATCAGACTGAGCATATATTTGTAAGTCATCGGCATAGAGATGGTACGTGCAGCGAATGTGAGATGTAATGAGATTTATAAAAATTGAAAACAAAAGAGGTGAGAGAATTCCGCCTTGAGGAACGCCAGCAACCAGCGTGCACCAGTCAGAAATAACTGGACCCACGCGAACAGCCTGCTGACGTCCCTGAAGATAGGATGCGAACCATTCCCGCGCTGATGAGGAGAAACCAATGTGAGAAAGTATTGTAAGAAGGATGTCATGATCAACAGCATTAAAATTGTTTGAGAAATCTATTAAAACTAACACAGTTAATTTTGACTCCTCCATACCTATACGTAAATCTTCCGTAACTTTAAGCAGGGCTGTTGTTGTACTATGTCCTGGCCTGAAACCTGATTGATAGCTACTTGAAAAGTTATTTTTAAAAACGTAGTCAGAAATTTGTCTGTGAGCAACAGCTTCAAGTACTTTTGATAAAAAAAGGAAGAATAGAGATAGGACGAAAGTGAGAAACAGAACTAGGATTATTTATTTTTGGAAGTGGGAGAACAAAAGCATTTCGCCATAGTGAAGGGAAAACCCCAGTATCTAATGAAAAATTTACTATGTGGGTAAGTACTGGTAAGACATAATCAAGGATGAGATTGATCATGATTCTGCTCACATCATCAGAGCCTACTGCGGCGGACTTGATGGAAGAAATTGACTTTTTTTATATCCTCATCAGTAACAGGAGAAAAATTGAAAGAGCTTTTGTAAAATTTTGGAAGAGAATTAACATGGGCAATAGTAGTAGATTTAATTGACGAATGCAGTTGTGGTGCAGTAGAAAAGTATGTATTAAGTTGATTAACAGAGAATATTGAAGGATCAAAGTTAGAAGCAGGTTTACCTATCCCGATTGATTTTAAAAATTTCCACGAATCAGCCATAGAAGCGTTAAGGATATTTCGATGAATATAACGGCGTTTAGCGGCCCGCACCATCTGATTACACCGATTCCTAGCGGCTTTGAATCGAGTCCAGTTAACAGTACACCGATTACTCTTATATTTACTAAATTCTCGATCACGCTTTGCCATAGCCCTGCGGATATCCTCAGTAATCCACGGCGCAGGAGATCGTTTCAGTCTGACTTTATGTGGAGGAGCGTGTTTATCAAACAACTTCTGTATATTTGAATTAAAAAGAGCTACTTTTTCGTCAACACTCTCTACGCTGTAAGTATCACTCCAATCTATACTACAAGCATCTTGCTGAAGTTCTTCAACATTAAGTCTCGCTAGATTACGCAGATGCACCATCACATGATTGACCTTAGGACATTTAATCCTGTAAGAAATATACAGTAAATCGTGCCGCGAAAACCCAGGGGCGGAGAGTTGACCATGGCCAACGACATGGTCTTCAGAAGCGACCACTATTAAATCTATTAAGGAATCAGCAGTATCAAGATTGTGGTGTGTGGGGTCGAGAGGAAGAAGTGACAAATTAAAGGAGTTCATAACTGTATACAATTCACGTGACCTCGCAGAGTTACAAAGAATATCGGTATTGAAGTCTCCCATTATAATAAAGTGCTGATAATCAGAGCCGATAGAAAAAAGAGCCGATTCAAGGTCACAAAAATAATTAACTCCTGGTGGACAGTAAATTGCACCGAGAACAGTCTTAGTCCCACTGATGGTAATCTCCAAGAACATGTATTCTATTGTACCAGAATAAACAGAAGAAGAAGCACATGTTTATAGGGTATACCATTACGTAAGTATACCGCTACTCCACCACCTCTTTTGCCAGTACGATCATTTCTTAAGAGGACAAAACCAGGTATTCCAAAGGAGGTAGACGGTAAGGTAGGTTTTAACCAGCTTTCCGAAACAAGTATCGCAGAAATAGACTGATTATGAAAAGTATCAACAAGTTCATTATAATGTTGCGGAATGCTCTGAGCGTTAATGTATTAAACGTTAAAGTTATTAGTCAAACCATGAACTTTTGAGTAAGCAGATAACGAAGAGTAGTAGGTTCCAAAAAAGAGTCATTTAGTGAAAAAAAGAAGAATCTGAATCAACAGAGAGAAATAGTTCATTGGTATCAGAATCTGTCATAACATATGATTATACTTATGATATATGTATATATATTATTTATGTAAAGTATATATATATATATATAGTCTAAAAAATAAAAAAAACCCTATTGACTGATATTTGCACTGCAAACAAACGCGCCGGTAAACTGTTTACAAAAAAGAAAAATTAAAATATTACACGAAAACAACTAGTAATACTTACTACAAGAAAGTATCTAATTTTAATTATTTACAATTGCAGAGACAACAAAAATCATACGTATTGAAAAAAAGGAAAAAAAAACATATGTTAATCACTACGAGAAGTGGTAATTTAAACGAAAAAAAAAATACTCTAAAGCGTAATTTCACGAAATTTAAGGTTCAGATTAGTCTGTTCTATTACTTGTGTCGCAAACCAGCCTAGTAACCGGTTGCGGAGAACAAAAGGATCGAATACAAAAGCGCTCAGTGACGTACACAGTACACACAGCAGTAGTAGTAATTAATAAGCCGTCGAAGTGTAAACAAAGTATTACCACTAACCCGAGAATGTTTACTTATTTTTGAATGCTCGTCGGGTTCTTGGCTGCTCGCTACGGGAAACTACACTACTAGTTCCTGCCTTCACTTGCTCCGGCTCCTCGTTGCACCCAGCTTTATGAAGATCGCGCAGTAGTGCATCCAGGTCATTAGCGCTAAAGATGTGACGTCGAGACCCGTCAGGCAGTCTAACGCTTATGTTGCCCTCGAATGACCAGACTTTTTTAATTCCAAAATGCTTACGGGCTTGAAGAAATAAGTCTTGCCTGTATTTTGTAAGGAATTCCGATAATTTAAACGAGGTGCCTTTTAACATTGTTTTTTTAAACCAAACAGCTGAGCGCAGTGACATATCTGTGAAGCGCATTAATATAGGACGAGTATGGTGTAATTTGACCGGGCCAAGTCTGTATGCTGCTCGAAGACAAGATGGTGCTATATCTTTAAGACCTAGATTTTCGTGAAAAATTTTGATCACGACATCGAATAAATCTTCGCCTGGTTTTTCAGGGACACCGCCCATTAAAAGGAATTTCCTGCGATGCCTTGTTTCTATAATGTCAAGCGAGCGACTGACTTCTGCAATTTGCTGGCGAAGAAGGTTAAACATATCCTTGACGTAACTCTGAAAAGCGGTATAGTCCTCGCTGATCCTGTCTACATTGCTACTCTTGGAAGCGCTGGAGTTGAGTTTTGATTCAAAATCTGTCATTTTACGAGTGATGAGCGCTTCCAAAGACTCCTGACTTCTGGAAATATCGGCAATTGTGGACATAGTGACGTATGTAGCAACAAATGTTCGTGTGTAAAAAACTTGGTTCCAGCAGTTTGTGCAGTGCTAAAAAAACTAGTGCATAAGAAGGTAAACCTTTACGCGTTGATGCTTAATACTGTATTATATAGAAAAATAATAAAAGTATGGTAAATTACTACTTTTTTAAAATAAATACGTTTTACGAAACGAAACACGTCTGCACTTATTTACACCCACCCGCGGAATAATCAATCATCAATATCTTGAGAGGAAAGGAAAATAGGCTTATAGGTCTAAAAGATTGTGGTAATACGTAGCCCTTTCCACCAGCGTTAGGTGTGAATAAAACTTTGACCACTGTTCATCGTTCTGGAATATACCTCCATGCAAAACTCGCTCCGAAATTTTTTACCAGATAAGGAAGAAGGTAATCCTCTGTATTTGGATGGGAATTATTCCATCATTGCCGCTTGTTTCATAAGGTTTAAAGGAATCAACCGCCATACACCAGTCGTAATTATAGGGCCTCCGTAACACTGAAGGAATTCGAGGTAAAAGTCTTCTGTGACCCTGGGAAATGGGTTGACGCTAGTAAACCTAATGACTCTGTTTCAATAGTAAAGAGACAGCATCCACTGAGTATACGGTGGGCTATATATGCTCGTTTGTCATACTTATTCTACCAAAAAATAAACTATGAATGTTTCACAAATCAGAAATAATTCAATTATAGAATTGTTAGTAAAAAATGAATAAACTATATACTACTAAACATACACGTTTATTTATTTTAAGTCTTAACAAAGATGCTAATTAATTAATAACATCAAAGACAAGTTAATACCAAATATACTGCCAATTAATTACAGTTTCAATTAATTCGTTTTCCCTGAAACCTTTTCAGGCATCGCATGGCATTCGTCAAAATTAATTAAGCATATTATAGTTACAAAATTTTATATATAAAATAAAAGTTATTTCAAGACGTTTAAAAATAGATTTTGTAAAAAAGAAGTTACCCTCAGAGTAGGCTTTTCGCATATGTGTCGTTAAGGCGTATATCCAGAACTATACAAATTATTTTTAGGCCATTAAAACACTTGTTACTAGCGGTATTCGAACCCGCGGCCTTGCAGCGCAATGACAAAATACTTTTCCACTGTACTACAGAGCCGTATATAACATAATATTAGATTTATACCTTCAATTTTTTAAGAATAACTAACTAAGACCTGGTCGAGTCCCGATGATCCGACGAAAAATGAGATTGACTTCATTATGGTGACTAGACGACAACAGTTCAGTAATGTCTCAGTCTCAGAGATAAAACCATTTTCACTGCCTAGAAGACTGCAATACAGTGGATGGTATGAATGACAAGCTCGTGAAAACTGTCCATGCGGTCGGAGCTAAGATCAGCAAGTCTCGCCGTAGAAAAACACAAAAACTCTCCGATCACACTTTTAACCTCATGGCTGTTAGAGGTAAAATGAAGCTGCAACCTTCAGCTAATTTCATAGCAAACAGGCAACTGAACAGACAGATCTTGCAAATGCATGTGGTAGGACTTATGCCACTTTAATACGGCTCATATTGAAGAAGTGATCGAGCGGAACCAAAGCTCCAAATTCTTTGCCAGAGATCTGTCTACTAGATAGATCCAACTGTCAAAGCTGAAGACCGAGTGTAACATCATCGTTTCCGGGACAGCTGAGATTTTGAGTGAGGTTGAGAGGTTCTATAAGCAGCTGTACATGTAATCGTTGGAGCCACGCGCAAGTGTGAGTATCGATACAAGAGGAAGTCTTATCCAACTCTATTCCGATGATATCCAGGATATCAGTCTGAGTGACAATAGAATGGCTGAATGGATGGAAATGGAATGGAGTTTTAGCTGAGCTTCTGAAATCGGGTGGAAAACCGATACTTTAATTTCTTCTTTCATAGTGAAACTACTCCAGAGGCGTGGAGCAGAAATGCGATGGTCGCACGCTCTCTTGAAGAACTACAGATCGATTTCTCTTCCGAGCCACGTCTATATGTTATTTTCGAGGATCATTACAAATCGTCTCGCCTGTAGACTCGACGACTTCCAGTTTCCCGAACAAGCCGGTTTTCGTAAAGGCTTAGTACCATAGACCTTGTACATACCCATCAACAATTTGTACAAAAGACAGAAGAGTACAATCTGCCATTTTGCCTTGTGTATACAGCTTATGAAAAAGCCTTTGAATTCGTCGAGATTTGGGTGTTGCTACAGTTCCTTCACCGCTGCCAATTTGAATTTCGATATATCGAAGTGCTGAAATGATTCTACAGATGGCTATCCGAGTACAGAACCAGAGTACGAAACCTATCCCATTGCAGAGAGGTGTAAAACAGGGTGACGGTATATCCATGAAACTCTTCACCGCTGCATTGGAAGACGTTTTTAAGTTACTGAACTGAAAGGTTATGGTATTAACATCAGTGGCGAGTATATCACTCACCTTCGATTTCCCGACGATATAGTCCTTATGGCAGAATTGCTGGAGGACTTAATCACTATGCTCAACGATCTCAATAGCTACTCGCAACGAATATGTCTTAAGATGAACATAGAGAAAACAAAGATCACGTGTGAAGTCCATGTCTCACCTATACCGGTAGTTGTTGGGAGCACTAAGCTCGAATAAGTCCAGCTTCGACCGAGAGGTCAATCGACGGATTCAACTCGGTTGGGCAGCGTTCGGGAAATCACGACACATATTCTCGTCAGGTATACCTCAAATTCTTTCTTCTGCTTGTGATTTCGTCTGAGTAAGTCCAGATCCTTAATTATTTTATTACAAATTGGTAAAAAGGTGGTACTTATATCACCCTCTTAACAATGTCTGTTGCCAAATAGCAGTTACTGCACTGCCATGTTCCAGTCTGAAGAGTATAGAAAGAAAGTACAATTATTGTCTGGGAGGCATTCTATCTCAGTCTCCGGAGCTGACAGTGCATCACGCATCTGTGATCTTCTTTGTTTCAGGTTAGTTGCAAGTATAATGGGCGGCAGTAGCCATTTACAATCAGGTGGACAGTAAGGCGCTGTCCTATAGCCATCGCTCGCGCGGTGATGCGATGCGTCCGACGAAAACGATGGTGCGACCGTGCGTTTTAACATACTCATACCTGCGGAATGTCCTACTAAACGTCGTGCGATTATGCGATGCGACTGAAGAAATCGCGCGTGCGAATTCATCGGACGATGTAATCCTATCGCATCATCACGCGAGCGATGGCAATAGGACAGCGCCTAAGTTCGTTTGTCACTTCACTTTTATTTTTAAAAAAATTGCCACTATTTTCAGTTTTCATACAAGTAAATTACGAGACAAGTGATTTAAAATAAGAAGTAAGTCTTTTCAAATATGAACAGAATATTATAGTGCTCACTCGGAATAAACAGATAAATATTTAAATGTCTTTGAATCGGAACAAATTTTGCGACCTCTTAAGATAAAAATATAACCCTATGGTCAGCCCTTCAATAGATATTCTATGTCTACATATCCACTACCCCACTTCGGTGAAGTTAAGCAGCAGCGTTTTCCTAATAATCATAAAAATATTAAAAATAAATACGATTGTCAATCCGTAAGCGTGGCAACTATGGCAAATACGACCCCTATCAGTTAATATATGAAGAGGCCTATGTTCAGAAGTGATCAGGTACCTTACTGTACTAAATTAAGTAATTTTTTCTTCTCGCTACAACTAAGTTCCGGTGTTGAACCAGCTTTTTTGTCTTAAAAGGTGACTACTTATTATTTTTATTTTACGATTGAATCATATTTCACAAGAATTTCATCAATATATAAACACATGTAAAAGGTGTTAAGATATTCACAAAAAATATTAAGATATCACAAAACTCATACCAGCACTTCTGTAGGTACCATATCACTGCTTGTAATATCAAAATGTCATAATCGCTTCAGCGACAAAGCCCTTTTTTTCTAATAATAAAAAAAAATATATCAAATTGTTTATACGTAGGTAATATCGGTTGAATCCAATATTCCGGCTCTGGATATTACTCTAACGTACCATATTCTTATGAAATATTCCTGATGCTATGAGACTTTTGATATGAAATATGTATTATACATATAGTACGCTTTTTCTGATCAATAATAAGGTTTAAATACTTGCGTTAAAACAAAACAAAGTCAGTCCTTGCCATGCCCTAAAGTGGACCATCGATAGTACGAAAATCAATTTAAGAAATCAGATGCTAAATAAAACAGAGAGTATTAAACTAGAGATATATATTTACGATCTAGATCTAGAGATATATATTTAGAATGAAGGGTAGGCGGCGTGAGTGAACAAGTTAATTAAAGCACTCTATAAATTTTATCTAAATAAAAATAGTTAAAGTAAATTATCAGCCATATATTTAGTTTAATTAGTTAAAGTGAAATGTAAATTACAAGTGAAAGTGTAATCCAAACAAAAATAATATAATAATAACAGCTAAAAGAACAATAAACAATAAGTGATAAAGTGCCTTGAACATCAAATCGAGATAAGAATTATTAAAGGGTGTTTAACTCTAAAAGTGCTTAAAAGCTATGTAAATCCCTATGGACAACAGTTTATAGCGAATAAAATAATTTTCCAGTGCGTAAAAACATAAAAAATCTTTTGAAAAGTGTGTGGAAAATATAAATCGTTACAAAATTCAAAAACCGCTCAACTCATTCTTATAGGAAAAATATTGTACGACATCTATCGACGAATTGCTAAACTAGTACAGTTGATCGATATTGTAATACTAATATAGTACTTAAATTAGCCGAAAGAGGGCATTGAATAACATTACTATACAGAAAGATAATAAAGACTTGTAAAGACTGAAATGGACAACCAGAATGTTACCTTTCGTTCTCAAAAGACCAAAAAATTAAATGAATCACTAAACATGTCATTTATATCGACCAACTCGGATTATCTGGCTAGAAGCTTACCAGATTTATCCACTGCACAGTTATATAACGAGGATTGTGAGTGCTACAAAGAGCAAATATTACAATTACAGGAGCAACTACAAATAGCGCATGCTGAAATAGATAATTTAAACTCGGAAAACAGCAATCTTAAACAGCAAATTAATGAGCATGAAAGGAAAATTCTGCAGTTAAAACAAATCTGTAAGGGTTCGCCAAAAGTTCAAAAAATCACTTATTCTCTAATAACGAAAAAAATACAAAAAAAATCTACAAGAAAACAATTTGAGCATGAGTATTGGAGATCTTAGACTAAAAATAGATGATGACATAACACCAACAGATGGCGACACCAGTAACATACGCATACAACAACGAAATAATATATCAGCGTCTGAAGTGGTTCCAGAAACTCAAAATGCATCAGGATGTGGCGTTGACATACAAGAAATGTCAATGTATAACTCCAGCCACAATCAACCACAGGATGGCACTAAAAACTTGGTAAATATTAATGTACAAACCAACCGAAGAATATTCATTATTGGAGAACAGCAGTGCTTGGGTCTTTGTAAAAAACTAACAATTTCGAGGGATACAAATGAATACGAAAAATACAAAATATATTCCTTTATAAAACCGTTTGCTAAATGTAATGAGTCATTGAAACCATGCCGTAATTTGGACATATCAGAAAAAGATTGGGTAATATTATGTATTGGTGAAAATGATGCAGACCCAAACCAAATCCATTTTCACTTAAAGAATAGTTTAGAATTGTTGACCAAATGTAATGTAATAATACTTAGTGTTAATAGAAATAGATACCTAAATGAAAAAAAATTAAATACACATCTAAAATTTACATGTCAAACTTACCATAATTGCCATTTCTTGGATATATCTCATTTAAATGAACATTATTATAACTACCACTACTTACAGGGTCATATATGCAGGTTAATCAATCTAACCATAGATACCAAAGACTATAATACTAAATATATTCCTTCAGGTACAAATAAAGTAAAACCCTATTATCTTTCTATTATTAAACATGGCTTACCAAAAAGTTCCCCTTCGGGTATGTGCAGAGTAAAAGGGACCATCCCATATTATTTTCCTATCATTAAACGTAATTCAACTACTTCATCTAAAATATTTAACAATAAGAATTTTTTATGAGTAAGCCACGGGAATTAAAATTAAAAGCAGATAAAAAAAATAAAATAAGATTACTCCATCAAAACATAGCAGGTATTTTAAACAAAATTGACACCATTGAACTATGTCTAATTGAACTTTCCAAAAATAACTACCCAATACAAATTTTATGCTTTAGTGAAACTTTTATAAAAAGAGGGGATGAGTCACATATTACTTTTAAGGGATATACCATGGGCAGTTACTATTCTAGGAAAACACAAAAGCGTGGTGGTACGTGCATTCTAACATATTGCGGAATTGATTGCAAGCCAATAGAAATATGTAAAGAATGCTCATGTGATAATATATTTGAATGTTGCGGTATAGAAATCCCCAGTTTAAATACAGTAGTAATATGTTTATACAGAACACCTACATCTAACATTAATTCATTTTTTAATAAATTGGAAATACTGTTACATAAATTAAGATTCAAAATTATAAATAAAAAACTCATATTAACAGGTGATTTAAACATTAATATACTGTTAAATAATAAAAGTACAATTACCTTAAAAAATATCCTCTCAAATTTTAATTTAACTTTACATATAAATGAGCCAACACGACAAAATAGCTGTATAGATCTCATAGCAAGTAATCACGAAGAGGCATATGGTACAGTACACCGGCTCTATCTATCTGATCACGATACCGCGCAAGTGTTAGAATTTCCAGGAAAGTGTGAAAAAATGTCACAATATTGGTACGTTAAGAAAAGAGATTTTAGTGATGAAAATATAGAAAAATTTCTATATTATATGTCACAATTATCATGGCATGAAGTCTACGCGGAATCAGACGTAAATAAATCATTTAGTATTTTTCATCAAGAACTTACATTGTATTATGAATTATGTTTTCCCTACCATAAATCTAAAATAACTACAAACAGTCGATCTCCTGCATGGATCACTAAAGGCCTGAGAAAAGCCAGTGCCATTAAAAGACAGTTAAGGTTTTCATATTATAAATTTAAGAAACAAGATACATTGGAAAAATATAATATTTATGGAAAAATATTAAAGAAATGCATAATATGGTCAAAAAAAATATTAACAGAAAACATCTTAAGCGGGCAAAAAATAAAGGAAAAGCCACTTGGAACATAATAAAAGATAAAAATAATAGTATCAACTCGATTAACAGTGTGAAATCAATACAAAACGACGGAAATATTATTCATAATCCTACCCAAATAGCAACGTTTTTTAATGACTTTTTTATTAATATTAGTAATGGAAATAATTTACATGCGCCAAACGAACAATATCAAAAAATATCAATAAATGTTAATGATAAATCAATATTCTTGGTACCTACTTCAGAGCTTGAAATCATAAATATAATTAAATCATTAAATAATACCAAAGCTGTGGGGTATGACTCTATATCTACAGAAATAATTAAAGCAAGTGCTCGTGTCATTGCCCCCATTCTTAACCATATAATCACAAATTCCTTGATCCAAGGAATATTTCCAGATAAATTAAAACACTCTATTATTAAACCATTGTACAAGAAAGGTGATAGAAAAGAACCTAATAACTATCGTCCTATTACGCTTGTACCTATTATATCAAAAATTTTTGAAAGGGTTTTTTACAACAGGTTAATTAAATTCCTTAATAAACATAATATTATTAAAAAAGAACAGAATGGTTTTCAACACAATAAATCAACTTCTTTAGCAGCATTCTCTCTTGTAAAAAATATAACTGGATACATTGATGAGAAAATTCCGGTGGTAGCCATATTCTTTGATATGAGTAAAGCTTTTGATTTTGTAGACCATGGGATTTTGCTCACCAAATGCGAAAAATATGGCATTAAAGGTGTAGCTTTAGACTGGATAAAAAAGTTTTCTAATCAATCGTAAACAATATGTTGAAATCACTACTTTAAATGACAGACATGAATGCAGTGTGCACAGATCTCCATCCAGGGTCAATAAACATGGAGTTCCACAAGGGAGCGTACTAGGCCCCTTATTATTCTTACTGTACATTAATGACCTACCAGATTCAATAAACTGTCAAAGTGTTCTATTCGCAGACGACATATCTATAATAGTGCCATATAAGGATCAAGATACATCTCACGAAATTAAAATAAGTAAAGAGGTACAATCTGTATTAAGATGGCTAAAAGCAAACAAATTAAATGTAAATTTGTCAAAAACAAAATTCATAAAATTTTGTACGAATAAAAGTAAACGCCCTGATAATAATATTAACATAAAAATAGAAAATGATAGTATAGAAGAAGCTGACAGCATAAAATTTCTGGGTATAACTTTGGACAGATTTTGTAATTGGAAACAACATGTAAATGATGCTTGTCTCAAACTAAATAGATTTTCCTATGCCCTTAGAAAGCTTCGGACCGTATCAGATGAAAAGACTGCAGGTATAGCGTATAAAGGCTATGTAGAATCAATCCTTAGATATGGGTTAATAATATGGGGGAATTCTACTGATGTTGGTCAAGCATTCATTGCACAAAAGAAATGTTTAAGAGCTATTTGTGGAGCAAGTCCACTTGACTCCTGTAAACCTTTATTTAAAAAACTTAATTTACTGGCATTAACCTGCATGTATGTTCTTGAGGTATCAGTCTTTGTAAGGAAGTATAAGGATTTTTTTTAAATTCAAGGGGGATCATTTTAGTAAATACAGACCAAGAGATCCAACTAAAATAATGATTCCATTTTGTAGAACAGCCTTAAATAAACTGAATGTATATCATATGTGCATATCAGTTTTTAATAAACTGCCTAGGAGTCTACGGGAACTTCCAATAAAATATTTTAAAAGTAAGTTAAGAAAATGGCTAGTGGATAAGTGTTTTTATACGATACAAGAGTTCATGCAACATAAAACTAATGTATATGATTATTTGTAATTTTAAATAAAATGTAATATAATAAAAAATATAATATAATAATAATAATATATAATAATAATAACATTTTCTATATAATTTATGATAAATAATAACATAACTTGACATTTTTGTAAGTAACATAATAGTATTTTAATTGTTTTATGTAATTATAAATATTTGCATGCCTATTAAAGGCAGAATATAGCTTGAACTATGCACCACTGTTAAATCTGGTACCACCTGTATTCTGTGCAAATAAATGTTTCTTTCTTTCTTTCTTTCTTTCTTACGTAACCACTTGTAGTAGCGACTACACTAAAGAGTATATCGGGTCTCGTAGGATGCAAAGAAGAACGAAAAAACCATGTGATGGTAAATATGATAATTAATATGAAGTTTACACAAACATAAAGCCTATAAAAAGAGGTAGAGGCCTCTGATTTACGTTCACCTGTAAAAAGCTGCAAGAAATTGGCGATATTTACGTGTGAATTGTTTCACAGGTTTTAGCTTATGAAGTGTTCGTCTAATTAGCATCACTTTATTTTATCGTCATTAATATCATCACAAAAATAAATATAATGCATCGACTAGTCGCCACAACATCTTGTCAGGGGCCACTCTATTGCCGGCTGTACATGCTCGTCTCGTCGCCTCGCGTGCCTCTCGTCGTGTTGAGGCTCGACACTAGAACACACCATGCACACGCTCGTTGTATCATTTGAACTCCGTATGCCCGCTGATATGGAAAAATAAAATTAATAAGCCACGGCGAAGAAGAAGATGGTGGATGGTTTCTATTTACCGTAACTGAACCATGTACGGTGAATATAATATAGCACGCTCTCATTTTCTGTGACTCGAGCGCAAAAAACCGACAAGCTTCCGATGCCGGCCGTACACGCTCGTCTCGTCGCCTCGCGTGCCTCTCATCGAGTTGAGGCTCGACACGAGAACACACCATGTACACACTCGTTGTATCATTTGGACTCCGTATGCCCGCTGATACGGAAAAATAAAATTAATAAGCCACGGCGAAGAAGAAGATGGTGGATGGTTTCTATTTACCGTAACTGAACCATGTACGGTGAATATAATATAGTACGCTCTCATTTTCTGTGACTCGAGCGAAAAAAAACCGACAAGCTTCCGATGCCGGCCGTACACGCTCGTCTCGTCGCCTCGCGTGCCTCTCATTGAGTTGAGGCTCGACACGAGAACACACCATGTACACACTCGTTGTATCATTTGAACTCCGTATGCCCGCTGATACGGAAAAATAAAATTAATAAGCCACGGCGAAGAAGAAGATGGTGGATGGTTTCTATTTACCGTAACTGAACCATATACGGTGAATATAATATAGTACGCTCTCATTTTCTGTGACTCGAGCGCAAAAAACCGACAAGCTTCCGATGCCGGCCGTACACGCTCGTCTCGTCGCCTCGCGTGCCTCTCATCGAGTTGAGGCTCGACACGAGAACACACCATGTACACACTCGTTGTATCATTTGAACTCCGTATGCCCGCTGATACAGAAAAATAAAATTAATAAGCCACGGCGAAGAAGAAGATGGTGGTTGGTTTCTATTTACTGTAACTGAACCATGTACGGTGAATATAATATAGTACGCTCTCATTTTCTGTGACTCGAGCGCAAAAAAACCGACAAGCTTCCGATGCCGGCCGTACACGCTCGTCTCGTCGCCTCGCGTGCCTCTCATCGAGTTGAGGCTCGACACGAGAACACACCATGTACACACTCATTGTATCATTTGAACTCCGTATGCCCGCTGATACGGAAAAATAAAATTAATAAGCCACGGCGAAGAAGAAGATGGTGGATGGTTTCTATTTACCGTAACCAAACCATGTACGGTGAATATAATATAGTACGCTCTTATTTTCTGTGACTGGAGCGCAAAAAACCGACAAGCTTCCGATGCCGGCCGTACACGCTCGTCTCGTCGCCTCGCGTGCCTCTCATCGAGTTGAGGCTCGACACGAGAACACACCATGTACACATTCGTTGTATCATTTGAACTCCGTATGCCCGCTGATATGGAAAAATAAAATTAATAAGCCACGGCGAAGAAGAAGATGGTGGATGGTTTCTATTTACCGTAACTGAACCATGTACGGTGAATATAATATAGTACGCTCTCATTTTCATTCGACTCGAGCGCAAAAAACCGACAAGCTTCCGATGCCGGCCGTACACGCTCGTCTCGTCGCCTCGCGTGCCTCTCATCGAGTTGAGGCTCGACACGAGAACACACCATGTACACACTCGTTGTATCATTTGAACTCCGTATGCCCGCTGATACGGAAAAATAAAATTAATAAGCCACGGCGAAGAAGAAGATGGTGGATGGTTTCTATTTACCGTAACTGAACCATGTACGGTGAATATAATATAGTACGCTCTCATTTTCTGTGACTCGAGCGAAAAAAACCGACAAGCTTCCGATGCCGGCCGTACACGCTCGTCTCGTCGCCTCGCGTGCGTCTCATCGAGTTGAGGCTCGACACGAGAACACACCATGTACACACTCGTTGTATCATTTGAACTCCGTATGCCCGCTGATACGGAAAAATAAAATTAATAAGCCACGGCGAAGAAGAAGATGGTGGATGGTTTCTATTTACCGTAACTGAACCATGTACGGTGAATATAATATAGTACGCTCTCATTTTCTGTGACTCGAGCGCAAAAAACCGACAAGCTTCCGATGCCGGCCGTACACGCTCGTCTCGTCGCCTCGCGTGCCTCTCATCGAGTTGAGGCTCGACACGAGAACACACCATGTACACACTCGTTGTATCATTTGAACTCCGTATGCCCGCTGATACAGAAAAATAAAATTAATAAGCCACGGCGAAGAAGAAGATGGTGGTTGGTTTCTATTTACTGTAACTGAACCATGTACGGTGAATATAATATAGTACGCTCTCATTTTCTGTGACTCGAGCGCAAAAAACCGACAAGCTTCCGATGCCGGCCGTACACGCTCGTCTCGTCGCCTCGCGTGCCTCTCATCGAGTTGAGGCTCGACACGAGAACACACCATGTACACACTCATTGTATCATTTGAACTCCGTATGCCCGCTGATACGGAAAAATAAAATTAATAAGCCACGGCGAAGAAGAAGATGGTGGATGGTTTCTATTTACCGTAACCAAACCATGTACGGTGAATATAATATAGTACGCTCTTATTTTCTGTGACTGGAGCGCAAAAAACCGACAAGCTTCCGATGCCGGCCGTACACGCTCGTCTCGTCGCCTCGCGTGCCTCTCATCGAGTTGAGGCTCGACACGAGAACACACCATGTACACACTCGTTGTATCATTTGAACTCCGTATGCCCGCTGATACGGAAAAATAAAATTAATAAGCCACGGCGAAGAAGAAGATAGTGGATGGTTTCTATTTTCCATAACTGAACCATGTACGGTGAATATAATATAGTACGCTCTCATTTTCTGTGACTCGAGCGCAAAAAACCGACAAGCTTCCGATGCCGGCCGTACACGCTCGTCTCGTCGCCTCGCGTGCCTCTCGTCGAGTTGAGGCTCGACACGAGAACACACCATGTACACACTCGTTGTATCATTTGAACTCCGTATGCCCGCTGATATGGAAAAATAAAATTAATAAGCCACGGCGAAGAAGAAGATGGTGGATGGTTTCTATTTACCGTAACTGAAACATTTACGGTGAATATAGTACGCTCTCATTTTCTGTGACTCGAGCGTAAAAAACCGACACGCTTCCGATGCCGGCCGTACACGCTCGTCTCGTCGCCTCGCGTACCTCTCGTCGAGTTGAAGCTCGACACGAGAACACACCATGTACACACTCGTTGTATCATTTGAACTCCGATTGCCCACTGAGATGGACGTAGATGAAACTGTTGCTGCGTTTTGCCTTTGTGCTATTACTTATTATAACTTTTTACACATTTGCCTTAAAATAAAATTAATAAGCCACGGCGAAGAATAAGATGGTAGATGGTTTCTATTTACCGTAAATGAACCATGTACGAGACTCACGAGACCATTTGACTCGAGCGCAAAAAAACCGACACGCTTCCGAAAGCGCACGAGGGCCACGATACGCGACGTGACGCGACGAGAAAACCATGTACACGCTCGTACTCGGCCTGTCTCGTGGTGTATCGACGAGCGTGTACAGCCGCCATATTTTTCGCTCATACGAGACTGTCACTCGAGAACCCTTTTGTCGGTTTTCGGTTCTTCGAGGTATATGAATGCCCTATTGTCACTTGAGCTTACTGAGCCTTTAATAAATTATCAGAAGTAAAGACTTATTTCCGTTATCATAATGACGGGTTATAACCACAAAAGGTAGTAACTTTTGGCATTTTCTATTACTTGCCACAAAGCACGTTAAAATATTTGCATCCATGGATAGCATGCCTTATAACGTCGTCCGTCTCTTTCTCTAAGTTTGACTGGGTTCGATATCGAGACAAAGTTGGAATTTGAGAGAGAGAGAACAATAAGGACGCAAATGAGATAACTGCTACCGAAAAGCGGTAGCGAAACCTATGTTGTGTTCCAATTTGAGGAGTGAGGGAGCCATATTATAATTGGCATTTTTATCTTTCCTATTATTCTTATTTGTATTTGATATTAACTTTGCTCTGAAGCAGATTCAGTTTCAAGTACATTTTATTCTCAAATTTCATGTTGTTAAAGAAATAAATGTGAAATATCATTTCTCGGTGAGAAATTTATATTTAAATGCCTTAAGAAATTAAAAACCTTCATAGTTGGTACTGGTAATTTAACTATCGCCATCGGAATTATCAAACATACTCAATTTAGATGACCTTTGTCACGTCCTTTTTAATAGAAGTGGGAGATATAGGTTTAGTAATAATAATAATATTCCTTTATTGCGGACATAATGATCCGTATTTACAAGAAAATATAATATAGCATATATATATATATATATAGTATAGTATAGTATAAAAAAAATGTTGCAATATTTCCAAAAAAAATAAAATTTATCTATAAAACACAGAACAATTTTATTGTATTGTATTGTATTGTTACAGTTAAATTGAGAGTATATATAAAACTAAAAATAAATTTTAAGAAAAAATGTCTTGTAACTTACTCGGTTGGAAACTTTTCAGACCACTCACGTTTTCCAGCCCAGGAGCAAATAAAGTTCCTTATGAAACTAAGATTTCATCATCATTATCATTCCTTCACAAATCCACTGCTGAACATAGGCCTCCCCAAGGAATGCCACTAATCACTGTTCGGAGTCACCTGCATCCATCGACTCCCTCCATTCGCATCCGCCGAGCTTCCACTCAGTTCTTCAGCTCAGCGGCTAAGAGCTCTTTATAAATATCGCAGTTCGGAAGCAGTCGGAGTTCGATCCTCGCTGGCATCTATGATATTGCTAATTGCAATTTTAAGCGCTGATTCACTACCTTCTTGGTGGAACAGAAAAATATCGAGGGGAAACCTGCTTGTCTTCAAATCAGCGTAACGTGGTAAAATTAAATCCAAACCCAAGTATACTACTGCAAGAATTCAAGATACTGCAAGCTCGTTCTGCGTAGATCAGACCAAAAATTAATATATATAAGTTGAAGGTAGCCTTCGTTACATATGACATCGGGACGTCAAACACCTCAGTCCCTCCCTGTGACCATGGGCGCTGGAAATTACCCGAAATGTAGGGAATTAAAATAATTAAAATTAATTGCCATAAAGTTAATGTTATTCCATGTGTAGTAGTAGTAGTATTCGCGTCATCATCATCATCATTACAGCCCTTCGCAAGTCCACTACTGAACATAGGCCTCCCTCAATGTATGCCACAAAGCACGGTCCTGAGTCACCTGCATCCATCGACTTCCTGCATGTCGGTCGTCACTCCATCTAGTGGGGAGCCGCCCTACACTTCGCCTACCGGTACGAAGCTGCCACTCGAGAACCTTTTTTCCCCAACGGTTGTCGGTTCTTAGCTATATGACCGGCCCATTGCCACTTCAACTTACTAATCCAGTGGGCTATGTCGATCACTCTAGTTCTACAGCGGATATCCTCATTTTCTAAGTTTATCACGCAGAGAAACTCCGAGCATAGCCCTCTCCATAGCTCGCTGAGTGACTTTGAGCGTCCTCATACGGCCAACAGTGAAGGACCACGTCTCGGTTCCGTAGGTCATCAGTGGCAACACGCACTGGTTGTACAACTTAGTTTTCAGGTTTTGAGGTATACCTGAGCTGCCCAGCCGAGTTGAATCCGTCGATTGACCTCTCGGTCGAAGTTGGACTTCCTAGTCGGACTATTTTTCCCATGTGTCCTTCTGTAATATTGAACTTACTGGCCTATATTAAGTTTAATGGGGTATATGCGTGCTTAAGAGGCATAAATAACTATTTTTTAAATTTATATTTGCCCGTCTGCCAGTCTTTCGGTCTGTCTATACTAATCGCTCTAGGCTAATCTTCAAAATCGATGAACCGATTGTGATGAAACTTTACAAACAGATAGAGAGCAATGCCAGGGGGGATTTAGGCTATACGTTGATGCGAAAACGCTTCAAGTATCTCACCATGGCAACACTGTCAACGCCACGTAAGACACAATGTAAAAGGAAAGGAACTCTCGCGACGCGTATGGTATGCCCGCTCTTGTTGAAACAAATAATTTAAAACAGTAATCTCGCTTAAAACTCCAAGACAATACGCTAATTCTGAGTGCAGTTTTGTATTGAAAGTGTGCATTAAGGAAGAGATCCCGCTTGCATCGAGCAATAAGAAAACTGCGAGAAATTCTGCAAGCCTATACCTGGAGATGCGTGGCTCTTCCCTGCTAACGAGAAACATCTTAATTCTTAATGCCGCATTTCTACACTAACGAAATAAACTCACCACTTTAATTTATCAGAAAACCTTGAAGATAGATGTTGAAAAAAATGAAAATTAATGAAATAAATGGTCTTGATTATCTTAAATATAAATAAGGCCACACTAATTGATCCTATCCAGGCAAAGCGGGCACGGGTCGCTACTAAAGCGCTTGGAGTAAATTTCACAGCAGGCGAACAAACAAGGTTCGACTTTTTTGCGTGCGAGCATTTATGTAGGTCTAGAGTGAGAGATCAGTATCACTGCGACCTAAAACATCTATTATGATTGCTGCTATGTCTATTGTTCACTGTTAAGCCCTATGTCTTCAATGAATAGAAGGAGTTACCTAACTGTGAGCAATTTCACTTTTAGGTTAGAAGTTAGGAGTACAATGTTTCCCAGATGAGTGTTACGTTTGCACATTAAGGGTCTAAATATTAAGCAAAATTTCATATCTTTGTAGGTTGAAAACTTTTCAGACCACTCACGTATTTCAGCTCAGGAGAGAATAAAGTTCCTTATGAAAGTAATATTTCATTACAGCCCTTCACAAGTCCCCTGCTAAACATAGACCTTTCCCAAGGAATGCCACTAAGCACGATCCGGAGTCCATCGACTTCCTTCATGTCTTACCAGGTCTTCACTCCATCTAGCGGGAGGCCGCCTTGAACCTTGCTTCCACATCGGTTGTCGGTTCTTCCAGCTATATGGTCGGCCCATTGCCACTTAAATTTAATGATCCGTTGGGCTATGTCAGTTACACTAGTTCTACTGCCGATATTCTTATTTCTAAGTTTATCATGCAAAGAAACCCCGAGCATAGCCCTTTCCTTCATAGCTCGCTGAGCGACCTTGAGCGTCCTCATTCGGGGAGTAGTGAAGAACCACGTTTAGCTGCCAATCGAGAACCTTTCTTTTCCATATGTTGTCAGTTCTTTGAGCTATATGGTCTGCAGATAGCCACTTCAGCTTACTAATCCGTTTTTGAGATTTTATTAATATACTTTTTATAAATTGCAATGTAGTTGGTTACCTCATATTGACGTGATGGTAGCGCCGTTGTAACAAACTGGCATTTGTTTTACAAAACTGAAGTTATTTAAATAATACTACTTTTTTACGGATTTTATCGCGTATATTTAACTTTTTAAATACCCAACGTTTCGAACACTTTACAGCACCCATGGTCACGGGGGAGACTGAGATGTTCAACGTCTAGATGTCATAGTTAACCCCGGTTACCATAGATTAAAATTATTTTTTTTATTCCGATCTATGCAGTACAAACTTATGGTATCTTGAATTCTTGCAGTTGTATGCTTGGGTTGGGTTTTAATTTTATTAATTATAGGATCCCAAGCCGTTGGGAGCACCCAGCCAAGATGGCTGCTTGGCTGGGTGCTCCCATCGGAGATCATCTATTGAAATTAGGATGTTTTTGATTTCAATAGCCTCGCGAATCATCTTTGGAAGAAATCGGTGTTCTTTAGCGAGGATTTGTGGTCTATCAAATCTGGTGTAGTGACGAGGGTGACCCTGTACGTGTCCACAAACTGCAGACTTCCAAGAGCGTCGATGTCTGTCAATTATGTCAATTGTGCACAAATAACGCCACACTTATAGATCCTATCCAGGCAAAAAGGGGACGGGTCGCTGCTAAAATATAAAGGAAGCATTTGTGTAAACGTTGGGTACAAATTTTAAAAAGTAACCACATAAACTCCGGCGCCAAATGTTTCGTCCCTGAAGTTTTTAATGTCATAAATATCAACAAAGTTTTTACTCAATATTCAGGTAATTCAGTGCAAAATTTGCAAACAACGTCCAAGTTGGGTAATTTATTTCCGTTTTTCGGCACTGTTCCTGAACTGGAGCGCTATAAAATCAAAATTCCTTCCTTCCAATCTGTGCTCTTAAATACGTATCCTAAAATGCGCTTTTCTACATTTCTGAATAATAACTAATATTTTTTTTTAGTTGAAGTGACAAACATAATACTGGTAAGGTTTGGTTGCATAGATTCATTTCTTTTTATGCATAACATGTAAAGCGACTGATATTATGCCGATATATTTGCTCCTATACAGCACATTATGGTGCATTTGAATTTATTACTAGCTTTTTTTATGGAAGAAGGGGCAAACGAGCATACGGTTCAGCTGATGTTAAATGACTACCGCAGCCCATGAACAACAGGGGAATTGCAGGAGCGTTGCCGGCTTTTTAGAAAGGAGTAAGCATTTTTCTTGAAGGTCTCGAGGTCGTATCGGTCCGGATAAATCACCGGTGCGGTGGTAATTTATTCTACTATGGATAGTGTGAATATTAAATAAAAAAAGATGATTATAATTAATATATTATTTCACCTGTGATGTATATAATCAATAGTTATATATTGTTCTCCTCGCATATTTTTTATAAGTAACAATAACAATAATAAAATAACAAATATTCATACGTGTTAGAGCTATGCTGCAGTTATATTACTAGTATAGTTGTAGCACTAACGGGTCGGCTCGACCGGATAAGGACCACGCATTCACAGATTACCAGCGTAAAATAGTAGCTGCTGCTGTCTTTCGTATGGTAAGTGCAGAGAACTGATTTATATATTGGTTTGTAATCGAGGATAGATGTAGATGTCTATGGGCCGCAGCAATTACTTACCATCCGGTGGAGTGTGTGCTAGTGTGTCATCCTATCCTATAATAAAACATTTTAACTGATTGTAAAATACTACCCTCCTATGGGTCATCTACATCTACCCTCAAATAGCATAATGTTGCTATTTGACTGTACCTTGTACGATTCTGACCGTTTCTTCTTACCAGTATACCATATGCTGTAGAGCGGCTCTGGCTCTAACACATAAATCGAGCTTGAGTGACTTCAAAAGACGAAAAGAAGTATTCGGTTTATATTTGGATTGCGCAAATTTGACCATATTTCCCAATTTCGCTCACGTCTCAAGTAGTTACCTATCCGACTTCGCCGGAATATGCATATTCTTTCTATTCTGTACTGTATTATTTCACTGTTCTACTCCTCCCTATCCAAAGGATAAGTTTAACTTTATAGGGCTTCCAAGAACCTCTACGCTCTTCAAGAAAACTTTTAAAGGTACCAACTCACAATAGCTCTTTTTTAATAAATCTTTTACTGACCAGTCTATCGAGCTCTGCAACGGTAGGGCGTTGCGTGTATATGAAGAACAAACTATTATCTTTAAACTACTACTTAAAGTTATATTATGTATATTTATATTGCACCACCTACCTAGTTTTCATTGTTCTAATCGTTTACACCTTTAGTTGAATGGAAGATCGCTCTGTAGCGATAAGGCCGCCATTATATACTTATATATAACATGCTTTTTGTTTTGTTATATATGTATTTGTTTGTGGTGTACAATAGAAGTATATTCATTTTATTCATAAATCGTATTAGCATTTCTCATTACAGTCTACTTCAGTTCACTGCTGAAAATAAGCCTCCACATTGATTATGATTTCTTATATTTACGCGAACACTACACATTGAAGTAATACTAGTTTTTACGGAATTTATCGCGTATATTTAACTTTTTAAATACCTGACGTTTCGAACGCTTTACAGCACTCATGGTCACGGGCGGGACTGAGATGTTCAACGTCCAGATGTCATAGTTAACCGCGGTTACCATAGATTAAAATTTAACTTTTGTTCCGATCTACACAGTATGAACTTATGGTATCTTGAAGTCTTGCAGTTGTATGCTTGGGTTGGGATTGAATTTTATTTATTATAGGATCCCAAGCAGATGGTAGCACCCAACCATCTACTCTATTGAAATTAGGATGTTTTTTTGATTTCAATAGCCTCGCGAATCATCCTTGGAAAGAATCGGTGTTCTTTAGCGAGGATTTGTGGTCTATCAAATCTGATGTAGTGACGGGAGCGATCCTGTACGTGTTTACAGACTGCAGACTTCCCAGAACGTCGATTCTTCACATCAGCTGTATGTTCTTTAACGCGGGTTTTAATTGATCTTTTAGTTTGTCCTATGTAGGAGAGACCACATTCACAATCAAGCTTGTACACTCCTGCATCTTGCAGAGGGACATTATACTTGACTGATGGTAAAAACTGACCAATCTTCTTCAGCGGCTTGAAGTATGTTTTGATTGAAGCGCGCTTCAAGATGTAGCCAATCTTGTTAGTGACTCCTCTAACATATGGCAGTACAGCAGGTACACGCTCGACTGCGGTCGGCTTCACTCGTTCACTGTGACGTAGGTGCGGGACTCGAAGCTTGTTGTCATGCAAAACTTGCTTGACATGGTGGAGCTTGGCAGCCAGGTGCTTACTGTCACAGATCCCTCGTGCTCTCTGAAACAAGGATTTACCCACGGTAGCTAACTGTGAAGGATGGTGGTGAGAATCACCGTTTAAATATCTCCTTCTCCTCCAGATAATCCCCATAGATTGCCTCATAAAGGAGGTATATCTCCTCTTATGGTATTTTCTCTCTCTCTCACCTCTTACGATACCCACGGAATGATATGGGGTAGTGGATATCCTTACACCGTCACTTCACGGATAAACGTTCAATATGTTTACAACCTATATTTGTCACATTTCTGGACACTGACCATGACCCATTTTTGAGATAGTTTTAGGGAAAGAAAGTGTCCCGCTGCGTTGCTTCAGTCCGTGTTAGCGGGCTACACATGTTTTCGATTATATTAAATTATCTAGATAACCAGGTTTCCTACACCGCCGAGCAAGTGGTATATCAGTACTCAAAATTAACAATTTCATTGGTGTCGGCGAGAATCGAATCCGGGATTCTCGCGTGTCAGGTTTACGGTAAGTGCTTAACCCTTGAGCTACCACGGATTTAATTAAGTATTAATTATCCATTAACAAATTGAAATATTTTGCAGAAATAAATTTATAGATAATCATAAAATATTTTTAAAAATATAATAGAATAGTTAAAAATTGTTGAATAATTTATGTTTTAGACGTTCTCTTGTCCGCAGTATTATCACCATAATATAAGTGAATTATGAACAACCGACGCCAAGGAAGGAAAGTCGCTTAAAATAAAATAATGTTCAGAGTAACATTATTTCAAACTCCAAACTCTTCTATTTCTTACTCACAGAGAGACATTAAAGTGTTATTATAAATTAAAAAGTTAATTCTCTAGGTGTAGTTTTTTTACGGAAGTAAGCAGAATGTTAATCACACGTATCAGAATATTAACCAACGTCTAGATGTTCTTAGTGGAGTTAAAAAAAGATTTACAGTAATTTTTCCACACTAGTAAACTTGTATGATGCAAGCCTTACAGGTATTATAAAACTAGGTGAGGTGGGTCAGCCTAGTAATATGTAATTATTTTAATGGAGATAATGTGATATTTTGTGTGCGTTTTTGAGTTTATTTAATTCCATTCATGCTTCAGTATTATTTCTTAAAAACCTGAAAACTTATTGAACGAATTCCCATTTTTTTATACAGAACCGTTGGCCGCTTTGGTAACAGCGACAGATACCCGTAGAATTGAAATAGAACATTCAAAACAGTTTAGATTGTATCTTTTGATGCCAGTACTTTTAAAATAGAGATTCATTTAAATCTTCGAATCGACGGAACAAATTGAAACTACGATTGTGCAGTTTCATTTATTTTGAATACTTTTCTTACCCATCGGTTGTCGGTTCGTTGAGTTATATGGCGGGCATATTACCACGTCATTATACTGATCCGTTAATCTATGTCGGTTACTCGTGGTTTACCAGGAGGTAGGACTCCATTTGTGACTAGGAGTCCGTCTGGTTAGGTAGCATTATTTTATTTTGACAAGTGGGTAGAGAACCGTAATGATTTTATTAAATTCAGTTGTTAAGAGGAAGATGCAGCTAATCGTCTCCTTTCAATTACCCTCTGTTGCCTCTTACGACACTCACGGAATGAAATAGGGAAGGAGATATTCGTACACCGTACCGTACCGTTCATAATGTCAAAACCACTCCTCATATGTCAGTAAAATTGCGAGTGAATCTTAATAAGTAAACGATAAACGTATTCATAATGATTATAAATAATTATACTCGTAAACACAAAACTGTACATTGAGTATTTTCGAGAAAAAATAAGTGGCTTTTATTAGAAAAACGTAACTGATGACAAAAAGTGACTTCTTAGAATTTTTGTCTGTTTGTCTGTGTGTATGGTAGGGCTTCACGCCAAAACTACTGGATAGATTGACTTGAAATTCAGCAAAAATGTTCTTTGTAAACCAAGGAAGGCTTTACGCTACATATTATCACGCCGTATGTTATAGGGGGTAAGCAGTATTGATTTTAAAAGGTTTTTCTCCGTAATTCAATGCACAAAATAATTGAATGCACGAAATGATATGTTATTAGTTAAAATAAAAATAAAAATTTAATTCTGGGAACATAATAATCACGCTATTTTTATAAAGGAGCGGGGTAGTAATATTATAAATTGCAAAGGAACAGCTGTTTAACAATATGTTAACCGTCAAAAATGTTTACCGCATTAAATGGTGCAAGTTTAAATCCCATAATATTGTTTTGAAAAATCGTAAGTTTTGTTTATTTTTTGCACTTTTTATGTGCATTAGGAAATCCGAGAACTTTACATGTCCTATCTAATTGTATGGAGAGTTTCACACCAATATTACTAAACTTGGTATGACATTTCTTAGAAGATTTGCTCACCTTACCGTACTAACCAATCACTGGGGTACTATTCGACATTACTATTTAGTGAAACTAGGTTTTAGCGTTTGGAAAGGATTTTCTTTGATAAGTCGTTCACCTGAACCCTCGTCCTTTAATCAGCATCATCCAATAATATAATGAAAGTTTATGTTTGCATACTGAACATTATTTTCTTATTAAATTGAAATGACAAAGGAACTTTCAGCTACCTGATAGTAAGTGGCAACTGCGTCCCATGGACGCCTACAGCAAGCTTCAAACAAAATAGGCTATAATGCGTTTTCATTTCGGAGGACTAAGTTGAAATGCCTCATAGTCTTATTATACTGGTTCTCTATACCCTTTATACCGGAATACAGCACTGCAATTGCACTGCTATGTGGTGGCTAGAAAAGTCAAGAGGGTGGTACCTTCTCAGATGGAATCCTAGGCAAGAAAGAAGACCTGCCAACTACAGTTTAAAAAAAGGTTGATTCCTCACTCTGTTACCTTAACTTGTGTTATAATCAGTGGTCGGAGTAGGTACAGCTGTTTGGAGTGAATGACCGCAAACATTGATGTTAACATGGATATACCTCTGAAATCCCGGGTGTTGAAATTGTCGATTGATTTAAGTGAGTTAATATGCGCAGGTATTAGATGAGCAACCAAACAGTAAATACTTACTTATATACACACACAGGAATCCTGGAATGTTGTTAGAGGTAGCTTCGTGAAATGTGAATTAATTAAGTAAAACTGTTAGAAACAATACTAAATACATTTTACTGCACAAGTAAATATTAAATACCTACACAATACAGAATGAAAAAGGATGTAAAGAGCTTTATAATTTTTTTATTTAAACAGAGAGAAGAAATTTTTATTGATCACTTTTTCATTACCTATACATACTATTTTTCTCGTTGTTAATATATAGAAAATGTTTTCCGTCTTTCTCTAACAAAGCAATTTATCTTTCTTTTATTTTTATATGTTTATGCTCCATGTTGCAACGCAACCCGTCGTACTAGGCGGCACTAAAAGTATCGGGAATGGAATATTTCCACTGTTCCTGTCATATTAAAATCTTTTTAATTGAAAACTCCTTGGTTTTAAAAATCGAATACCATTTATTTATTTAAAAAAAAGATTCTCGGTCTTGTCACAAGGTTTTGTCAAACTTGTTTAGTCGTTGAGAAAATGGAATTGACTCGAGAAAATTCAAGAGCGATGATTTATTGTGACTTTCGAAGTGGTTTAGCACAAAAACTGTGTGTTGAACGGATGTAATTTATGCATTTGGTGACGAAACCCCATCCAAAACCACAATTTATCACTGGTTTGCTGAATTTCAACGTGAACGTGTCAAGCTCAGTGATGATCCCCGTCAAGTTCGTCCATAAACTGCAGTCACCCAAGAAAACGTTGATGATGTGCGTAAGCTGATTGAGGAAGATCGACATGTGACATACTGCGAAATTCAGGCAACTTTAGAAATTTGTCATGAGTCAAACACAAATAATCTTACATGGACAATTAGGTGTAAAAAGTTGTTTTCCCGATGGATACCGCATTCACTCTGTGAAGAGCAAAAAGCGGCTCGCGTTACTTGGTGCGTCAGAACTCTCGAAAGATTCCACGCAGGATCCTCAAATGCTGTATACAACATCGTATTAGGTGACGAATCCTGGATATACGCGTACGAAACCGAAACAAAAACCAGTCACGAGTTTGGGTGTTCTCTTGAAAGACAAAGAACGCATAATGCCGAATGGTATTCTAGCATTTGTTTGCCACAGGTCGTTTCTGAACTCCGTAAAGAGAACTGCAACCGCCGCATCATCCTCCATCACGACAATGCAAGTTCTCACACCGCACACAGAACAAAAGAGTTTTTAGAGCAAGAAAACATAGAATTATTAGACCATCCGCCATACAGCCCCGACCTAAGCCCTAATGATTTCTATACTTTCCCTAAAATAAAGAATAAATTGCGTGGACAGAGATTTTCATCACCTGATTCTTCAGGCTTTGGATGCCTACAAAACGGCCATTTTGGAGTACCCAACTTCCGAATGGAATGGTTGCTTAAATGATTGGTTCCATCGTATGGAAAAATGTGTCAAATTTTGTGGAGAATACTTGGAAAAGCAATAAATACATTTTTAAATAGTAATGTTGTGTCACTTCCTTGACTCCCGAAATTTTCAGTGCCGCCCTCGTACAAGCTGTTTTCGTTGCTTATTTTTTGTCTCTTTCTATTTTAAAACGTCCAAAGTATTAGCTATCTCACTTACGCAGATACAGGTACATTACAGCGGGCTTTACACACTCTCTTGTTTCGGCTTGTATAGTGCGCACGTGTGATTTATTGTTTCTTATTTTGTTTGGCGTTGGCTTGTTAACTGGTTTCTGGAATCTTACTAACAGGAATACTTTGGCTTGGATTTACGGATTTTGATTTGTTTTTTGTGGACTGGACTGTTTGTTTGATTTTTTTTTCACTCATTTGGGTAAGTCTTTTTTATTTTTATAATATCTACTTACTACTAAGGACATTCAGTGAAAAACCAAGGTAATTGTCCTCTGCTAAATACACATTTTTTCAGCCTTCTGAAGTTCCAAAGGAAGCTTTATAGTTTCACCATGTCCGTTTGTTTGTCACAGCCCACAGCCATTTTTTATTACAAAAGTTTAAAGTGGAATTTTTCGTTGGTGACCTGAGTAGCAGGGAACTTGTTTACTTAAATTGTGCTCTCCCGCTACCCTACCTTGTAGGTGATCCGACACGCACCTGACCGTTTTGTTCTAATACAATCTTGTGTTAAAACCTAAGTCAATTAGAATTCAAGGTGGACTAAGATCTCCCCCTCGCACACCCATTCAAGCACCGCGTTTACCTACAGTAACCATTTTCATTGGCTATTGACTGCTCTTACCCAAATATTTTCGGAGACGAGTTTGACAGTGTTCTATCTGATTGTCTTGATCGGCTAACAAAATGCATTTGAATTATGTATGTCATACTTACTATGGAACAATTTTTCGTGAATTTTTCATACCGTTTTTTCGTTATTTCGACTATTTATTGGAAAGATTTTAACTGTTTACTATTATTTTAGGGCGACAAACTGAAATACTTCATATATCTATGTTATGTCCGCATGTAGCAAATTGCAAATATACCTCTACCAACTCCTATAAAAACCACTAAAACATTGTCTTTTTAATTCCGAGAATTCCTGGGATTCCGGAAAATATTTGGTATATCCATGTTATGTCCGCATGTCGCAAGTAGCAAAAACAGCGCAAACTACTCCGACCTATAGTTATAATAAATGACTTATATTGAAGAGTGTGGTTTGCAACATGATAATGTGACCAGGATTAAGAAAGGAATGCTTCGTTGGTTTGGTCATGTGGAAAGAATGAATGAGGGAAGAATGACAAAGTAAATTTATGTTGCGGAAGTGAACGGCAGAGTTAGAAAGGGACGTCCTAGGCGAAAGTTTATCGACCAAATTGGCGATATATTGAAAATGGGCCAAATTAGGAGTACCCTTAACCGACGAGCATGTGTGCGTAGGTATATGGATGTGAAGAAGGCGAGAGAGGTGTGTCAGGATCGTGCCAAATGCAAGTCTGTAGTCTCTGCCTACCCCTCTGGGTGACAGGCGTGAGTGTCAATGTTATTTTATGTTTTTATGTTACTTATGTTGGTATCATATGGTGTAAATTAATTTTGTTATAGTTCATTCTTAATTTATATCCCAATTAAAAGCAACGCTTAAACCCTTATATATTAGTTTATCGTATCAGAATTTGGTGTGTTATTAAAGGTGTTTACAGTGAGGGTTAATTATAGCAATTTGTTCTTAGCATTACGTAAGCTTAATTGTAGAAAATCGGATTATAAATTCAGCAATTAACACAAATCAAATCCATCCAATTTCTAGTAAAGGGCCATCAATCATCCGTTTATAGTCAGTAGTATTAGTATTAATATTCGTGTTAAAGTGAAAATATTTTAACCCAGTTGGAACCATAGGAAGATAATTTGAAAGTCCACCTACGATCATTGCTTTATTTTTTTATAGTTCTTAATGAATATGTGTGACAAACGAGTAGTATAAATGGTATCCGGTTCTAGCATCATGCTTCTATTTTACGCTGGTATTCCGTGAGAATGTGGTCTTACCCCGGTCGAGCCGATCCGTTTGTGCTACAATCAAAATATAACTGCAACGTGGCTCTACAGTGTAAACGTACCTCTTTATATTTTACATAGTATATTTGTGGTATCTATATAATTTTCTCGTCTGGTTGGGTTCTATAAATATATAATTTTAAGTTAAAATGAAAAGATAAATATACATAAATATCAATAAAAGAAAATAAATACAAAAAATACATAAATAAATAAGATCAAACCAGATGGAAGCCCTTGGCAGGGGAGACCAGACGGCCGAGGTTTAGGAGGAAAGGGAAAGAAACCGGCGGACGATGCGGGCGGTATCGAGGAGCGCCGCCTTCTGCATGTGAGCTCGGAGCGGTCCGTCACGGAGTCCCAGTCGCTTCAGATGACCCGAGAGGCTGACTGGGATTAGCCCATTCGCAGAGACAACTACAGGAATAATTTCAGCCGGCAGACCACCCCACATGTCGGTCACCTCGTGAGCCAGGTCCAGATATTTTGTTCGTTTATCTTACACAGTATTATTATTATTATCGGAATTTCAACATACAAATCCGGTAGACAATAAATTTAAATTTATGATATCTCTTGACAACAGATTCCTTCAGTTGTTGATCCAACTGTGAAACCCCTATCACATGTGAAACCATTACATATGAAACTACAACAAAATGACAATATTTTGATTATTTCGTTGGTGGAATGTTTGTAAATGCGACTGTTGATCATGAGGTCGTAGTTTCGAATCCCAGGTCTAGCCAAAACAAATCAGTTATTGAGCTAGGAGTCAGGAAGTTGGCGGTATCTCAACCCCGTGCGTCAGAAAGCACGTAAAGCCTTTGGTACTGCCCATGACTTCTCTCCGGTCATGTCGGTTTACCGTTCCAGCGGACTTTGAGAGTCAGGGAACAAAGAGCGCAGCTGTGCTTGCGCATATATTTGGGCACTATAATCCTGTCCTAATCTGATGGTTAGTCTCCGTTGAGACTGACCGTCGTGACCGAAATTCGTTCCGGAGGACGTTAAATATATTTAGATAGCTTAGTGTAAACAAACATTAATTACCATTAATTTTCGTAGCCTTTAGTTCATCATATAATGTCAAAGAATGTTTTCAGCCGATGTTTTCATTTAATAAAAATCTTTGCATGTTTAGTTACACGGTCTAGGCAACAAACTTGGTGGTGAGGAGACTCCTTTGTGTGGTGTTAGAAGTCCGTCTGGTTAGGGATCAACCACTCACCTTTTTCTGCCACCAATCAGCTGTTCCTGCAGCGCTGTGTTCCGGTCTAAAGGGTATAGAGTGCCAGTCCTCAGAGGTGCAACGCGCCTTTAGCCTTCTTTGTTTGAAGTTGGCTGCAGGTGTTATAAGACTGCAGTAGCTAGTTATCATCTGGCGGAATAAAAGTTTGTTTGTCAGTCCCAAAAAAAAAGTTTGATGCAAAAGGTTTGCAGTATTACTATATACATAACACGCTCCATTGATTTTATGATGACGTTGAAAAGTCGTTTAGAAGTACAATAAAAAGATAACGAAAATAGAAAGGAGGCTAATGGTGTATTATATTATTTAAATAAATACTAATAAAATTAATGTTCAAGTTTTGTAAAGACTTATACGGTAACCTAATATTTTATTAAAATTGAATTACTTATTACGACTAACGCGAGCTGTCTAGAACTTTTGACCCGTACTAACTTTGAAAGCCTTCTCGATTACAGTTTCATACTACTTTAAAACTGTAGACAGGATGTCATCTTGCACTACGTTTGTAAAGATACGACATTGATAGATTCTAAATAGGTTTAATTTAAATTAAAGCATCATGATTGATAATTTTGTCTAATACTTTGTGTAATATTCTTAGCTCTAACAGGTTTTGCTTCTTAAATTTTAAAATTTATAACTTTGTTTTCAAAACTTGCTAAAAGTCTATTTATATTAGTTTTAAAATTATATTTAATATAAATGATACTTAAATAGTTTTCATAGATATGTAACTGTGAAAACGATTAAGCGATTTGGACTCCACCTTAAGGGAGAGCAGGTGTCGACAATTCTTGCGAAAACTAGGCCACAATAATGTATTCCATCATTATTCATTCTAATGTTCTCAAAAACACTTCCTGATATAAAAAGTTTTAATTAAAAACTAAGTAAAACGTCCCACATCCATCTCTCTTTCATTTCTGACTTCCCAATTTAATAACAATAAGAAACTTTCACACGTTTATTCAAGAAACTGCAATAAATTTGTTTCTTAGTAAACTGCACGTCAGGCTTGTAGCAAAGAATTCATCCAAAATGTGTGATATTTTATTAGCTGACAACACGTACATCGAATCATCTTTAATATAATATCATATCATTTAATTATTTCTTATATTACCACAAATAGTACAACATAAGTGAAATAAACATAAGTGAAAGCAAATCTTAAATTTACTTACTCCCGATGTTCCGGATGTTTTACTAACGTAATACCATATTACTACCGTATATCCGAGAAGTAGCAAACAAGATTTGCTAGTGACTATATCTGGAAGCCCTCTCTCCTTGCTAAGCCATTGACTGAGGGAAAGTATCGTGAGGAAACCTACGTGTCAGAGAACTTAAAAAATATTTTCCCGAACATGTTAACACGCTTTTAAGCGGCACCGCACCGCTCAGGACTGAGAAGGGGCACAGGTTATATTATACATATAGGATGTAGCCTGTTACTTTATTTTATTACCTTGCAAAACACAAGACAAAGACAAATATTTGTTACCCATAGCAATAGTTTTTCTTTTCATTATTTGAACCTGTGGCCTCCAACGCTGTAGACAAACTCTTAACTACAGCGCAACTGAGACGTTAATACATTATTAAAGAGTAAAAGATAAAAACTATTACTTTAAACATGTACAAGCCTGTTTTACTTTCTTTGCATATTACAGCCTGGAAAACCTTGTGACAGCAAGGCGCTCTCAAAGCAATTGTTTTCTATTTTAACTTTGAAAGTTTGTTGGCTCCGCTTGTTATTTAAAGTTGACTTTAAGCTTTGTCATTGTTTGCAAGTTGCAAGTGCGGCTTAGGAAAATTTAAACATTTATTTCTACGATAGTATACTCTCTCGTAAGTCTTTCTTTCGACTTACTTCAGTTAATACTTTGCTTTTCGCTCAACATCCGTAAGTAATATATTTTTCGTACTTCAACGATATTTTGATATTTGAAAATTTTGATTACAACATTACAAAGAATAGATTCAGAACGAATACGTAACTTTTTATTCAATATACAACATTTGAATACAGTCGTATGAAAAACTACATATAACGTTAGCATGCTCCTCTTTAAAATCTCTTTTTACTCGAATCCTCCAGAAGGAGGATTTTGTTTTTCGAGGGTATTTCTATGTGTAAGTATATCTATTTCTTTGACATGATCTATAGCCTAAACATCTTAATAGATTTCAACATAGTATGGGGTGTCGTTACATTTGTCTTGGTTGTGAATATATATAAATTATTATTATTTCAGTGAACTCTTTTACACAGTCGGATTTTTTAAATTTCTGTTTTGACCATTGGGCTTATCTTACAAAGACTTTGAGCAGTTGATCCGTATTTTTCAGACGGGCTTAGCTCTTATATATACGTAATATATAAAAGTTTAGCCCGTCTAGAAAATTGAGTACATCGTTCAAGGAAAACCATTAACTTGAATCTCATGATTGTGCCTCAATTAGAAACTAGTGATGAAAAACAAAGGGAACAAATAGAAAGGAAATTATCGTCGATATTAATGCCCCACTACGCGTAAGTAGCCATTTGCGAGTGAGATAGCTTGACAGTGCGTGAGTTATAGCGACTTCGTGTGACTGCAAATAAGATACCGTGACTGCGTGTGCGGTAGTGTGACTGCATGTGAGGTAGCGTGACTGCTCGTAAAGTAGCCTGTGATAACGCAAAAGAGTTTTGATTTTTTATTGAGGATAGATAGTAAGTTTTTATGGGCCAGAGCATCCATTAAGAACTAAGCGGAATGTAGTTATAGAAAACTATTCATCAACTCTATGCATCCCTTACAGCCTATATAAGTCCACTGCTGAACATTGGTCTTCCTTATATCACTGCACAAGGCCGGTCTTTTTTTGAACGATGAGTGGGATCAATTTTGGCCTACGGAAATTTGTTTTAGAAAATTTAGATATATCGCCCCATGGAAAGAGAACCGAGGAATGAGAACAAAATTACAAATAAATAATATTGATAAGTCAGATATATCATTTATTTCCTTCAACTAAATCAGTTATAAGATCTCTTGCTTAAATAAGAGGGTTATGAGAAAAATACCACTTGTTGTAACGGTCACGGTTTTTTTATTGCTATAGACCCAGAATTTGAATGCTGCGGTATATCGGCCATTGACACGTCTCTGGAACTAATCCGCGAAAAACAGTGGTATGATATGGTGGTGCAGCACTTCAATGGAATAAGCAAATATTATCTACGTGTGCCTTCACACCTTGTTATAACGACAGGATGTGTGCTGTGATACTAAGGCAAGGAAATAGATACATGCTCGTTCTGAGTGTTTATATACCTACTGACAGTGAAGACAACCTAGGGGAGTTTTACAACCTGTTTATGATATATTAGTGCAGTCATAGAAAGAGCAGATATAGAAACAGTTTTTACTCTAGGAGACTTCAATGCCCACCCTCCTCATCACTTTTAAACTATACATTAATGAAGATTAAGCTTATGCATTTATGTAATTAGGTCTACTTAAACTGATATACGTACTGTATTACTGGTATTACTAACTTTATTTAGTTAAAGTTCAGAAATCACAGTTGAACAATATCTTTGAATTTGTTATTACGGGTTGTTTAGTTTTCATCGCTTTCACTAGTTTATGACTCAATAAAACATGATCTATAGTCATACAAAATGTACGTGGTGAATAGGTTTGTTTAATTAATATCTTTATTATCTTTGTTATTAAACGTTACCCTTTGGACTTTGTACAATGTAGTAGAGGCAGTTTAGATACATTAATTTCGCGAGGGCAAATATCCAACCCGGAAAATTGTTTGGAAGAAATAGCTCAGATGCGCTGAGAGCCGCGGGTTTGAATCCCGCACGGAACAAGTATTTGTATGGCGTACAAATAATTATTCTGAATTTTTGTCATTGTGCAATTTATGTTTGTAAACTGCCTTCACGATATACGGTTCACAGTGTGAGGATAACGTTCTTTGAAGGAATTAAAAACAAAATTAAAAACTTTAATGAACCGCCTTGCTGTGAATCAGTTGAATCAATTAAAATGAAAAATTGAGAAGCGGTGAAAAGGCGACTAACCTAATAGAATGTCTTATTTAAAACTTTTGCAAACCAGTTAGTTCTGTGCCACCTGAACTGCAAATTATAACAAAAGACCACAAAATCTTAAAAGTGCGTTTTTGCTTGTGACAGTAATTGAATTATATTTTTGATCTTTTAACTTACGTAGGTCCAATGAAAAGTCGCCGGGAATTTTCTTAAGTGATTGTCTCATTTAAAACTTTTGCAAACCAGTTAGTTCTGTGCCACCTCAACTGCAAATTATAACAAAAGACCACAAAATCGTAAAAACCCCTTCTTGCTTGTGACAGTAATTGAATTCTATTTGTGATTTTTCACCTATTTCCTTAACATCATCAGCCTCATATCTGCTGGTCACCTTTTTACAGTGTCAATGTAATGAAACTTACGATACATAATTTAAAAAGCGATTAAAGAAAACATGAAAGAAAGGCGTTACTAGGATAACTCCGCACGAAAAAGAGTAATGTCCTGTTTTTTTTTTATATAAAACTAATAACAAATGAACTTACAGTCCACATGATGGTAAGTGGCTGCTGCAGTCCATGGACACCTGCAGCCAACTTCAAACAAATAGGACAGATACGTTGTCACCTCTGAGGGCTAACATGGAATGCCTCACAGCCTGCAATTATACTGGCTCTCTTCAGAACGGAACACAGCAGCGCGAGTACTGCGAGGTGGCGGCAGGAATAGGTCAGAGATCTCCTTAATAGAAACGAAGTTCTACCACCAACTAAACCTCGTAAGACAAGCATAACGTCTGCGCATGCAGGTGACTCAGAACCGTAGACTCTTGGACAATGGACTCGTCATGGGCTGTAAATAATATTTTACGTTGAAAGTCATTAGAACCACACTGTAGCATTTTATGGCTGCATCAAGAATAAGTTAGCTCGACTGGGGAAGGAACGCACGATCTTTAAACTGCGGACGTTCTTTCTGTATGGTGCGTGAGGAGAATCAGTGTTTCCTTTTATGAATCCCTCATCTGTCTTAGTCCTTAGGGATGAGGTGACGCATATACATTTTGATACTGCATTTTAAACTTATTATTATTATTTATTTAATTATACGTGGTAGAGCCATGCTGCAGTTATATTAGTAGTATAGTTGTAGCACGAATGGGTCGGCTCAACCGGGGAAGGACAACGCTCTCACAGAATACCAGCGTCAAACAGTAGCTTAATGCTACTGTATTTCGTATGGTGAGTGTAGAGAACCGGATACGTTTTTTACGGGAAACGAGGTATACCATGTAAGTTCTCACGGGTGACAACGCATCAGCATTTTGATTCGTAATCGAAGACAGATGTAGATGTTTATGGGCCTTAGCAACCACTTACCATCAGGTGGACTGTGCGCTCTTTTATCACCCTATTCTGTAAAAAAATTGTACAAGTTCACCTAACGTATCCTATCATCTAACACAACACACATTCTGTGTACCTCAGTAATGTAACAACAATAATGACAAACAAAAATAAAACAATGAATGTAAATTTTATAGAACGTGCATAATGCATAATATATTACTTTGTTAAAGTTTATCAAATAAATTAAACTGCGTTTAAATATTTCTCTTTTACATACACATACACGAGAACTAACGTTTCAGTGTTTAAGGGAAGAGGACTCCTGCTTGACGTGGAGCAAGTGTCAACAATACTTGTTGGAACTGGGCCACGATACTTCAACAACATGACACCATTTCTCTTTTAAAATTAATTAATCTTATTATGCTTTTCATTTTGCTATAAATAGAACATCATTAATTTGAATGACAAGACTTTTTTTCTCTTGCTTTAAATTAACGCGAGTCGTAATTTTAAGTACAGATAGTGGTATTACCAGAGTAGATCTGGATAGACTTATTTAAATACAATTTATTTTTCTTATATTTTTAAAGTGACTCAACTTAAAAGTACTTCTAAATATAAGCGGCAATTGTAGCCTGCACATGAACACCTGCAACTTAACGTCAAACAAAGAAAATGCAAATGCCTTACAACGCCTTAAAGTATGTATATTAATTTTATCACGTGTTACGTTTTGGATAACATTATGAAGATTACATTATAATCTTCTTTGACTTCTTATTATAAACTATATTTCATTATAAATAAATAACAAAACTTTCTAAATCAAAGTTATTATTATTTTGAAATGAATGCGCTTTCTACGATTAAATTTTATTTCCCTTTAAAAATATTATATCTAAAAAAGAAACCTTTTCAAAAAATAACTTTTAATTTAATGTAAAACCCAACTTCCCAAAATTTTGTTCTCTGAGGTCTACTTCAAAGAACTAAAAGGAACAAAATAGTTTTCTCTTCAGCTTATGAAGTCGTTGCTGACGCGATATATATATATATATATATATATATATATATATATATATATATATATATATATATATATATATATATATGTAAGACCTCAGAAGCTATTACGCGAAAACTTTTAATAAAAGTTTAATTTCTAGACTGTCTTGAGTTGAAGGAATCAATCACGTCACACATTTATAACATAGATCATCGAGATAAATAAAGACGAGGAAAGTAATAAGCATATTTCTTATGACAACTGAAAATTATAATATTCTAATATAAAAACTGTGTAACTCCCCTCTTGATTCAACTATGGCAAAACTAAAGTAATCAAAAGGTTAAGTTTAGAAGGACTTATATATACTGAGAAACTTGGAAAGAATATCACTAGCTCTAGTTACCACCTCATATGTCGCTAAATAGTTTCATTAAAAACACCATCTCAACTTTTTTAATTCCTGACATTTCGGGTACTTTACAGCACCATCAGCATGGTCACGTGGAGACTGAGGTATTTGACGTCCCGATGTCACAGTTAACGAAGTCTACTTTCAATTTTTAATTATTAATTTTGGTCCGATTTACGCAAAACGAGCTTACTGTATCTTGACGTCTTACAGTGGTGCGCTTGGATCTGGATTTAATTTTGTTTATAATACAAGTAGATGGTAGTACACAGCTATCTTCTCTATTGAAATTAGGATTTTTTTTTATTTCAATAGCCTCGCGAATCATCTTTTGTATGAATCGGTAAATCTATTTAATCAGTACATCTATTTAATAAAAAAGTAATCGTAAAAAAAAGTATAGTGCTGTAAAAAACCGATTAACCTTTCTATATTATTTCAGTAGCAGGCACCTTTAACCTTTACTTGTATGAAGCTTTTTCCTGTTGCTTGCTTTGGCATATAATACATTAAAATAAAATTACTATCAATAAAAGTACTCTCCTTTCTGACAAAGTAATGGAAAAAACAGTGCACCGCGTGCTCTAGTGCATGTTGATTAATATAATTTATTTCTCAGGCATGCTGCTGTATTTCATATGATAAGTGTAGAGAACCAGATATCCTTATTACTGGAAACGAGGCATTCCATCTTAGTCCTCAGTGGTGATAACGCATCTGCATTTTGATTCTTAATTGAAGATAAATGTAGGAAAGTCTATGCGCCACGGCATCCACTTACTATCAGGTTGACTGTGTGCTCGTTTGTCACCCATATTCTTAAAAAAAATGCTGGATTTTTCACATTTCTCTCTAATTTGCCACACATTGCACGCGGATTGACTTTTCATAGTTTTTTTTTAAAATAATTATGTGGTTGTTATCAGGAAGATGCTGCTGCCTGCGTGACTTAGGTTCCCTCTGCCGTCCCTAACGACATACACAGGATGACAATACGCGGTAGTGGTTTCTCCCTCATGCCGTCACTATGATATGTTGTACTATACGTACACACAGTACAACATGATAATTACAAACAAAATAACATTAAAAAAATCAAAGAAAAACTGCTCAATCTTCTAAGTTCAAAAAATATTTGCATGAATATGTAACGGACTCAAAACTATGGCTTTCTCACTAAACTTAAAGTTAACGTTAAATAACAAGTAAAACCATCAAATTTAAATGTAATAATCAAATAAAGAAAAATAAACTAATTTTACCAAATAGATCCTAAAATCACACATAAGTCACAGTGTTTTATCTGCCGACTTCAGTAACTATTAAGTGATCATATTTTTATTTCTTTTTGTTTTTGATGTCAGGTTTTACGATTTTTTTTAAATAAAATAACTATCTTACACTTTCTATTCTAAGAATATATTACAAGTTCAAAGTACAAACTAGAATTCCGTTTAAATGGTAACATTAAAACCTATTCCTTTATTTTTTTACCCTCAGGGGTGAATTTTGTTTTTCAAATTTATAGAACCATAGGACCCCTGGAGTGTAACCAATTTCAAACTATTACATACCGTTATAGCCTATTTAAGTCCATAGGGGGGGATATTTGTCATAGTTGTCACACTAAGCAACCGGGTCGACAAACGCGGTTTTTAATTATAAGTCGTTATTAAGAAGACGCTGTTGCCCTTCTTTTGAATTATTTATCCCTGTTGCCTCTTACGATACCTACCATGTAAGGTATATATTTACACCGTTACTACGCGGTAAAAATTATTTTAAATTTCAATCAAATGACCAAAAATTAATATTCTAAAACTGAAGGAAGCCGGACTAACTTGGGACGTCCAACATCTCAGCCCCCCCCCCCCTCCCGCTTTGACCATGGGTGCTTTAAAGCACCCGAAACGTCGGGGTTTAATAATAAACTCGCCGCTCACTTAGCGGTCAGCTGCCGTAGAGTCTATATTACCTGAGGATGCCTCGTGTAGAGGCGAAACACGTGTCGTATTATCGTCGATGGTGTGTCTTACCTGGAATAGTGGTGTTGAGAGTAGTGGTGCTTGGTCTAGTGGTGACGGAGTTCGTGTATGCAATTGAGGGAGGGCGGGAGGTGCGCTTTAATCCAGGTAAGACACATCATTTTATATGTTTAGCGGAAAGTTGCAAAGAAATTTATATTTTTATTTTTTAGCTATTATTTTAGCAGTGCAGACTAAAGAAACTCACTTTCATGATGTAATATTACTAAAGATGGTCAAGCAATCTTTTAGTTTTACTTATTATAGATATGTCAGTGTACAGCTTGACTACAACAACCCCACCCGGTGGTAAGTGGTTATAAAACCCTAGATTGTAAAGCACACTGGATTAACAAAAACAAAAGCTTATTCACTATTACCCTAAAGACAATTTTTTGGTTATATCTATCAAGACATTCTCAGCATCAGTCTGGAGATAATAAATTGGCTGTTTCACCCCCTTGCCTTGGAAAGCACGTAAAGCTGTTAGTCCTGTGTTCTCTTTTTCTGGTCATGAGGAAATACCGTCCCATTAGATTATGAGATGACCTACTGCTTGCACATACACTTGGGCACTAGAAAATTTCGTCTCTAGGACATTATTATATTTATAATATATGGTATGTAGCAGTGAATAAAACAAGTCCCATAAAGAAAGTTATGTGTTACTCATATACTTTCACTACTACTACAGGTTTACATGCAGAAACAGGACTTGAAACCACGTCACATATACCAGATGTACTTTCTACACAAATTCCTGGTACAAGTTCACATGAGAATTGCATAAGAGGTATTTCTTTATTTTTTTAAGGAGAGGGGGGGAGGAAACAAACATGTGGCTCACCTGATGGTTAGTGACTACCGCCGCCCATGAAGGACCACAACACCAGGGGAATTACAGGTGTGTTGCCAGCCTTCAAAAAAAGAGTAGATTCTTTTCTTGAATTTTTATTCATGTATTCCGTCGTGTATGGTATCATTGGGTAGATCTTTCAAAAACATTGGGGATATGGAAGAACATCTTTATGATTCAGGGGTTTGTTTGTGAAATATTAAGCTTTAGTCGTAATTTTCATCAAAGTCATGTGAACCCTCTAACAACTAAACCATTGTTTTTCCAAATGTGGAAAGTTACTCAATGGTAGCATATATAATGAAGTTAAAGGAAGACTATCGCAGCAAATTAGAATTAACTAGTTAAAAAGTTAGATTAGTAAAAATTTCATTACAATCCCATAGAAAATGACAAAACTAGCTGCATTATAACTTTGTAACGTTATTTTGAACTGTAAGAAATAAACATTTATGAAGAAATCTTACATGCTTATTACTTTTGCTTATTATATTTGGGTATATCTTTGGGTACATTTTTGGGTATATCTATCAAGACATTCTCAGCATCTGTCTGGAGATAATAAATTAGCTGTGTTTCACCGCCTTGCCTTGGAAAGCACGTAAAGCTGTTAGTCCTGTGTTCTCTTTTTTCCGGTCGTGAGGAAACACCGTCCCATTAGATTATGAGATGACCTATTGCTTGCACATACACTTGGGCACTATAAAATTTGGTCTCGAGGACATTAATATAATTATAATATATGGTATGTAGCAGTGTATAAAACAAGTCCAATAAAAAAAGTTATGTGTTACTCATATACTTTCTCTACTTTTACAGGTTTACATGCAGAAACGGAACTTGAACCCACGTCACATATACCAGACGTACTTTCTACACAAATTTCTGGTACCAAGTTCGCGTTAGAATCGCATAAGAGGTACCTATTTATTTATTTTTTAAGGAGTTGGGGGGAGGAGGAAACAAATATGTGGCTCACCTAATAGTAAGTGACTACCGCCGCCCATGAAGGACCACAACACCTGGTTACCACCACAACTGGTTAGTACACACATTTAAAAAGATTTGTTATGTTATTAAAGTATGATAACATTATCAAGTTCACATTTTAAAGATTAATAATGCTGCTTTAAAATGTATCTTTTTTTATTAAATTAATTTGTTAATTAACAACTTGAAATGTTTTATTAAAGGAAAAATGTACAAAACGTGTTATAAATAGCTTTTATAAGAATAAAGATGTTCAAACTTTAAATACTAGGAACAAACATAATCTTGTAATACTAGTTACTAGAATCCACTGAGTCAGTAGTGCTTTATAGGGCAATGTATTATACGCTTTTACAACAAAATTGCAGAAAATGTACAAAATTTGTCAATTAACAACTTGAAATGTTTTATTAAAGGAAAAATGTACAAAAAGTGTTATAAATAGCTTTCATAAGAATAAAGATGTTCAAACTTTAAACACTAGGAACAAACATAAGCTTGTAATACTAGTTAATAGAATCCACTGAGTCAGTAGTGCTTTATAGGGCAATGTATTATACGCTTTTACAACACAATTGAAGAAAATGTACAAAATTTGACAATTAACAACTTGAAATGTTTTATTAAAGAAAAAATTTACAAAAAGTGTTATAAATAGCTTTTATAAGAATAAAGATGTTCAAACTTTAAACACTAGGAACAAACATAATCTTGTAATACTAGTTACTAGAATCCATTGAGTCAGTAGTGCTTTATAGGGCAATGTATTATACGCTTTTACAACAAAATTGCAGAAAATGTACAAAATTTGTCAATTAACAACTTGAAATGTTTTATTAAAGGAAAAATGTACAAAAAGTGTTATAAATAGCTTTCATAAGAATAAAGATGTTCAAACTTTAAACACTAGGAACAAACATAAGCTTGTAATACTAGTTACTGGAATCCACTGAGTCAGTAGTGCTTTCACAACGAAATTTCATAAAATGTTCAAAATTTGTCAATTAACAATTTGAAATGTTTTATTAAAGGAAAAATGTACAAAAAGTGTTATTATAATATCAAAGAATACATAAAATAACTCCTGGGTATGAGGTGATCGCAATCATGCTTGTATGTACTATTAAAATTTGTTTAAAAAATGATATTGTAAAGGGAAATATGTTTAAAAAAAAGTCACGCTGGGTTTCTTGTTGGTTCTTCCCAGGACAGTGGTATCAGTGGTAAATAAAACACGATTTCCAATAAGTATTATGTAATAATCTATATTTAATTAAAAAAATGTTCTATTGTCTGTAATATAAGATATTTACTAACTAGTAGGGATATTGTATAAAGAAATCAATTGATATTGTGCAAATACTGTTAAATTTAACACATCTAATGTTATTCAATAACTAAGCAAAGAATTTTGAAACAAAAAACGTTTTAAAAATAACATGTTTTTTATTTTTTGGTATATGAACTTACAATTACCACAAGAAACATAAACAACTATTAATTACATTGCAGCACTTGCGCAATGTAATTAGTGGTTGTATATTAAATAAAAATATTAAGGTCCAAAAAAAGGGCGAGCCCAAAGCACCAGTATTTTAACGCCATCTATTAGGCAAAACAAGAACTTTAACTAAAATTAAATTTGAGTCGCACATCTATCTCTAGTATATATACAGTAATCTATGCTGGCGGCCGAGGCCTGGTGCTGTAGAGAAGTTAGCTGTGGACTTTGGGCTGGTTTTGTCAGTTATGATAAGACCTTACCTCCGGACTTGTTGGAGTGACCTGAAAGTGAATTTCAGTAACTAATACTGGAACACCTGGAATAGTAGAACTAAGTGCGCCGAATTTGGGCTCGTTTTGTTAGGTATGATGAGTCCTTACCTCCGGACTCGACGGAGTGACCTGAAGGTGTACTTTGGTAATCGCTATTGGAACTGGTCGCCGAGTACTACTAGGTGTGCCGAGTTTGGGCTCGTTTTGTTAGGTATGATGAGTCCTTACATCCGGACTTGATGGAGTGACCTGAAGGTGTATTTGGTAATCGCTATTGGAACTGGTCGCCGAGTAGCACTAGGTGTGCCGTGCTTGGGCTCATTTTGTTAGGTATGATGAGTCCTTAACACCGGACTTGAGGGAGTGACCTGAAGGTGTACTTTGGTAATCGCTATTGGAACTGGTCGCCGAGTATTACTAGGTGTGTCGTGTTTGGGCTCGTTTTGTTAAGTATGATGAGTCCTTACCTCCGGACTTGACAGAGTGACCTGAAGGTGTATTTTGGTAATCGGCATTGGAACAGGTCACCGAGTACTACTAGGTGTGCCGAGTTTAGCCTCGTTTTGTTAGGGATGACAAGCCCTTACCTCCGGACTTAACGGAGTGACCTGGAGGTGTACTTTGGTAATCGGTATAGGAACTGGTCGCCGAGTACTACTATGTGTGCCGTGCTTGGGCTCGTTTTGTTAGGTAGGACGAGCCCTTACCTCCAGACTTGACGGAGTGATCTGGAGGTGTACTTTGGTAATCAGTATTGGAACAGGTCGCCGATTACTACTAGGTGTGCCGAGGTTGGGCTCTTTTTGTTAAGTATGATGAGTCCTTACCTCCGGACTTGACGGAGTGACCTGAAGGTGTACTTTGGTAATCGGTATTGGAACTGGTTGCTGAGTACTACTAGGTGTGCCGAGTTAGGGCTCTTTTTGTTAGGTATGATGAGTCATTACCTCCGGACTTGACGGAGTGACCTAAAGGTGTACTTTGGTAATCGCTATTGGAACTGGTGGCCGAGTACTACTAGGTATGCCGAGTTTGGGCTCGTTTTGTTAGGTATTCTTCAACAAAATGAGCCCAAACCCGGCACACCTAGTAGTACCCAGCGACCAGTTCCAACACCGATTACCAAAGTACACCTTCAGGTCACTCCGTCAAGTCCGGAGGTAAGGGCTCATCATACCTAACCAAACGAGCCCAAACTCGGCACACCTAGTAGTACTCGGCGACCTGTTCCAATACTGATTACCAAAGTACACCTCCAGATCACTCCGTCAAGTCCGGAGGTAAGGGCTCGGCATACCTAACCAAACGAGCCCAAACTCGGCACACCTAGTAGTACTTGGTGACCTGTTCCAATGCCGATTACCAAAGTACACTTTCAGGTCACTCCATCAGGTCCGGAGGTAAGGGCTCGTCATACCTAACAAAACAAGCCCAAACTCGGCACACCTAGTCGTACTCGGCGACCTGTTCCAATACCGATTACCAAAGTACACCTTCAGGTCACTCCATCAAGTCCGGAGGTAAGGGCTCGTCATAACCAACAAAACTAGACCAAACTCGGCACACCTAGTAGTACTCGGCGACCTGTTCCAATACCGATTACCAAAGTACACCTTCAGGTCACTCCATCAAGTCCGGAGGTAAGGGCTCGTCATAACCAACAAAACAAGACCAAACTCGGCACACCTAGTAGTACTCGGCGACCTGTTCCAATACCGATTACCAAAGTACACCTTCAGGTCACTCCATCAGGTCCGGAGGTAAGGACTCATCATACCTAACAAAAAGAGCCCAACCTCGACACACCTGGTAGTACTCGGCGACCAGTTCCAATACCGATTACCAAAGTACACCTTCAGGTCACTCCGTCAAGTCCGGAGGTAAGGGCTCATCATACCTAACAAAACGAGCCCAAACTCGGCACACCTAGCAATACTCGGTGACCTGTTCCAATGCCGCTACCAAAGTACACCTTCAGGTCACTCCATCAGGTCCGGAGGTAAGGGCTCGTCATACCTAACAAAACAAGCCCAAACTCGGCACACCTAGTCGTACTCGGCGACCTGTTCCAATACCGATTACCAAAGTACACCTTCAGGTCACTCCATCAAGTCCGGAGGTAAGGGCTCGTCATAACCAACAAAACAAGACCAAACTCGGCACACCTAGTAGTACTCGGCGACCTGTTCCATTACCGATTACCAAAGTACACCTTCAGGTCACTCCATCAAGTCTGGAGGTAAGGTAATAGAAAACAGCAAAATAAATTTGAATTTTCTAATGGTTTTATTTAAAACTATTCTTTTTCTCTTATTTTAGCTATTTTTCCAACGAAATGTTTTAAATGTATGTAAATAGTTGACTAAGTGCCTGCTCATATCATAAAACTGACTTTAAAATAATATTGATATTTAAAATGTAGTATGATGTCCAGACTCCAGATATTGTAAACAGTTTTGATATTAGTGATTAGGTACTCAAAATATTATTACTATAATACCTAGTAGTGTTGCGAACAGGAGACCTCACGGAAAAGTTTTTGTTTGGAGATGAATTGTCTGCTTGCTTTACGCATACTGTGTTCATGCGGCGCTCTCCGACAGCCGGTTGCGCTCCATCCACTGCGGGACGCGCGGGTGAAAAACGAATTTGAAATCGTGCTAAGACCTCGTCCTAACCTCAATAAACACGTAGTGGATTATCAATAAATCTCACAGCCCTTCCCTCAAACTATCTAATGTGAATTGGTAACCGGTTTTGCGGTGATTAAAATAAACTGAAATCATAAAATATATTTTACGAAGCCTTTTGATAAATAAGATACAGTTTTATATTCCTTTTTATTGAATCCCAATTATTATTCGGCTAAGGAATTATCGCAGTGGCTGTAATCGTAAATCGACTTAAAAGAATTTAATTGAATAGTATGTACCCAATCAATTCTTTCTATAACCTGTTCACTTATACTGATAAAATCACTAAAACCTTATTTATGTAAATATAAATATGCCGTATATACGTGGTAGAGTTACGCTGCAACTATATTATGGTTAGAGCACGAATGGATTGACTTGATTCATCACGCTCGCACAGAATACTAGCGTAAATTTTCAGTACAATCTTGCGTTGTTTCTTATGGTGAGCGACTAAAACCAGAAAAAGTTAAAGGTTATTTCAAATAAATGATTCGATCTTAGTCCTCAGGGGAGACAAAGCATTTACTTTTTCTTGTTATTACTTATTGCGCCACTCATCACACTTTTCATTCTTCATAGAATAGATATAGACGGGTGTCTATAGGCCACAATATCCACTTGTGATTCGTTTGTCACCCTTCAAAACTTGAATCGAGACAAAGAATATAAAATTGAATAAAAATGTTTGCCTTATTCTGAAAGGGATGTAAGAACCTTGTTGAAATTTAATTAATTTTTCATTGAGTTTTAACATCAAACAAATGTGGAAATAAAATTAATGCAAACATTTTCGTAGCGAAAATAATCACCGAAATTTCACTGAATTCAGAAAAACAAATTATTGTGATTGCAAATTATGTCAATTAAGACTAATCCTTCATACTTGAGAAAGATCTGCCCAGTTATGTACTGTTTAAAATCGTATGTGAATGTTGAAAATACCAGTGTATCACATTTCTCATCAAACAATTAATTTCTAACATTTTCACAATGATTTGGCTTAATCACCATGTCTTGCAGGTAGACTGACGATTGCAAATGCAGACCCTCTCAAACCCTTTGACGCTGCTTTCCGTCATACGAAACTCATAAAAATCGCCTCATAATATACACGCACTCATAATGAAATATAGTATATTTCATTACGAGTGCGGAAAGCCTGTCAATGCAAAGAGTTCCGACAAATGTCTACCCGAGCCGAGGCGCAGCCGAAGGTGAGAGTTGACAGACGGAACAAGTTGCAATGACGGTTCCACACGTGTACTGAACAACTATTTTTAATACAGTTGCGAAAAAATTAAGCTTATCTTCACGCACAATCCCTAACGGGGTAGCCAGAGAGAACAGATCGCCAAGTGTCACGATCCTTACATACCTCTTTCGCTTCTTTCAGGTTCATTAACTTCTTCATACATGCACGTCTAGGTATCCGAGTACTCTTGACCTTCCCCTCTTCGAGCAATTTGCTCACATGGTCTTCGAAAGTTAGTCTCGGTCTACCTCGACACCTTTTAATATTTACTTTCGCTCTATATATTTTCTTCACCATTCGGTCTTCACTCATTCGCTCAACGTGCCCAAACCATTGGAGTACGCCCCTATCAATTTTTGTGATAAGGCCATCTTTCAATCCTGCCATATTGCGAATCGCTTTCGATCGGCTATGGTAACGCCACACATTTTACGAAGAGATCGTATCTCCACTGCATTCAACTTGCTTTTGTGCTTCTTCTGGTATACCCAGGTTTCGCTGCCATACAACAAAGTCGGTACCAACACTGCGTTATGTATTGCAAGGCGTGCACTCTTCACCACGCCTTGCCTTTTGACTAATGCATTCAGGGCACCATTGACTTTGTTTCCGGCAGCGACGCGTCTATCCACATCTAAATCACATCTTCCATCCCGGCTGAAAGCACTCCCCAAGTATACAATTTCATTTACCTTTTCTAGACGTTCCTGATTTACCCATATTTCACATTTCGTTCTCTCTTCGTCCTTTTCAAATACCAGAACCTTAGTTTTATTAGCATTCAAACGGAGACCTTTAATTTCACATTCCTCTTTCATACACGTGACTAATGCCTGCAGTTCTGCTTCTGATGGTGCAATAAGCACTGCATCATCAGCATACATCAGACAATTTACTTTTATGTCACCCAATTTCACACTCAAACAGCTATTTTTCAGCTTCTGTAAACAGCTGTCGAGATACAGTATGAACAGCCAGGAAGACATGACACAACCCTGTTTTACACCCGCTTGAACGCTAAACATGGGTGACAGGTCATGCCCTACCGCACACAGGCTTTACAGTCATAGTAAAGTGACTGCACAGCCCTTAGCAATCGACCATCCACACCATATCCCGGCAAAAAAATTAAGCAATTTAAATAAAATAATAAAACACAATAAACTCAACTAACTTGGGTATTCATTTATATCCACGTTGTTCCTTATTTTCAGCATACTTTTTATCATCGAAAACCTCGACCATAATCTCAGCAAAATTATATAACCATACTCTCAGCAAAATTAAAACCTTCCACGTTTTAATTTTGCTAAGAGTTCGGAGAAGTATACCAACATAACATTTTCTGAAAAACTATTTGCTTTTTTCTCTTCTCTCCAAGCAATAAATTCGTCGTACGTAAATATGTAGCGATTTTTGACTTTTCCGGTAAAATATTCTCCGAAGCATTTTGTGACTTCTGAAGGTGTTTCGAGAATTCAAATAAAATATCGTCGAAATTACTCATTTTGTGCAACAAACAACTAAACTCGCAAAGAACATTTTTGGAAAATGGCGCCAACCGTAAAAAAATATATGCAGAGATTTTTTTGTTTTCTTCACCCATTCTGGGTAGGCAAAGGGAACTATGCCCATACAGCCATGTCTTCAGTAGAATTATTTTATTGATATGAAATGAAAATGAACCTGATATTGAAACAAATTAGTAGCTTCTTTTTAGAAATATTTGCATGAATCATAAAAACTTCTATGATTTTTTTAGTAAAAACTTCGTAGTTGTTTTTTTTAATATACATTATTTTGACAGTTGGGAAAGAGAACACACGAGTTCGGAAAAGGTAAAAAAAAAGCTCGAGTATGTAATAGCCCAGATACCGAACGCTATACGTCCCTGCAATACGCCACTTTTTGAGCCACTGTATCAAAAACTTATTTTTGTTATACTGTTATAAAAACATCTATTTGTTTATGTACCACGAGCGTAGCCGTCTCCTTACATACAAAAAATATTGTTCGGTAAATTAATATGCACCAACGCCCACTAGACAGTTGCGTCCACGACCAACACCGTAACGTATCATGACCGAAACAGCAGCTAATTCTCATTGAGAACATTTGGCAAGTATCGATAATTCGTTACGCATTCAAAAGTGACGTTACCGCTCTATGCAGGCGATCAAACACGTTTAGCATGGGGCATTCATACCGTTGTCCAAAATAATAGCAATTATAAAATATTTTTGACTCTTTGCTCCAGTGTTCGTAAACCTCGTTTACCGTCGGCTGATCATAACGTCCTGGTTTCGAATGGGGCCGAGCCGAGTCAGGTCAAAAGCAGTCAGGAAGTTGGCGGTGTTTCACCCCCATATCTGGAGACAGCTATGTTTTTTTTTTGCCTGATGCGTTGATCGTATAACCGTTGTAGTGTGCCGCAACATTTGACTTACGAAATAAACGTCACTTTGCTACAAAATCATGACAGCATTTGTCAAAAAGATCAAAGTAACTTTCATTGAAATGTCACTACCAGTTTTTCAGAGCTAAGTATCCCCCGTAAATCGAGCATCAGTAACGAGTAGAAACGAACCCCATTGTATGAATTAATCCATGTCTTTCACCCATTTTATCATGGTAGTTTTAATTTGTTAATTCAGTGGCACTGTGCTTATGTTGCACCCAATAGATTTTTAGTATATATAATCATCATTTTTAATATCATCATTACAGCCATTGTTAACAAGTCCACTGCTGGACCAGGTTCACTATTAACTCAACAAATCAAATAACTCGGCTGAATAATCTATATAACTGCCGTGGTAGCTCAGGGCCCAGGATTGGGCGTTAAAAATTTACACCGTTAAGGAACATTTTTTAGACTGATTCTACTGGTAAACTAGTTTTTTCGTAAACGTGAAAACCAACATTTCCAGTTCCGTTTAGTAGACTTTAAAAACTTCAATGAACCACCAGTAGCTACCACGGCTCTTATATAATATATACTCTATATGCCAAGCGCTCTGCGTAAATTTCACAGTAAGCGAACAAACAAGGTTTGATTTTTTTTGTGTGCAAGCAGCTATGCAGGTCTGGAGTGAAAGACCAGTATCACTACGACCTAAAAGATCTATTATGATCGCTGCTATGTATAGTTCACTGCTAAGCCCTATGTATTCAACGAATAGAAGGAGTTGCTTAGCTGTGAGCAATTTCACTTCTTCTGAGCGGAGTACATAATTTCCCAGATGAGTGTTACGTTTGCAAATTAAGGGTCCAAATATTAAGAAAAAATATTTTGTATCTTTGTAAAGATAAAGAAAGATAAAGATAAAGATATTTATTTTGTAAAACATGAGTAAAAATACAGGTGTTAAAAAAAACTTAATACGAGCTACATGTTTTGCCATTTATGGCGTACAAAAATTATTCTACATATATTAATTATTCTACAATACAAATTAACTAACCCTATGTTCATAATTTTAGATATGCAAAAATTTCAGCTTATTTAGCTTTAAACAAATCAATCACTTAAGAAATTAGGCAAGCTGTAATAACATTTGGCTATCAAATATTTTTTAAGATGTAGCTTAAAAAGTCTGGTAGGCAATTGTTTGATGTGTTTGGGGATTTTATTGTATATTATTGGCGCCAGACAGAAAATACTTTTATGCATCAATGCCGTTTTTGAACCAACTGCGCATAACCTACTATTATCCCTGCGATTGCGAATTGTGACGTCCGATGGTTTGTTAAACAATTTAGGGTTACTTTGAACGAAGTTTGCTACTTCATATATAAATAAAGAGGGTAAGCTCAAAATGTTATGCTCAATGAAATATGGTTTGCAGCTATCAGTAATTTTAAGACCGAACATAGCTCTGATGCACCTTTTTTGGGACTTAAATATAATTTCCTTATTAGTAGAATTTCCCCAGAATATTATGCCATACCTCAAGATGGAATCAACAATACCATGGTACGCCGTGAGAAGCGCATCGGTACTTACGACGGATGAGAGTTTATAGAGCGCATAAGCAGAAGAACTAATTCTTTTGTTTAGTTCTTCTGTGTGCGCTTTCCAGTTCAAACTTTTATCAATGGTTACACCTAGAAATTTTGTTGTATCTACTTGGTTGATTTTTGTCCCTTGGTAATTAACGTTAATATTTGGTGTTGCTAAGCGTTGACTGAAATACATAATTTTAGTTTTTTGAAGATTAATTTTTAAATTATTATTATTTAACCAGTTTATTATTAAATTAATTGTATTATTAATTTCACTTTCAAATTTATCCTTATAGATGGAGTTTATTGTTACCGTACTGTCATCGGCAAATAGCGATATTGGATATTTTGTAATTTTTGGTAAATCATTTATGTAGATGATGAACAATAAAGGACCTAACACACTTCCTTGTGGGACACCGTATTTAACTATTTCTTTGTTTGATATGCATATCTCTTCTTTTTTGGTGTTAATATTTATTCTAGAAATTTCGGTACATTGTGTTCGATTTTTAAGATAGGATTCCATAAGATTTAATACATTGCCCCTGATGCCATAGGCTTCTAATTTACTGAGCAGAATATCATGGTCAACATAATCAAAAGCCTGAGTCATATCGCAATAGATAGCACATACCGGTATCTTTTTGTCAACATTCATCATCATTCTATTTAAAAAATCAAATATAGCCATATTTATGGTTTTGTTTTTGCGGAATCCTTTTTGGTCTTCTGTAAGAATGTTTAATTTTTCTAAAAAGTTATAAATTTCTAAATATATATATTTTTCAAAAACTTTTGATAGTATAGACACAAGCGCAATAGGTCTATAGCAGTTCATATTTTGTTTGTCATATTTTTTAAACAGGTAGGTCGGAAACTTTTCGGACCACTCACGTATTCCAGCCCTGGAGCGAATAAAGTTCCTTATGAAAGTAATATTTCATCATCATTACAGCCTTTCACAAGTCCCCTGCTGAACAAAGATCTCTCCCAAGAAATACCATTAAAGACGGTCCGGAGTCCATCAACTTCCTCCATGTCTTACCAGGTCCTCACTGCATCTAGCGGGAGGCCGCCTTGAACCTTGCTTCCACGTCGGTTGTCGGTTCTTCCAGCTATATGGCCGGCCCATTGCCACTTCAATTTACTGATTCGTTGGGCTATGTCAGTTACACTGGTTCTGCTGTGGATATTCTTATTTCTAAGTTTATCATGCAGAGAAACCCCAAGCATAGCCCTTTCCTTCATAGCTCGTTGGGCGACCTTGAGCATCCGCATTCGGCCAGCAGTGAAGGACCATATCTGGCTGGCATTCGAGAACCTTTCTTTTTCATCCGTTGTCAGTTCTTCGAGCTACAAGAGCCAAGAGTCACTTCAGCTCACTAAACCGTTTGTGAGATTTTATTAATATACATTTTATACATTGCAATGTAGTTGGGTACCTCACGCGTCATATAGACGGTGGCATCGCGGTTGTAACAAGCTGGCATTTGTTTTATAAATCTGAATTAATTTAAATAATACTAGTTTTTACGTATTTTATCGCGTATATTTACCTTTTTAAATACCCTACGTTTTCAGCATTTTACAGCAACCATGGTCACGGGCATGAAGGTTAGGGAACAGGAGAACGATCACTACGTACTAAAGCATAGCGCGCCTGTACTTGAAAATTGTAAAATATATAGCGGCGCTGACGTCGGTGAGTAGTGACTGCGAAGTTAGCTGTTTATGAGTAGTTCTACTTGTAGATGAAGTTAGTTGAATAATGTACAAATTTTCATTTCATTTTTATTGAGAAAATTTTCATGCTCCGTAATTTTGTAATTTTGGCAATAGAAACATTAAAAAATGGAGAAATATTTTATTGTGCGTGGATGTACAAGTGGTTTAGCATCTGATCGTAAAAATAGACTGAAAATGACTTTTATTGACAGAACTTTGCGATCGCAGCGCCTCACTGACAGTGTCCATATTTCTGGGACACTATTTTCTACGGTGATCGTTCTCCTGTTCTCACTTCTATGGTCACGGGGGAGACTGAGATGTTAAACGTCTAGATGTCATAGTTAACCGCGGTTACCATAGATTAAAATTATAAATTTTTGTTCCGATCTATGCAGTACGAATTTATATCATCTTGAAGTCTTGCAGTTGTATGCTTGGGTTGGGTTTTAATTTTATTAATTATAGGATCCCAAGCAGATGGTAGCACCCAACCATCTTCTCTATTGAAATTATGATGTTTTTGATTGCTACAGCCTCGCCAATCAACCTTGGAAGGAATCGGTGTTCTTTAGCGAGAATTTGTGGTCTATCAAAGCTGACGTAGTGACGGGGGCGATCCTGTACGTGTCCACAGACTGCAGACTTCCCAGAGCGTCGATGTCTGTCAATTATGCCAATTGTGCATAAATAACGCCACACTAATAGATCCTATCCAAGCAAAGCGGGGACGGGTCGCCGCTAAAATATAAAGAAAGCATATGTGTAAACGTTGGACACAAATTTTAAAAAGTAACCATATAAACTCCGACGCCAACTGTTTCGTCCCTGAAGTTTTTAATGTCTTAAATATCAACAAAGTTTTTGCTCAATATTCAGGTAATTCAGTGCAAAATTTGGAAACAACGTCCAAGTTTGGTAATTTATTTCCGTTTTTCGGCACTGTTCCTGAACTGGAGCGATATAAAATCAAAATTACTTTCTTCCAATCTGTGCTCTAAAATACGTATCCTAAAATGCGCTTTTATAAATATGTTTTAAATATATAGATTGACTTGGCCATCGCATGAAAACAATGTATCTCACAAGTAATACATATTGCTTAGTGCGATTGCCAAGACATTCTATATATTTAAAACATAAAAGATTTTTAACATTGATATGGTCACTATAAAATTTTGTTAGGGTAGCTAATTATCTAGGTAATAACTTAAAACAGAAGGACCTTTAAGTAGGGACTGAATAAATTAACCGACTTGATATTTATTACATGGATCTCACAACTTTGTACGGTAAAAGAACTGAGTTGCGAGACTTGGTTTTTTTTACAAGTTATGTTTTTGATGGCATCTCATTTCTTTTTGTAGATAAGATAGTCCTACTTTTTTACCTTTCCGGTACCTTCTACTTCTTGAATACCAACAACGTACCTATCCACACCTATTATACATATACAACTACACTGATTCATTCACTGCAAATGTAACTTTGTAATTCTATATATGTATATGGGATTACAAAGTTAATTGATAGAATCAGGCGTTACTTTGCGGAAATCCATTATAACAAAAATATTAATTAATTTGCAACCTGCTAACTAAATACAATGATGTGTCTTACCTGGATTGAAGAGCACCTCCAGCCCTCCCTCAATTGCGTGCACTAACTCCGTCACCACTAGTCCCAGCACCACTACTCCCAACACCACTACTTTCAAGAGCACTATTCCAGGTAAGACACACCATCGAAGATAATACGACACGTGTTTCGCCTCTACACGAGGCATCCTCAGGTGATGTAGACCCTACGGCGGCTGACCGCTAAGGATCCTTATCAGTACTCGAAATTAACAATTTTATTATTGCCGGCGAGATCGAATCCGGGCTTCTCGTTTGTGAGATTTACGGTAAGCGCGTAGCCATTGAGCTACAACGGAAAGTAGATATTTATTATCCATTAACAAATTGAAATATTTTGTAAAAATGATTATATGGATAATCATAAAATATTTTCAAAAATATAATAGAACAGTTAGAAACCGTAAAATAATTTATGTTTAAGACGTTCTCTTGTCCGCAGTCTTATCACCATAATAAAAGTGAATTATGAACAACCGACGCCATGGAAGGAAGTCACTTAATATAAAATAATGTTCGGGTGACATTATTTTAAGCCCCAAACTCTTCTATTTTTTACTCGCCGAGAGACAATATTCAAGACATTATTAAAAATAAATTCTCTAGGTGAAGTAATTTATGGAACTAAGCAGAATAATAATCACACGGATCTATGTTTTGTAATATTATTATTGAATTAACTCACGTTTCTATATCTATTATTCTAAGTAGTCATTTTATTAGTAATTTTTCCACACTAGTAAACTTGTATGATGGAGGCCTTAAAACGATTATAGAACTAGGTGAGGTGAGTTAGCGTAGTAATATTTAATTATTTTAATGGAGATAATGTGATATTGGTATGTATGTTTTTGGGTATATGTAAATCCATCCATGCTTCAGTATTATTTCTAAAAAGACCTAGAAATTTATTGAACGAATTCTCCCGCATTTTGATTTGTATTGCGACAGTTACCCGTAAAATTGAAATGGAACATTCAAAACAGTTTGGATTGTATCTTTTGCTGCCAGTACTTGTAAAGTAGAGATTCATTTAAAGCTTCGAACTGACGAAACAAATTGAAACTATGATTGTGCAGTTTTATTTCTACCAAGAGCCTCCAACTTTTTTTTACAACAATTTTCTTTACGAAAATAGTACAAAAAGTTGGAGGCCTTTGGTTAAGTTTTCAAGTTTTTCTGTTACGCATCATTACAGCCTTTCATATTCATTTGTCTATTACTGAACATAGGCCTTCGCCAAGGAGTGCCAAAAAAATCCGTCCGAAAACCACAAAAAACAACCTTTCTTCCCCATTGGTTAATGGTTCATTGAGCTATATGGCGGTCACACTACCACATCAACCTACTGATCCGTTGGTATATGTCGGTTACTCTTGGTTTACCAGGAGGTAGGACTCCATTTCTGACTAGGAGTCCGTCTGGTAAGGTACCATTATTTTATTTTGACGCGTGGGTAGACAAACGTTAATGTTTTTACTATTTTCAGTTAAGAGTAAGATGCAGCTACTCGTCTCCTTTTGCATCCAAATAACGTTAAAGCCACTTTTCGTATGTCAGTACAATTGCGAGCAAAACTTAATAAGTAAACGATAAACGTATTCATAATGAATATAAATAATTATAATTCTAATCCGATTTTTTGTGATAATGCATTGACGTTTCTCACATTAAATCAGAGACAATGAATGTACATATGTACTCGTAATATGACAGTTATTATTTACAATTGGAGCCTTTTTTCTTCGACATTTTTTAAGTCTAATGCTCTAAATGGTGTCTTTAGACTGCAGTTGTCACTTACTCGTGCCATCAAACGTTTGTTTGTCAGTTCCGGAAAAAAAAGTCAAAAAGATGTTTTTTGTTGCAAAAACTTTACAGTATTTCAATATATGTATAACACAGGCTACATTGACTTTACGATTACGTAGAAAAGGCGTTTAAAAGTAAAATAAAAAAACAGTACAAATAGAAAGAAGGTTAATCAACTTCTTTTATTTTTATTACTTAATGCTGTAATATGTTATTTAAACAACTTCTAATAAAATTAATGTTCACGTTTTGCAAAGATTTATGCGGCAACCTAACATTTTATTAAAATTAAATTACTTATTGTGACTAACGCGAGCTGTTTAGAACTTTTGATCCGTACTAACTTTGAAAACCTTCTCGATTACAGTTTCATACTACTTTAAAACTCTAGACAGGATGCCATCTTGAGTTACTTTTGGATAGATACGACAATGATAGAGTCTAAATAGACTTCATTAAAGTTGAATCATCATGATTGATAGTTTTGATTAATTAATTGTTTTATATTCTTAGCTCTGTCAGGTTTTGCTTTTTAAAATTTAAAATGTATAACTTCTTTTGTAAATTTGCTAAAAGTCTATTTACAGTAGTTTTAACTTTATATTTAACGTAAATTTTATTTAAATAGTTTTGATTCGCAGTTGTGAGACATTCAACGTCTAAGCGAAGTGGACTCCACCTTGAAGGAGAGCTGGTGTCTACAATTCGCAAAAACTAGGCCACAATACTTTGTGTTCCATCATTTTATAGGCACAATAATTCATTCTGATGTTCTCAAAAACACTTCCTGATATTAAAATTAAATTAAACGTTCCACATTCACCTCTTTTTCATTTCTGACGTCCCGTTATAAAAACAATAAGAAACTTTCACATGTATACTCAAAAAACTATTTTTTTAAAGAAATGAAGGGCAATAAATAAGCACAGTCCAACTGATCGTATATCCTGTGGCCTATATACACTATCCTCGTATAAAAATTGAAACGCATATATTAGCCCTTACGAAGAATATGGAATGCTTCTTTGCCAGAAAAAAGATCCGTTTTTGGTTTATCAAAATTTTATCTGAAGGCACATCCCTAGGACACCCAAATTTTTTTCTGTATATGTTGCAGAGCCAACAAAAACAAACTTTAAATAGGGTGCTTCGTTTCAAAATGCCAAATTCTCCTGCGGGTATACGCCGCACGCAGTGACATCACGGACTCTGATGAGAGGCACGTGCCAACGCGGCGCGACACAGAGGCGACCGTATCTAAGCAAATATACTTTATTCCAAAGCTTTATTCTTTTTCGCCGGGGGATTTGACTCATTCGTACTTCAGCCATAATTGGAGCGTGGCTCTATCATTTAAAAACATTTGTTGAAAAACTTTATATAAGTAATAATTTAAACTTTTTAAATATGTGAGCAGAAAAAAATCGTTTTTTTTTTGTATAAATTACAAACATTGTAGCTTTAATTTTGTAAAATTTCTTCAAAAGTTTGAAATGATTTCTGGGTAAAAGGGAAGTGTGAATAAAGACACGCGTAAACAGTGTCGTTGTAAATCCATTCATTTGTTACTTAACCCCACTAATTTAAATGAATGGACTTAACAGACTTTTCGCTAAATTAAACTTTGAGGACAAAGGAATGGCAACATTCATCTTTATTTAGTATTCTTAGTTCATTTATTAGATCACTTTGTACTTTACATAAAGCACTACGGTTTAATAACTTGGGAAAACTTTCTAAAGAAAATCTTTTTGAGTTTGTTTAAAAATCCCTTTTTCCCATTGGCCGTTATTATTTAAAGCCAATTGTCACCAGGCTGATGTTGTTTGTCATTTTCAAATAAATTCTGCCACCATTCGATCGCGTCGAGCGCAAATTGTAATGGGTTTCAAAGATAAACTCTTCTCTGCCCTCTTAGATACTACTAAAATATCTACGTGGTAAAGCCCAGCTACAGCATGTTATGGCCGTGTTATTCTGCTGATGTAGGCCATGATGGTAAATCGTACTGTTTTAGCGTAACAAAAGCCTATTTACTCTTGCCTTGAAGACACCTAGATAGTATTCGGACGGAAAGAAAGACGCCGGCAAATTTTTCCACTCTTTTGCTGTGCGCATTACAAAATATGAAGGGTTTAATCCGTGGAATATTGAAAATTATTAAATTTAATGCTGGTGTTCCACAAGGCTGCGTGCTATCGCCAACGCTGTTTCTTCTGCATATCAGTGATATGTTGCAAACCCGTAACATTCGTTGCTATGCAGATGACAGCACTGGTGATGCTCTTTACCCCGGCCGAGCCAATATTTCTCGGGAAAACGTCTCCGAGTGCCGGGACAAACTTGTGTCTGAAGTCTAGTCTTTGCTGAACAGAGTCTTGGATTGAGGGCGACTAAATCTAGTACAGTTTAACCCGCAGAAGACACAAGTTTGCGCGTTAACCGCTAAAAGAACCCCTTTGTCGTATCTCCTCAGTTTCAAGGCACTCCCCTGTTGCCTCAGCCAGTATCGGAATCCTCGGCGTTGACATATCGAGTAACGTGCAGTTTCGTGGTCACTTGGAAGAGAAGGTCAAATTGGCCTCTAAAAAGCTTGACATGCTCAGCAGAACAGGACAGTATTTCATGCCGGCACACCGCCTGCGACTTTACAAGGCTCAGGTTCGGCTGCACATGGAATACTGTTGCCATCTTTGGGCTGGGGCTCCCCAGTACCAGCTCCTTCCACTTAACCGCATCCAGCGCAGAGCGGCTCGAATCGTCGACGACCGAGTGCTTTCCGATCGGCTCAATTCACTGGCACTGCGAAGAGATGTTGCATCTCTTTGCATTTTATTTCGAATATAACATGGAGAGTGCTCTGAGGAATTGTTCGGATTAATCCCAGCCGCCAAATTTCGTGAACGCACTACGCGGAAAACGTCCCGATACCATCCACACCATCTGGATGCTTGGCGGTCCACCACAGTACGTTTCAAAAGGAGTTTTCTTCCGCGTACAACCTCTGTGTGGAATAGTTTACCACCGGCGATTTTTCCGGACCGATACGACCTGGGGACCTTCAAGAAAAGAGTCTACTCCTTTCTAAAGGGCTGGCAACGCACCTGCATTTCCCCTGGTGTTGCGGTTGATCATGGGCGGCGGTAGTCACTTAACATCAGGTGAGCCGCATGCTCGTTTGCCCCCTCTTCTATAAAAAAATAAAGGTTTGAAGTACCGACGACCGCCTGTTTGTTAGGTGGTGAAAATAAGAGGGAGGAATTAGAACATGCAATTTCTGCGCTCACACTCATTGAAATCACTCGATTAGCATCGCCCTCTTTTGAGACTGCCTGAAGTGAGAGACTCTGACGCTCAAACGTAACTTCTCTTTCAAAATGAATTTAATCCCGACTGGCCTGAGCATTCGTCTGTTACTTCTTGTTAACTTTTCTGGCGTCTGCAAACCCAAAAAGATACTGGGAACAAGTAGATTATTAATAAGCAGCAGGAAGTGAGTTGCGGAGGGAACAGACCACTAAGAAACTTCTACTCCGATAGGTTATCAATTAACATAATAATTATTCAGTAAGTACAGATATTTGCGGCGTTGACTTCACAAACGAGATGAACTTTTAAAGCGATTTAATACAGTATAGCACTTCCTTTATTAACTATTTGCCTAAGATAATAAGCTCTGAAGGCACTTAATACTCCACAGTAGCAAACTGGCTTATCCAATAACTATAATTATTATGTTTAAAGTAGATACTAAAATTAATATTTATGAAGAAAATTGATGAAGGAATCTTAAGAACTACTACTAATAATGATTTCTTATATTTACGCGAACACTATACATGATTAAAACTACTTTTACGGATTTTATCGCGTTTATTTTTACTTTTTATTTACTTTTATTTTTAATTCCTCACGTTTCGGGCGCTTTCCAGCACCCATGGTCACGGGGGACTGAGATGACTGACGTCCCGATGTCATTGTTAAACCCGGAGTACCAGCTTTTTTAATTATTGTTTATGGTCCGATCTATGCAAAATGAACTGACTATGTCCTGAGGTCTTGCAGTGGGTCCGGGTCCCAAACGTCGGGAATTAAAAATAAAAGTAAATAAAAAGTAAAAATAAACGCTATAAAATCCGTAAAAGTAGTTTTAATCAACTACTACTAATCTTAAAAACTTGCAATAAGAATTACGTGTAATCTATATTAAATAAAACATTATTCTATTCTATGTACTGTGATATTAAATGGTTGTGTGTTCGAATCCGTTCGACTACTTCAGTGAACTACTCCCATCATAAATATTTAAACATAGAGTTTAATGAATGAGTTTTATACGTGGTAGAGCTAAGGTATGCTGCAGTTATATTAGTAGTATAGTTGTAACACGAATGGGTCGGCTCGACCGGGGTAAGAGCACGCTCTCATGGAATACCAGCGTGAGATAGTAGCTGTGTTTCGTATGGTGAGTGTGGAGAACCAGAGACCCTTTTTACTGGAAACGAGACATTCCATCTTAGTCCTAACGGGTGACAACGCATCTGCATTTTGATTCGTAATCGAGGATAGATGTAGATGTCTATGGGCCACAGCAACCACGTACCATCAAGTGGACTGTGTGCTCGTTTGTCACCTTATCTTATAAAAAAACCCTACTGCGATATTATTTGACAGAGCTCTGTGGGTAAAAGAAATTTTATCAATATTAAAAGTAAACTGCATTGCTTTTCTACACGTTTTTATTATAATCGTGATCATTATGTATGTATGAATGTACTGGAATTTTATAATTCAGTTTTTAACTGTTTTTCCGGACATCTGGATACATCAGCAATTTCGCAGTGATGACAGTATCATAATTACGTGACCATGACGAAATAGTGCACCGTGTAGTGGCGGTGTAGGAATATCTACTACCCCATGTTGTTCCGTGGTTGTTTTTCAGAGGGAAAGTAAAACAGGATACAGGAAGCGGAAACTTCCCGATAACAACTGAAAATAAAAATAAAATGAGGTTGCCAATCCGCCTCAAAAGCGTGGCAATTATGACAAAATCTCTCCTATGAGGCTATTTATAGAGAAGGACTTTTATAGGCTGTTCTGGACGGAATGGATGGGACCTAATAGTTCTCACTAAAACCAACACAACTCGTGATTAATGCGTTAATTAGGTTCTTCAAACTCTTATAGTATATTAATATATTAAAATAGTATATTGTTATAAAATAGTAACGCTATAGTATTAGCAGTAGTATAGTAGATAAAGTAGTTTCTCTTACGTACGTGAAAATTATTATTTTATGTGCAGCTCACATTTTGCATCTACGGCCATAAAAAAATTTATACGAAAATGAATGATGATATAAACGTATACCCCAGCTAGTTTTTAAACATATTTAAGTTTCAAGATAATGTTTTGATAGTTATAAGATGAGTGGTAGTTATCCAGTATTATATCTCATAATGTCCGATTTCTATATTCAAAAACATTTCGTTCTGTGCAACGATCCGTTTTTTATACGAAGTTCGTACATAAACTTTATATTAATAAAGAAAAAATAAATAAACTTTAATAATGTAAAAGGCACCTAAAAGAGCTAAGTTACTAAACAAATACAACGTAAATAAGGGTCCCAACAAAGACGATCGCACCATAAATATTACAAACGGCCTATTACTTAACCTTTAGAAAGAGCAAAACATATTAATTTATTATGGTCATATATTATATAGTAATCATTTTATTTAAAAGGGGAAATATATTACATAATAATATATAAAAAGGGGGGTCACACTATGATCATGTTTCTGAATGGTTTTGACCGTTCACGCAATCTCCAAATAACTTCGAGTGCACTAAGTTTGATATCAGCGCTAGCAGTGCTCTTTGCCTATTAGAGATAATATAGATAATATGGTCGACGTAGTGTTTTCGCAGGTTGATTTCCGCACACCGGAGTATGGTAAAAAAAATTCCTGGAGGATAGAGGTGAATTTACCCAAATTCATACTAAGTTTGAATTTGAGGCGTTTCCCATAAATTCCAAAGCCTACGTCCAGCCCCATTTTTGATCCATCGGAATACCATATAGGGCAACTGACCTCACATATAACCTGTCCATTCAGCCAGTCCTCTCTGGAGCACTATGTACTTGTTATTAGAAGTGTATAGTGAACGCATGATATCTGAGATCATGCACAAGATCGGTGTTTCCTTTATTGACTCGAGTATGGATTTCAATCTATACGAAAGCAAGCTGAGTCCTCCCTAGGCATTAATTCTACACAAACTATCCCTTGCCATCTTTTCTAAATAAAGTACAAGGGGTATTAGGCATAGATGTGCATTAAAAGTAGCTCCTAGCGATGATAGCATCGCTCCAATTGCCATTAAAAAGGCAGTATTTTGTAGACTATTTAGTCGTGTCTCTTTTGATTGGCGTCATTACATCAGCAAAATAGGCGTTGGTAAAAATCGGCCTCACTTTCTGGTGTACAGCCATAAGATAATACTGGGACGCAAGGCCCAGTTGTTCCCAACCATACGATTGCACGTACTTAAATCAATTTTAGCCTTATGCATACGTTGCCAAGGTGAGAGTTCCACTTTATGTTTTGGTTGATTGTTACACCCAAATACTTAAAAAAATAAATGAATATTGTTAACTTCAGTGGAGAATGTTTTTTTTTCCATTAAGTTTTGGTTTGACTAATTTGTCCAACCGTTTTGGTACTTTTTGGTACAGTTTTATCAGTATTAACTGATAAACTGTTAGCCTGACACCAGTTTTTATAGTGCTTAGGGTACTTTTTGGATAATTGATGATAAAGTATTTTGGCAAAAACCCCTCGCAATGATCACAAGGCATCAACATAACTCAGTGTTTAATGCGAAGATCTGCCATTGTACAATAAAAAAATGCCTTTCTGTTTGAGAGTATCGACTTCACCCAACTCGTGGTCGTGGGGTCAACATTTTTAGATGTCAGGTGTCAGGTCTAGTTGAGGAACCAGCTGTTATGTGGGGCTACTGTCGAAAGCACTCTTAATATTATCTAGATTTTCACAAAGAGCTATTTCCTTATCCTCTATTAACAAGTGCACAATTCTATTAACTCACTTCTGCGGTTCGAATGGAGGAAATCCGTCATTAATGAAATGAGAGGACGCTCACATCACGCAACAACCACTACATTCCTTTTGTCAGCCCGTAATAGTCCACTGCTGGACACTGGACATCATCGTCTATATCATTACAGTCCATTATGATTACATTGCTAAGCATAGGTCTCCCCATGAAATGCCCCACAGCATAATCCTGAGGCACCTGCATCCATTGATTTCCCGCATTTCTTGCGAGGTTATCAATTCATTTAGTGAGAGGCCGCCATACACTTCGAAAGCCATTAATGCCATTTTTTGGTAATTAATTATTAAGGTGAAGTTTCCTTCATCGTGAAGTAAGCTGTAAGTCTGAAAAATGAAATATATTTTGAGTACAAGTGAAGTCTGCAAACACGCAATGAAGCACAGTGCCAGACAAATTGCTCCAAAACCCTTAAAGAAGATTAGGGCTATATTAAATTAATATTTTATATAAAGATGTTACAGTTTAGAAAACTTTAGCAACACATATAGATCAGGAGCTGTGATGATCTTTGTAAGAATACTAGGTAATAGTCATATAATTAATGTATTGTCATCGGTTTTTAATACGTCTGCATTTCAGATCATTTAGAGCTCCGTTAGTAAGTAAAACTGAATTATAACATTTCATTACATTTCTTTAAACTTACATACATACATAAATACCTACTCGTACATACAGGTCAAGTTAACAAAAGCATATTAAATATGTCTGGGTTTATACATTTTTAAATCAGAGTTGAGCAATCAAACACACGGCCCATCTGTTAGTAAATGACCACCTTCACATAAGAAATATCGGCAACACCAAAGAATATGTGGGTGTGTTGCCAACCTTTTAGGAAGAAGTAGGCTCTTTTCTTAAAGGTTCCTAAGTAATAACGGTCCGGAAAAACTATCGGTGAGTGTCTAGATTTCAGGGTTTAGTGAAAAAATAATTTGTTTAGTTATATTTACAAAAAGTGTAGTTAAAAAATTATAAGTACGGATGTCAGTCAGTCTGTGCACTTGTTTGTCTTCACGTTTCAGAAAAATATACGCAACAAAATGAAATAAATGTTTCTGAATAAGTATCCATTTATCCAGATGTTATTGCTGGTTGTTATTGAACTCATAGACGTTAAAATGTTTTTTTTTTTTTTCATTTAAATTAAATGAAATATTAAAAACGCTCATGAGGCGTGGACTTTGGAATCTCCAAACTATTTTTAAATAGTACCAACAGACATATCTGTTGTATTACTGAACATTAGCCAAAAGATTACAATTTCATATTTAATTTTATAATCACCAGGTGGTTAGTTCCTTCAATGGAGAAAAAATTTTATGTGGGGGCTCCTTAATATTAGCAGATAAATCGTAACATGATCATAATATGAAGAACGTAGGGATATTTTTAGCCTCTCTGTTGAGCGAACTTTAGAAATGGCTTATGTCGAGCTTAAGCTCGTCATTGTTGTAAGTGTTTACAAACTCCCATGTCCCACTTACGAATATTTTGAAAATATTTTGAAAGAAGTTTTGCTCAAACTTAGTAACCAGAACAAGTCTGTTGTAATATGTGGAGACTTTAACATCAATCTCTTTGAAACTTCTTCCATTATTATTAAGTTTAGCTCATTGTTTAAATCGTATAATCTTGTTAATTTATTTCAAGAACTGGCAAATATTTCTGGGCCTAATGCGACCTGTATAGGTAATATTTTAACAGATAATTAGTTAACCCCTGGCATAAATTAACATTACAGATCACTGTAGACAGTTGGTCATATTGTGTTAAATACAGAAAAATGACAAAGTTGTGTTTGTTCCAATAAATAAACATCGTTTGGAGAGGCGTAGAAATAATATAGTGAAAGAACTTCATTTAAAAATAGTGCTGATTATTTGTATGTTCCACTACTTAAAATTATAAATTGTAATTTTAATAGAATATTTACTTTTAAAACTTTCTCTTCAAACAGTCGCAAATCATTTAATGAATGAGCGACAGTAGGAATTTATAAATGCAGGCAAAAGTTATACGAGCTCTATAATGAAAGTTCGTATTTTCATAAGGTTATATTTAGATAGTATGTAAAAGCATATTCTAAAATATTTGAAAAAGTATGCTCTGTGGAGCATACTTTTTCAAATATTTTAAGCTAAGGCATTTAACCAACAAAATTAAAACTGCATGTAATAAAATTAAAACAGCGTAGAGTATAATTAATAGTGAAAAGGTCAAGGTCAGGTTCAATGGAATATTAACAAAAATTAAACTCAATCTGATCAAGATATTTCTTTGGACTTTGAAAAACATTTTACTTTTGAGAAACCTTTTTTGACAACATAATTATTAAATTTTTCTTGTAGTTTCGCCGAATTATTACTTAAACAAAATATAAGTTCTTGTTCCAATACTTTTAGTTTCCATAGGGTATTTCCAAAATATATCGTAAAATATTTTAAAACTATTTATGTTATGAAAACGACGAACTTAGAGGGTATTTCCGTTAAAGTTCTATAATAGATACAATAGCTCCTTATCTAGCCACTATTTTTAAAATAAGCGTCGAATCTGGTGTGTTTCCTCATTTAACGAAACAGCAAAGTCATTACTTTTTTTTAAAGCTAGTAGTATTATAAAACATATTTCTTGTGCATAAGAGAATTCAGATGATGATTTATGTATATTTTGTGACCTTTCCAATACCTACGACTGTGTTCACCATGAGACATTAAATTTCTTATCTTCTACGTAGGTTAGTTTTTACGTAGGTAATATCGATTGAATTGCATAATATTACTCTAAAATACCACATACTAATGAAATATTCCTGATGCGATGAGACCTTTGATATGAATGATATATAGTGCATATTGTATGTTATTTCTGATAATAATAAGGTTAAAGAACTGGCGTTATGCCCAAGCATACAGTTTTTTTTTTACTTGCGCTACAGTGAATCATCAATAGCCTTAGTACGAAAATAAAGTTGTTAAAAAAAGAGATTTATGTATTAAAATATAGAAAACTATTTTTGTATTCATTTGTATTGGCGGCTCTACCGCGTCTTATAGGATGCAAAGAAAAATGAATAAACCATGCAATGCTAAGTAGAACCCGTCTGTCGAGCGTAGCAAATATGATAACTAAAGGCTACAAACATATAAAGCCTACAAAAAAGAGATAGAGGCCACTGTTTTGTTTTCATCTGTAAAATGCTGCGATATTTACTTTAGTTTAGTATGATTCAAATTAGCATCTCTTTATTTTATCGTCTTTAACATCATCACAAAATAAACTCCTTCAAGGAGTGCAACAAAACATCGTCCTGAGACATTCGTATCAATCGACATTCCTTGTCACTACGACATCTTGGGGGGGGGGGGCACTCTATTTTTTGCTTATACAAAACCCTAGGAGGCCCTATTGTCACTTGAGCTTACCGAGCCTTCATTAAACCTTATTGAAAGTAAACATTTATTTCTATATTATTTTTAGTCTATAATAATAAAAAGAACTACCTAAAGGCATTTTCTATTCATTGGCTGCTGAAGGCACAGCCTTAAGAATTTTGCATCCATGAATTGCTCGCCTTATTACGTCGTCCGTCTCTGTCTTGAAGTTCAACAGGGCTTGTTAGCGAGATAAAGTCAGACTTAGAGAGAGAGAGAAATTAATAAATAAGGTAACCCTATTGCTGTCGCAAGACGCTAGGGCAGCATCTGTTCTGTTGTGTTCCAATTTGAAGAGAAACAGAGCCGCATAACAATTGGTATTCATCTCTTTCCTGCTACGTTTGTCTTTGATTGTTTACTTTGCTCCTTGGAATCTTTACTTTCAAACACACTTTATTCCCAACTTTCTTGCTTTTAAATAAATATATTTGAAATTTCATTCCTTGGTGAGAAATGTATCTTGAAAGGCCTTGAAACGTTAGAAACATTCATAAGTGGTACTGGAAATTTCATAAAAAGAATTTTCGCTATCCGGTATTTTTAAACATACTCAACTTAGATGAACTTTGTTTGCCACATCCTATTTGACTGATGTGGGAGACATAGACTTAAAATCTATCACATAGAAAGGTACTTGACTGACGTTGGAGGAACACTTAGAGGAATAGCTAGACGGTTGGCGGTAGAAATATATTTAAATTTAGGGACTTCGTGTTATGTTTCGTACAGTTGAGTCGATTCTTACCTCCATCACCATTAGTCTAGGTTTTTAAGGTTTTATAAATTGCTATTACATCATCTTTAAAATTACTAAGTTATTTTGCCATTCCCTCTTTACGACTCGTGCTGTTCAACAAATAATGATGGATTAAATATAATAACAATTGTACAATTTTTTATAGAGAGACATAAAATATTTTTATTTTTAGAACGTTTGCATTTATTAACAGTAGGAATAGAAGAAACATCAACATGAGCTCTCTCTAAATAATGTATACTTAGGGACAAAAGTAAATAAAACAATAGTAATTAACAAAATGGTTCTGAAGCTGCGTAAATTTTACGAATGTCTCATTATTTTAACAAAGTGAATGCCTCCGTCCAGTACTGAGTAAATTAGTTTATTCGTAATGTTAGCTATCAAAACCCTTTTAGACAATATGAGCCTTTATTTTCTATAACGAGGTAAGAGGAGAACATTAAAATTAATTTTAAAATCATTTTAAAATTATATTGTATGACCAAATATAATATTTTTGCATCGATGGAAAAGGGGAGTTCTTCTTTAAAAACTTTATCCTCATTAAGATTTTCTCTTGTATCGTGGAGGCAGTTTACAATCATAAATTGCACAAGGACAAACACCTAGACAGGGAAATATTTGTTCCTTGCGGGATTCAAACTCGCGGCCCCCAGCACTGAAAGTCATTACAGAGCCACTTCACTACATAGCCGTTCTCCTATCGGGCACGATATTTCACCCCAGAAGCGAATAAACTTCCTTATGAAAGTACGATTTCATCATCATCATCTTTACAGCCCTTCACAAGTCCACTGCTGAACATAAGCCTCCCCCAAAACTTATCACAACTCACGGTTCCGAGTCAACTGCATCTATCGACTTCCTGCATGTCTTACCAGCTCCTCACTCCATCCAGTGGGGAGTCGGCCTACACTTCGCCATCCGGTACGAGGTTGCCACTCAAGAACCCTTCTTTTCTATCTGTAGTCGATTCCTGGAGCTACATAGTCGGCCCATTGCCAGCTTAGCTTACTAATCCGTTGGGATTACAATTTGTGAGATTTTATTAATATAAATTTTGTGCATTGCAATGTAGTTGAGTACATCATGCGTCATATCAGCGTGGTGGCTGCCCCGTTGTCTTAGTATAATTACATACATATGTATGTATAGAGAGAACTGACAATACTACGTAAATTGAGTCAATATACTTGACTCGTTTTTTCTAATTTAATTTTTAATTAAGGCAAGAAGAGACAAACCTATTTAAAGATGTTGTGTGTATTTCATGCATGAGAATAGAGATAACAAGTGGTCAACTTTGATGTGTTTATACTACGTAAGCACACTCGTATCTTCTAATTTACTGCAAAAATGACATGACTATCATAGTAGTGTCATGTGTGACATTACCTTACAGGATATGATATATTTAATCTACAGTGATTTCGTGCGCAATATTAGTAACAATCAAAATCAATATACTTAAAGGGAATCGTGTGGTGTTTCTTCAATTCGGTTGCGAAAGACCATTAAAGAGGGTCCTGAGTTGGTTCTGAATCAATAGCTCTTCGCGCTGGCTGTCACAGTAGCAATTCGGCGAGTTCAGTTCACACCGTCGAATACACTACGTTGAGTTCGAGACAACGCAGTGGACCCACCCTTCGATAACGCCTACTTCAGAAACACACACATGCCTCTTCTTAAAAGGTGGTTGATGTCTGAGATTACGGGTCCACGATGGGTCCCGGTCTAGACATCAATATGTGGACTGCATATTTTCTTCACTTTCCCTAACTTTAGGGTTAACACACTAGGGGAAACAGCGATTTTCTTGAAAATTCTTGCTATATACCGATTCTTGCGATAACCGGGAAACTTTTTGAATCTTGTTCGTGATTATGTTATAAGATTTGTATCCAACGTTTGCACAAATGCTTTCTTTATTATTTTAGTAGCGACCCGTCCCCACTTTGCCTGGATAGGATCTTTTAACGTGGCGTTATTTATATTTAAGATAATTAAGATTATTTATTTCATTAACTTTTCCTTTTTTTTTCAAAATATATCTTCAAGGTTTTCGGATAAAATATAGTGGTGCGTTTATTTCGTTAGTGTAGAAAATCCGGGATTAAGAATTAAGATGCTTCTTGTTTGCAGGGAAGAACCAGTACCTAGGTGGATTGAAAAGTACTCGGCCTAACACAGATCCATTCAATTCTAAAAATCAAATCTACCCACATTATTTAGTTCAGTTCAGACTAGTTCATTGTGTGAAGTTCGAAACGTGTGCGATAATTAGTTGTGATTTTATAAATTTATTAACAAAGTAATCGGACATAATTTCCGCGAATGGAGCAAATCGAGCAGCGTGCCGTCATTAAGTACCTCCATAAGAAGGGGCTATCATCAAAAGCCATCCATGATGACATGGTCAGTACATTAGGCGATTGTGCTCTGTCATATTCATCCGTCAAAAAATGGATAGCAGAATTTAAGCGTGGTAGAGAGAGGCTGAAAGATGAACCCCGCTCTGGAAGGCCTTCGACGTCAACTACTGACGAAAATATTAAAAAAAGTACTTGATTTAATAATGGGAGACCGCAGATTAAAAATTAGAGAGATAGCCGAGATTATAGGCATCTCTTATGAATGAACTCAAAACATCATTGTCAACGAGTTAGGTTTCCACAAGGTGTCTGCGAGGTGGGTTCCGCGACTGCTTTCAGTTGAACAAAAAAGGACGCGATTGACTATTTCACGCGACTGTTTGGAGTTATTTGAAGCCGATGCAGATGATTTTTTGAATCGTTTTGTTACTATGGACGAAACATGGGTTCATTACTGTACACCGGAAACAAAACAACAATTAAAACAGTGGAGAAGACCTGGTTCACCACCCCTAAAAAGGCTAAGTCGATTTTGTCGGCAAATAAGGTGATGGCTTCAGTATTCTGGGACTCGAAAGGTGTGATTATGATTGATTATCTTGAAAGGGGTCAGACTATAAACTCTGATTACTACTGCACCTTACTACGTCGTTTACGAGAGGAAATAAAAGAAAAACGCCGAGGAATGCTCAGAAGAAAAGTCCTGTTTCATCAAGATAACGCCCGTGTTCACACGTCAGTACAGTCAATGGCTGAAAATCACAACTGTGGCTTTGAACTGTTACCGCATCCGCCGTATTCACCTGATCTGGCACCATCAGACTTCTTTCTGTTCCCTAACCTAAAAAAGCACTTGGGAGGTCAAAGATTTTCGACAAACGACGAGGTCAAAGCAGCTGTAGACGCATATTTTGACTCTAAGGAAGAATAATTTTTTTTCAACGGTCTAAATGCTTGGAAGGGGAGGTGGCAAAAGTGTATTGAACTTGATGGTGATTATGTAGAAAAATAAAAATATAACTGATTTAGTATATGTTTATTTTCTTGGTTAGGCCGAGTACTTTTCAATCCACCCTCGTATCTCCAGGTACAGGCTTGCAGACTTTCTTGCAGTATTTTTACTACCCGATGCAGGTGGGTTCTGACTTTCGATAGCACACTTTCAATACAACTCTGAACTCATAATTAGCTTACTGTCTATGAGTATATAGCGAGATTGTTGAGAGTGTAAGTGGCGTAAGCCCTGCCACATGCGTTTGAATATCTGTCTGCTCAGTTGCCTGTTTGCTGTCAAATCAGCTAAAGACGCAGCTTCATTTTCCGTCTAACAGCCATGCGATTAAGAGTGTGATCGGAGAGTTTTTGTGTTCTTCTACGGCGTGTCTTGCAGAACTTAGCTTTAACCGCACGGACAGTTTCCACGAGCTTGTCATTTATATCATCCACTGTAATGCTGTCTTCTAGGCACTGAGAACGATTTTATAACTCGAGCTGAAAGGTTTCGAGAGCTGAGAGCACGAGTGGGACGGAGCTTTGACTCCATTAGACGAGACCTCTCCAACTTAACTAAAATCTAACTAAAATTCTTATTACAAAGTCTATAATGCAGAGAAACTCCGAGCATACTAATCTCCATAGCTCGGTTTTGTCAAACGTAAAATTCGGTTTAAAGTTTTAAGACATCTGGATAGTTATTTCGTCTGCCTACCTTGAAGTTTAGGCCAATTCTTTCTACTAACAGAGAGGCTAATGTCTACAATGGATTTTTAATACTTTAGAAGAAAAAGAAGAAGAAGAAGCGGCTACTTGAGATTTCTTTGCCAAAGATCAGTTTGATAATTAGTTGAGTGCCTACTGAAAGTCATGAACTTTTAATTATCTTAAATGTATAAGATTTACTGAAATTTTTAAAGAAAAATTACTAGTAGGTTTTCAGTAATAAACAGAAAACAGAAATGGTTTTAATACGAAATCCACTTGATATAAGGTTTATGGACGCTCGCTAAAACACTATGAACCCATAAAACACTTCATGCATTGTAATTAATTTTGCTGCGCCAATAATCTAACTTAAGTAACTAAATACTTCACCGCTACTTAGGCTGTGAAACCATTAAGTAGATGCTAATTTTGTATTAATTTGAACATGCGATTATTGTCACTTGATGAAACTTCGTTTGTATAGGACTAGCTTTTACCTACGGTTTTACTCGCGTTTAATCAAAATTGACGATTTTCATTAATAAAATTATTTTACTTAAATTAACAGAATGCTCTACTGCAACACACTTCTGTAGGCTACATTAAATGAAAATGCAATACATTTTGTAATTTGGTCTGTTACTGTCATAAAATGCGTCCACATTAACCACAAGAATTTTATTATTTAAAAAAAACAGTTACTGCTACAGATATTAAATACATAGTTAAAGAGTATCACGCCCTTTTTTTAAGATATTAATAAGGAGTTCAATTCATTAGTAAATTTTTTTTACAATTTTATCTATAAACGAAACGCACGCCGAGAAATGAAATTTATTAGTGAATTTTCAGAACCATAAATTAAAACTGTAATTTCGGATATGCTTAAAATTTCTTTTCCAAAATTTATAGCCTTGTTTGTAATCCTACTAATATTATAAATCTGAAAGTTTTTATAGATATTTGAAAGATTATGTGCATGATATAATAAAAAATAAAATAAAATAAAAATAAAAATGTTTTATTGTTCAGGCATCGTAGGCCCTTAGCAGGTTAGTAATACAAATAAAACTTAAGAACTAATGTTAGTACTATTAGTATAGTAATTATTCGTATAATTAAATAAAACAAAATAAAAAATAAAAATTCACAAAATGCATACAAATTTGATAGATTTATCAAGCTCAATTTAGTACATGTAGCTTGACAAACCTACCAAGTGTCGGGCCATCGAGCCTCTCCGCAAAGACCCTCAAGATACTATTTGAGCTCCCCCTCACTCTGCGCATCAATGACTCCACTTTTTTACGCATGATCGCGAAGTAGTCATCAGTATGCGCATCGGCGAACATGCCTGATGCACTACAATGAAGTGGAAGCCTTGAATTGAATACGCAGGGTGTTGTTTGCCTTTTGGGTATGATTGGCCCAAAGCTCTAATGATACATAAGCCTTGAACAGTGTAATTTTAACTGGTACAGAGCAAGCAGCAAACCTCCGAGCCACCATGTTGCCTCTCATAGCTAGCGCCCTGTGTTCCCTTTCGATATCTGGATCATCCTTTAAATCCTCTTGGACAATGTGACCCAGGTACTTAAAATGAGTCATAGTCATAGTCTTTATTGCAATCAAATGGTTACAATAGATGTTATGTTTAAAAAAAAAGTCCGCATTTGAACCCAGTTTGGGCGTAGCAATTATAAAAATATTAATTATTATTTTTAAACTACAATATTAGATTTCATTAATACATTACATTATTAGATTATATTATTTTAAAATTCTGTAAATTTAATTAAATTCATAATCACAATATCAAATAAAAAATAATAATTATTATTAGAAGTAAAAATAAAATTAAGTAAAAAATAACAATTGAATAACAAAATTAAATTAAATTAGATAGGCACAGGCCGAAGTTGTCCACATAAATTAAATAATATTTGTATCAAAATATTCATTTAAATTATAGAAACATTTTTCAATTAAATATAACTTTAATTTGGATAAAAATAGTGTGGTAGTATTCGTTAAATTTTTTATGTCATTTGGAAGGTTATTAAAAATTTTAACTGTCATACAGGGACTAGAGCTATGCAAAGCAAGAATAGATTTCGGCAATAGTAGCCTATTCTTATTTGGTTTAATTGAGTATTTGTAATTTGTTTCACTTAATTTGGTAAAAAGTTCTGGGTGGTTTTTTACAAATTTGCATGTTTCCCAAATATAAATAGACGTCAAAGTCAAAATTTTAAACTTTTTGAATTGGGGCTTACAACTTTCTGGAATTTTTATGTTTGCCAAGATTCTTATAATTTTTTTTTGCATTATAAATAATTGCTGTGCATCTTTACTATTTCCCCACAACATGACACCGTATGACAGCCACGAAGACGTGTATGCGTAATATGCTGACAGAGCGCTGGGGACATCTGTGGTTTTCTTTATTTCTCATAACACGAAAGTGAATTTTGATAGCCTATTTTTTACTTTATTTATATGGGCTTTTCAGTTTATATGGCAGTCGATTTCCAGGCCTAACAAGTTGAAGTTGTCAACAGTTCCTATAGGTATATTATTATTAGTAAAAGCGATATTTAGTGGTGGTTTTTGAACTGGTCGGAATTGCATAATTTTGGTTTTATTAAAATTAATCTCTAGGTTGTGGTATGTCAGCCAATTTGTAGTTTGGTTCAATACTTGATTCAATGTATTATTTAAATTCTGGTCTTTTTTATGCGGAATAAGAATGGAAATGTTATCAGCAAATATAATAGAGGTTTCAGTCAATACCCTAGGTAGTTCGTTTATATAAATAATAAATAGCAAACATCCCAAAACGCTGCCCTAGGGGATGGAGCAAGTAGTGTGGATTGCTTCAGATCTGACGTTGCATATTTTGCCAGCGTCATGATTATAATGCACTATCTCTACGTATTGTTTACGGTTTTCTAGGTAAGATTTAAACCATTTGTATGCCGTATCTCGTATACCGATGTCATATAGCTTCTGTAACAGTATTGGGTATTTTACTCTATCATAGGCTTTGGACATGTCTAATAATATACCTACGGCGTATTTTTTTTTCATTTAAAATATCAAGTACGTTTTGTATAAATTTGTATACTGCCAGTATAGTTGATCGTTTCTTCCTAAAGCTATTTTGTGAATTATCAAATAGTTTAAATTTTTCACAGAAAGCGTAAACCCTATTTGACACCCCAATCAAATTTGAAATTTGCCCTTTTCGAATATTTTCGAGGATGTAGGTAACATTGCGATCGGTAGTGTTTGCTTTTGTATCCTTTTTATGTATAGGTTTTACTATAGCAGTTTTTAATAAATCTGAACTCTTTCCTTCCGTAAAAGATTGGTTGATTAAAATACTAAATGGAAGAGTTAATGAATCTACACATTCTTTTATTAATTTAGGTGGTAATTCATCTATTCCATAACTATTTTTATTTTTTGATAATTTTACTAGTTTCTTTCAAATTTATAGAACATAAAAACATAGTATTTAGTGTACTGGTATTTTTAAATGATTGTGTTTGTTGAGATGGTATGTTTGCTTGTGGCACGTGGCCAACTGATGCAAAGAAATTATTAAATATATTAGCTACCCTTTTCGGTTCTGATACTTGTTATTTTGTTCGTTGTTTTATTAGTACGTTCCTTTAAATCTCCGTAACAGTGAACCATTAAGCTTTACTGGAGGAACACATATCGGACTTTTATTTCTACCTCTAAACACCAACAGCTCACTTTTTTAGCATTATATTTTAATCCATGCTGCTCGGCATTTTTCTCACAAATGGAAAGCAACTTTCAGCAGCAACGGCTCAGCAGCACCATGTCGTCTGCGTAGCTCAAGTTATTTAGGTATACTCCATCTATATGACAACCAACACGTGTGCTGCTAAGCTCTTCAATCAGCTTATTTATATAGATATTAAAAAGCCTCGGAGAGGTAAGACCCCCCTGCCTCACGCCGCACTCAAGTTTATACGGGTAAGACAATGCATTGGACCACCTAACAAAATTTCTTTGCTTATCATACCACATAGATAACGTAGACACTAATGAAGCAGGGACACCCGCTTCCCGAAGCTATCCCCACAGAACATTGTATTAAACCAGGTCAAAGGCTTTTGAAAGGTCCAGGAAACAAGCATATACGGGTGTTTTCCTGTCAGTGTAATATTTGACAGTGTGCTTCAATGCAAAAATAGCTCTCTCAGTGGATAGTCCCGTGCGAAAACCAAAAAGTGAATCATGTAATTTTATGTATTCACTGAGGCGCAAGTCAAGCACACTGTCAAATACTTTTGCTATCACAGTCGCCGGTGAAATACGTCTGTAATTACACTTATCTGCTATGTCTCCCGTCCTGTTTTTAACAATAGGTACGACTACAGTATCCAGAAGCACAGAATAAATAATAGTACTACGTACAGAAGTTTCACTTTTTTAATGTTAACTGCTTGCCGACGTTTAATAGCCTACATAATTATTAGTATAGTTTAGTTTACGACGGGCTGTTTTCCGCAACTCCACGTTTAAGGGCGTATTTTGCGTGAAGTATAATAAGTACATAATTATTATTAATTAGGTAAATCGCGCTCGCAATCTAAATAAAACTTTATCGCTGCGCAAGAGCGTCCGTACTTTGCACATTTTCCTTTTCCCACGTTACGGCGGACTTTCCGTTGTTATTGAGGGATGTCAATAAAGAGTACCAAAATACATTGTGAAATATTAATTAGGTTACTTAGGTGAAATACCTATTTTGACTATGATCCACAGACCATATTTTCGCACCTACGTGAGTTCTGCGATGCCTAACGCATGCAATTTGCAAGGCCATTCGTCGGGAATCGCAACGCTTGGCTCGGAAGGAAAAGGTAGATGGTGTAAACAACAAATAAACTTGAAATACGAATCCTAACAGAAATGTATTCGTATTCTACTTAGTTAAAATTTTTGTTGGTAAATAAAGTTTTGATTTCAGTGTTTTGTGTTATTTTAGCTTAAAATATTTTAATAAAAAAAGCGGCCAAGAGCGTGTCGGGCCACGCTCAGTGTAGGGTTCCGTAGTTTCCCGTCCGTCACAGTAAGTGTTCCCGCTTATGAGTTTGTACAAAAACTGTTGTTTCCATCCAAGTTCAAAATAATTTTCCTAGAAAGTCCTTATAAAGTTCTACTTTCCAGATTTTTTTCATATTTTCTAAACTTATGGTTCAAAAGTTAGAGGGGGGGGGACACATTGTTTTTTCCTTTAGGAGCGATTATTTCCGAAATTATTGACATTATCAAAAAATGATTTTAGTAAACCCCTATTCATTTTTAAATACCTTTCCAACAATATATCACGCGTTAGGGTTGAAATTAAAAAAAAAATCATTTCCCACTTTACATATAGGGGGGCTACCCTAATAAAACATATTTTTCCAATTTTTATTTTACCACTTTGTCGGCGTGATTGATACACATATTGGTACCAAATTTCAGCTTTCTAGTGCTAACGGTCACAGAGATTAAGCGAGGACGGACAGACGGACAGACAGACATGGCGAAACTATAAGGGTTCCTAGTTGACTACGGAACCCTAAAAAGGCCACGTTACGTAAGTAGATACTTGGATAGTGAAGTAAATTTCCACTAAATTTTGTAAAAAAGTTCGTAGATATTAAATAAATAATTACTTAATTCTCTTTTGCTATAAGTACCTATCTAACAATAAAAATTAAATAAATTCACGTTTCATAACTTCCTACTAAAATCCTTCGGTAATAAAGAATGTCATTTACCGTCTATCCACGCAACAATTATAGTAGAAACGACGTTTTGCCATATTAAAATTTATTAAATAATGGGTAACATACATAATATATAGTTCTTAAATTACATTAAAACTTTTGAACTATCTTATCTAATTATTTTTAATTAATTTTATTAATAATTAATTTTATTTTAAAAATTAATTAAATATACTAAACACTAAACAAAAACTATTTCAACAATATTTACAAAAAGTTATATACGTAAACAGCGTTAAAAAACTTTAACATTCAATCGCCTTCAACGCGCTAGTCCTGGCTGCGTTATTTCGCCCGGGCGCGTCGCGATTTTAGGTAATTATTTCACGCAGGTGGCAAGAGTGATAGAGGCCTGCCAGAAGTTCTTGTGGTAAGTAAGAATGTCCTAAACATAGATTAAAGAAAGTGGTCAACACTCTTGGTAAATGTATTCCAGCGTTTTGAAGGTGCTGAGTCCGTCATGTCCAGGAGATTTACCTTTCTTCATACTTTTAATAACAGATTTTAGTTCCTTACATGTTACCTTCAGTGGTGATTCTGACTGACGTGACTCCGCATTGTTCACTCTATGCACAGTTTCAAGAGGTGAGCTCACTTTAAAATGATTTTTGAAAACATTTGCTATCTCAGTATAGTCACTCTTACCCTCCACGCTACCTGGAAGACTTGCGGTATTGCTTAATTTCCTAGTACCTTTCCAAAAAGAAGAGAAACATTTTTTTGAATGAAGTGTGGTCAATATATTCATTTTTATTTTTTCTTGATTTTTAATACACCATTTTAATTTATATTTAAATATTTTACGCGATAGTCTCATATCTTCAAATATGGGCCCGCTACTAGGTTGTCCATACCACATCCACATTTCTAACTTAATCCTTGCATTGTTATGAAATTCTTTTACATATTTATTCCATCCCTTTATACCCTTATATTTTCCTATAACACTCCTCGGGGCTTTAATATTTTTGGCTGCATCACATAGTGTAAGTACAATTTTGTTATAGATTTTATCCAATAAAACTTTATGTTCTGGATTATTACATTTATCTACACATGATTCAAAAACCTTAGGAAAATCAAATTTTTTTTAATTTATTATTACACACTGAGGAATATTTTTTTTAATTCTTCTGTATTTCTAACTCCCCAATGAATACCATTATAATTGGATTTTATAGCACAGTTTTTTACTCTAATAACGGATAAGTTACATTTTAATTTTAATGGAAAATGGTCTGACCAAAAAGAGTCGCAGATAACCTCAACGCTTACAACGTTTTTTGCAGCCGATTGTGTAACAATACAGTGGTCTAACCAACGCTTACACCCGTGCGAGTCACTTATGAATGTAAACGTTGGCGATGACAAGCTCACATAATCAATATCTGCACATAATAAATCTTGTTCTGTACAAAAACTAAGAAGTTCATTACAAAATAACTCACCCAGGCGCGCATTGAAGTCCCCTAATACAAACACTGATTCTATATTACTATTTTGTATCATAAAATACATTTCACTGAGACATTCTGTAAAATACGGTAAGTTTTCAGTGTAATCAGTTGGCATGTACATATTAATAACCATAAAACTTCGGTTATTAACCTCTATTTTAACAGAACAAATCCGATTGCTCTCACTTTGCACCACACTCACGTAACTAAATGCACTTTTTCGCCATAGTATGGCAAGACCTCTGTATGGTCTGCCTTTGCAAATACCAGCTGAGGTGTCCACTGAAGACTTAGCCGTATAACTGAATTCTTGATCTATATTATCTAGAAAGGATACCCCAATATACCCCACCCAAAATAAAGTGGTATTTGTTGCATAAGGAGGAGTATGCAAGTGAATTTAGAGAGCTAGTTGTAAACAAGATGATAGAGATGGGTGATATGGAAGGAATGAGTGTAAATGAGTGCTGGAAGGAAATGGCTGATTGTATCCGAAGTGTGTCAAGGAAGGTGTTAGGAGAAACAAAAGGGAAGCGTATGATAGATAAGGATGGGTGGTGGTGGAGTGAAAGTATTAGAGAAGTTTTGAGAGAAAAGAAAAATGCCTTTAAAGAATGGCAGAGCGTAGAAGACCAGAATGATTCCATAAAAGAAAGTAAGAGAGGGGCGTATAAAGAATGTAAGAAGAGAGCAAAGAAGGAAGTTGCTATTTGTAGGGCAGAGGCGCAAGATAAATTATATCGGTCCCTTGAAAGCCCCGAAGGTCAAAAACGACTTTTTCAAATTGCAAAAGCGAGAGAAAGGAATGGAAGAGATGTTTCACATGTAAAATGTATAAAAGATGATTCTGGAAGGATTTTGACTGACGATGAAAGTATAAAGAAGCGATTGAAGGAGTATTTTGAGAAATTGATGAATGAGGAGAATGAATGGAATGGTATGCTTGAAAACCCACCAGTGAATATGGGCTTAGTGAGAGAAATTAGTGTGGAAGAAGTAAAAATGGCTGTTAGGAATATGAAGAATGGGAAGGCGGTCGGCCCAGATGGAATACCAGTAGAAGTGTGGAAGTTGCTGAGTGCGGATGGATGGAAGTGGTTGAGTTTATTTTTCGGTAAATTGTTGCAGGAAGAACAAATACCTGAGGAATGGTGCAGTAGTATACTGGTCCCCATTTTTAAAAACAAAGGAGACGTTCAAAACTGCAGCAGTTACCGGGGAATAAAACTCATGTCACATACGATGAAAGTCTGGGAAAGAATAATAGAGAAAAGAATGAGAGAAGAGTGTGAGATAACACAAAACCAGTTCGGATTCATGCCCGGTCGAGGTACGACAGATGCCATTTTCGCATTACGCCAATTGTGCGAAAAGTACAAGCGCGTGCATAAAAATCTGCACATGGTTTTTGTCGACCTTGAAAAGGCGTACGATCGGGTTCCCCGTGAGGTTTTGTGGTGGGCGTTAAAGATGAAAGGTATGCCTGGGAAGTATGTGAGGTTAGTCCGTGCTATGTACAGAGCATCCCGTACATGTGTACGATCTGCCGCGGGAACTACGGGCAGTATCGATGTGGCGGTAGGGCTGCACCAAGGGTCGGCATTGAGCCCTTACCTCTTCCTACTGATTATGGACGCTTTGACGTCGGACCTGCAGGATGAGGCACCCTGGTGCATGCTCTTTGCCGATGACATCGTGCTTGTCGGGGAAGAAGGCATCGAGGTACAGAGCAGACTGACGGGGTGGCAACAGAGGCTGGAAAGTGTTGGCTTGAAGATCAGCAGATCCAAAACCGAATATCTGTGCTGTGATTTCGGCGGTCTTTCCAGTCCTGTACCCATGTCGATGGATGGCGCTATACTGCCTACCTGCTCAGAATTCAAGTACCTCGGTTCCCTCATTCAAGGCGACGGCGGAATAGATAGAGCAGCATAGGATTAACGCAGGGTGGATGAAATGGCGACAGGTCACAGCCACAACGTGCGATCCCCGAATGCCAATAAGGCTGAAGGGGAAAATTTACAAATCGATCATCCGACCTGTCGTCATGTATGGAAGTGAATGCTGGGCCGTCAAGAAGAAGGATGAAAATAGACTACATGCGAATGAAATGAGAATGTTACGATGGATGTGTGGTGTGACAAGGATGGATAAGATAAGGAATGAGTATATAAGAGGAAGCCTGACAGTAGCGCCAGTGGTAGAAAAGGTGAGAGGAAGCAGATTGGCATGGTTTGGGCATGTGATGCGGAGGGATGAAAGTCATGTCACAAAACGAGTGTGGAATATGAATGTGGAGGGACACACGGGCAGAGGAAGGCCGAATAAAAGATGGATCGATTGTGTGAAGAGTGATATGAGAATGAAAGGAGTAAGTATGGAAATGACGGCTGATAGAGAGGAATGGAACAAGAAGATTTACTGCGCCGACCCCAGATAATGGGAAATGGTTTAGAGAATGATGATGATTATCTAGAAAGGATAGATCATGTGGATATAACCACGTCTCTTGTAATAATATAATATCAGCCGTCCTGCACAGTGAACGTACACAGTTCACGGATCTTTTCACATTTTTACAATTAAATGTTACTATAAATAATTTTGATTCACTATACATTATTTTTTGTTTTTGTTACGCCACCACTCACATACAGGTTATTACCGTCTCCTATTCTGTTTCTAAAATGTATAAACCGTCGAAATTTGATCCTATCAGGCCACATTTGATCGTCTAGAAATATGTCTAGCTTATTTTTATTTATATATAGTTTAAAGGCATTGTATGGCCGTTCTTTTATCATTGTAATTTTCTCAAGTGAAACTATTTTGGATGTTTTATTTTTAATGTGTTCGCAAATATCCTTTTCCGCTGTCTCCTTGTTTACATTGTATATAAACAAGGGGACTTTTATATCTGCCGCTTTAAACTTTTCAGGGAGGTCCGTTACTGCTTTCCCATTTTCCCTGCAAACCGGTTTCTATACCTTCTTTTTTGAACTGTTATCCATTCGTTAGTTGGTTTATTCTGTATTTTCCACTCTCCATTACTTACAATTTGCGCCATAGTAGGCTGTTTAGTTTCACTCTTCAATTTAGCGCTTGCAGGTGATTCAGACAACGCCGTGCACATTTCGTTATCCAATAACGTCGAATTAATCACTGCGGTCCACACTCGACTTCTCTGCCTCGTTAGCGCGAACGAGTGAGCGATATTTGGATGGTTCTCTATGCTGTGAACACGAGTGCCTCGACAATGATTCATTGCCCGCTGGTGATAAAACAACCGGTCCACTATCAAGCATGTACCCTCCTCTTTTATTTATGTTAATATTACCGTTTAAAAATGATGCCACTGGCCATAGAAATATTAAAAACAGAAGAAGTGGCAAGGGGGCATGTCTGTGTCCGCGCGCTATGTTCAAAATGCTCAGCTTCTATACAAATGGCCGTCTCTGCAAATTAGTGCGCTTGTGACCGTCATCGTGAAATATTATCAGAATGCCATGTTGTTCAGTGGTTTCCTGTAAAAACCGAAGCCAAAACAAAAACTTCGTTAATCATGAAATCACATACCATACCTGAGTACAAGTATTTCATTATATTTATCTTTAAAATCATATTAAACAACAAATCGTAAAATATTTCTTTCTCTTACTACGTTATTTTTGTTTCCAAATATCACAGCCACTGTAATTTTTTGTAGTAAATACATTACTCCATAATCACTACCTAAGTATGACGCCAAGTGAATCAACAAGCAATGTAAATATCACAAAACAATACTTTATGCGGATATATTGCGTAGTACGGCCGCTGTATCTTGTGATATAACGTGGATCTTTTATCCAATAATGTGGATTGGCGAATTGCTATTATAGTTTATTCTCCGATTTATCAACTGTTTTAACCCGACAGGAAGACCGATGTGACATAATGTTTTTTTACTTATTTTGATTATTTTACAGCAACTAATACGCTGAATGCGTAACCAATGGTCGTAAAGTAAGTTGATTAAATTTTAGGTTAATAATCGATGGAGTGTTCTTATGTTTGTAATATATAATAATTATCGTATATTATACCTTATCTTCGAAATTTTTTTATAATTTTTATGGTTTTTGGGTTTAATATAATTTACAGTTTTCAAAAGCTTCGAATATATCATAAATACCTGACCGGCATGGTTATAATATAGTGACTGGCTTAAAATTATTCAATATAATTATTCTTGCTATTTATTTGCTAGACATTAGTGTGTATTTGTTTTCATATATTTAACAATATTATCACTAACCAGGAGTTTTTATAACAAAAAATCACCAAGCAAAACCTGCTTATTACATGGTGAGGTTAAAAAGTAGCTTAGGATATATGAAAATAATAAATAGGTTATATTTATTATTTTCATATATTTTATTTTTAGTTATATATATAAAGTTGTCAATAATATATTATTGTGTCTTTGATTATTTAAAAAAAAAATTTTAAACCAATACCTACAACTCATATATCTTTGGAACTAGGGAGGACAGTACCAAATCGCCAAAACACTGATATATAAAAAAAATATATATATATATATTGAGATTGTTGTCATTTGGTATAATATTAATTATTTAAATTGTTTTCAAAAAATATATATTTAAAACGAATGATAACGATGTGGAACTTTTAATTAACGACACGTAAGTTAAGTATTCATTTGTTTCGCTCAAAGTTACTCTCAATTAACCCCTTTTTAATGAAGAAAAAGCATCTCACATGGTGAATGAAATAAAGTTTCATTAGAATCGGATATAGGAAACTCGATTACCTCATGGCTTCTACTAAAAAACATGTCAAAAAAACCGTAAAACGGTTTTTGTATTATAATATAGTGACGAACTTACCATACACTTGACGATCAGTGAGTATGGGCGCTTGCAATCTATTTCATACAAATAAAGTTGCTGACGCGTTGCCACCTCTGAGGACTAAATAAAAAGCCTCATAGGCTGTAATTTTACTGCCTTTATTATCCTCCAAATTGAAACACACTGTTATAGTAAGCATCAGAAATAAGCAAGAGGGTGGGAACAATCTGAACAGACTCTGGTCAGAAAAGGAGTTCTTATTAATAGGAAAAGGCCTGAGGATTGTTACTATGGCCCTTCATAATTGAAAATAATAGGTTATTACTAATTTATCTATTTACGAAATTATCGCGGAAAGTTTGTCTGCTTTTTTTTTAAATAAAATAAAATAAGGATGTCGAATAAGCGCACAGTTTTGTAATTGTAAATAAAATCTATGGCCTGTAGACCGCTAGCCCCCATTACAGCCTATAAAAGTCCACTGCTAAACACAGGCCTCCCCCATAATTGCCTCATAGGAATTCAACCATAGTTACCACGCTTGACAGGTGAGATGGGAACCGCAGTTTTTTTATTATTTTGAGTTGTTATCAAGAGGATGCCGCTGCCCATCTCCTTTTTCAGTTTTCTCTTGCCTTTTGTTTTCTGTTGCCTGACCCCTAGACGATGTGGGTAACTTTACTTTAACCTCATTTTGGTATGCATTACTATCCATTACAGTTCGTCATTATAAATAAAAGTTTATTTCGAATATAAATAATAACGAAAAAAATATTTACGTTCTTACTACGACTTGGTGAAATGATAAAAGGTATTATGTCCACCTTTTGTAACCTTTTAATTTAGGCTAATATAATTAAAGAGTCATGATCATCATCATCATCATTACAGCCCTTCACAAGTCCACTGCCGAACGTAGGCCTCCCCCAAGCAATGTCACAAAGCACGGTCCTGAGCCACCTACATCCATCGACTTCCTGCATGTCTTACCAGGTCGTCCCTTCATCTAGTGGAGGGTCGCCCTACACTACGCCTACCGGTACTAGGCTGCCACCCGAAAACCTTTTTCTCCATCGGTTATCGGTTATTCAAGCTATATTACCAGCCCATTGCCACTTCAGCTTACTAACCCGTTGGGCTATGTCGGTCACTTTGGCTCTACTGCGGATATCCTCATTTCTAAGTTTATCACACAGAGAAACTCCGAGCATAGCCCTCTCCATAGCTCGCTGAGCTACCTTGAGCGTCCTCATACGGCCAGCAGTGAAGAACCACGTCTCAGGTCCGTAAGTCACCACTGGCAACACGCACTGGTGGAAAAATTTCGCTTTCAGATTTTGAGGTATACCTGACGAGAAGATGTGTCGTAATTTCCGAACGCTGCCCAGCCGAGTTGAATCCGTCAAATGACCTCTCGGCCCAAGTCGGACTTACCTAGTCGAACTATTTGTCCCAGGTAAACGTACTCGTCAACAACTTCGACCATAGTGCTCCCAAAAACTACCGACATAGGTGTGACATAGACATTAAACATGATCTTTGTTTTGTTTATGTTTATCTTAAGACCTATCCGTTGGGAGACACCATTGAGGTCATTGAGAATAGTGCTTAGGTTCTCCAGCGATTCTCCCATAAGGATTATATCGTTGGGAAATCGAAGGTGAGTGATATACTCGCCACTGATGTTAATATTATATCCTTTTCAGTTCAGTAGCTTAAAAACGTCTTCCAATGCAGCGGTGAAGAGTATCATGGATATAACGTCACCCTGTTTTACGCCTCTCTGCAGTTGGATAGGTTTCGTACTCTGAGAACCAGAGTAGGTTCTGGAGTTCTTGGATAGCCATCGTAACCATACCGTACAAACACTTCAACACTTCGTTATATCGACATTCAAATTGGCACCACTGAAAGAACTGTAGCAGTAAATAAAAAAAATAAAAACTTTAGCAACACCCAAATCGGACGGATTCAAAGACTTTTTCATAAGCCGCATACACAAGGCAAAATGGCAGATTGTACTCTTTTCTCTTCTGTATAATTTGTTGAAGTGTATGTACGTGGTCTATGGTAGTAAGGTGTGATTGATGTACTTGCCATTGATGTTAATACTGTATCCTTTCCAGTCCAATAGCTTGAAAACGTCTTCCAATGCAGCGGTGAAGAGTTTCGGGGGTTTAACGTCACCCCGTCTTACACTTCTCTGCAATTGGATAGGTTTCGAACTCTGGTTCTGTACTTGGATAGCCATCGTAGCCCTACTGTACAAACACATCAGCACTTCGATATACCGACAGTCAACTGGGCACCACTGAAGGGACTGTAGTACTGCCTAAATTTCGACGGAATCAAAGGCTTTCTCATAGTCCACATACGCCAGGCAAAGCGGCAGATTGTACTCTTCGGTCTTCTGTACATTCTGCTGCAGGGTATGTATATGGTCTATGGTACTGAAGCCTTTTCGGAAACCAGCTTTTTCAGGAGGCTGGAAGTATTAAAGAGTAAATAACAGAAAAAAATAAAAAATAAATAAGAGAAAAACTGTAGCGAAATATTTTAATATAAATAAAAAGCCTTTACTAAACCCGTATTACTTCTCCCTGCCTGCCTGTAATGCCTGCGTTGTTTTCCGATTAATCAAACGTTGGGGAGCCAAAGAGGCATTTTATATGATATTGATCTATGATATTCGCATTAATGTATTGACGTATTAGATATTTGAATCGGTGATATTTCCAAATCAAAGAATAATGAAATACTAAAGTGATAAACATTACTCTTTTTATACAATAAGGGTGACAAATGAACCCACAGTCCACCTGATGGTAAGTCGAAGGTGTGGCCCATAGGTACCTACATCTATTCTCGCTTAAATAAATGAAGATGCATTGTCAACTCCGGGGACTAAGATAGAATGCCTCGTAGCAAAAAAAAATGGTATCCGGTACTCACCCTACGAAACGCAATAGCATAAAATTATATCTTAAACTGGAATTCTGTTAGTGTTTGTTTATTTCCCGGCTAATAACTATAATTATATATATAATTAAAAAAAGACAGATACTTTTTTGTTTCTGATTCTGAATTTATCCGAGAGGTTATGTTGAAAATGATTTTCTAGTATCATTCCTGGACGAAATTTGACCATTTAATTGGTCAAAGAGTTCTGGAAAAATCGTATGCTTAAGTTATATTTTTACCTGTCTTAACGGCATCATACACGCCTGACAGTTTTCTGTACATCTTGGTACAGAACTATCGAATAACATAAGAGAAAACGTACGATAATTTTGATGTTGACGTAATATCAATTCATATACAATTCATATTGTTGCGCGTCTAAGTTGACGTCTGGCACTAGCGCCATCTTATGTCGGGTAACAAAGCGAGGAGAGCTTTTCAGAAAATGACATGACTAATCTTTCGACCAACAGCGCCATCTAGTATCGAACAGAAGAATTAAGCTTTCTGGAAGCCCCACACTCGAACTTTCTGCGCCTGGTTGGTTGGCGCGCCTATTTACTTGAATATTCTGGACGTTTCGGTGAAAAATGTGTATTTAAAGGCGCTGCAAGACGCGGTCGGGGCAATATTGAATTTGGCGAAACAAGCGAAGCTTCGGAGCGAAATAAAGTGAATCAGTGTGATTAATTATTAGTGTTTTAAGTTTTAATTAGTGTAAAGTGAATTAAAGTGTTAATTTTGGTAATTGAATCGGCAATTTTTATTGTCACGAACCCTAAGCTCGTAACAATTGGTGTCAGAAGTGGGATAACATCATAATGATTTCTTAAATTTACGCGAACACTACACATTGAATAAAACTAAATTTACGGATTTTATCGATAAAATCCGTAAATTTAGTTTTATTCAATGGGATAACATCATGTCGATTTTACCTAAGGAGGAAACGGAGGACCCGAAGTCAACGCCAGCAAGAGACGGACCAGAGAAGATTTGGTGGTGCAACGCCGCAAACGTCGGGGGGCCAACCGCCAACCACGGAGGCTGGCCCGTCTAAATGGTAAGTAGACGCTGTCGTCTATTGACATCTGTACAACTATATAGTGGCAGCAAAAAGACATAAAGAAAAAAACATAACTACATCAGAGGTAGATAAGAAAACAAATTGACATAACATAAACATAAACACTAACGCCTGTCACCCAGAGGGATAGGCAGAGACTACAGACTTCCATTTGGCACGATTCTGACACACCTCTCTCGCCTCCTTCACATCCATATACCTACGCATACATGCTCGTCGGTTAAGGGTGCTCCTGATTTGGCCCGTTTTCAATAAATCGCCAATTTGGTCGATAAATTTTCGCCTAGGACGTTCTTTTCCGACTCTGCCATTCACTTCTGCAACATAAATTTTTTTGACATTCTTTCCTCATTCATTCTTTCCACATGACCAAACCATCGAAGCATTCCTTTTTTAATCCTGGTCACAACATCATCTTGCAAACCACACTCTTCTCTTATCACGGTATTTCTCACCCTGTCATTCAGATTCAGCCCTAACATACTCCTTAACGACCGCATTTCTACTGCGTTCATTCTTCTACTCTCGTGTTTCTTCTGCCACACCCAACTTTCACTACCATACGTTAAAGTTAGGACCAACACAGCATTGTAAATTGCCATACGTGCCTTTTTCGACACATTTTGACTCTTCACAATAGAGTGTAGGGCCCCATTTACTCTATTGCCTGAACCTGAACTAAAACAAATTGACTCATCAAAAATTTTAATATTAAGTTTGAGAAGCTTAATTAAAATAAATCTAGTTTTTAATTATACCTCTTACTAATATGTAGTTGGAAGGTTATAATTGGAAAACAATTTAAATACTCCTTTGAAATTTAAGATCAGTTGCTATTCATAGCTGTACCTATATTTATTTTTATTACTGAGTACTTTATGTTTTTAAACTTTTTTTCTGATGGGACGGTAATCCGACACCATCGGAGCGATCAGGCGCAGGTCAAACGGCTTTACGTGCTTTCCGAGACATGGGGTGAAACACTACCAACTTTTTGACTCCAGGTACCTGAGAATTTCTTGACAGAAAATTCTAATAACTAAGATTTCATTTCTAGATAGATAATCCCAATAACTTGATTCTTCCCAACCGGGAATTTTAATATAGCCGAATCAAAAACCAAAACGAAGTTTGAAGTAAGTCCGCTTTTCTGCCACAGTGGCAATAAGTCATTTTACAATATGGTGTCAGAGCTGATGTTATTTTATTGATAACTATCAAAATGTGAAATAAAAAGTTAATAGTTAATACTAGCAAATACTAGCTTATTTATATTAGAAAAAAAAATAGTTTCTTCAAATATAATTAAAAGTTCACATAAGTCGTACTAGAAAAGACCTTTGTACAATAAACATACACTTTGTATAACCTTTGTCTGATATTCAAAGTTTAAAATCCAAAACCACTCCATCTCAGCCGTTTTCAATGTTTAGATATTTACTTGAAATTTAGCCCTTTTGAAATAAAGTACAAAGCTTTTCATTATTACATGTTTTATTGTATACTTAGGATTTTTTAACCATCAGATAAAAGTTATACAAATTTTATACAAATTATGTTTTATTAAGATTAAATTTGCCAATAATTTCCACTGCATATTTCGTCATACCGATAAGTATTTGGGATGTAAACTCGTTAATGTTGCCTAATAAGATGTTGTGTGATGTTTTGGAATACCATTCAGACAATGATTTCAAAAGGAAGGATAGGCCCATCTAAATATTTTATTCATAACTTTTTCGTACAAGAAAAAGTAGCGCATCTGTCATAATACAAACGTCATATCAAAACACGACGTAACCGGGGTCGGATTTCGTAGTAATTCGTAATTATCCTAATTGTACCATTATTTCGTAGTTTGTGGTATATAGTAATAATACTAAGCAAAAATACCATAATATTACCTAAAGAACGACTTGTATTATTATTGGGTCCTTTCCTTTTGCATTTTAATACTAACCCTACGATATCGAGAATTTTTGTATTGTACATGAGTACCGCGTTTTTGTAATAAAATTAGAATTAGCTATCTTTCTGGTCAATAGATGCGCGATCGCATTTATGTTGCATCCTTGATATAACTATGATGAGGGGCTACCACTATAAAAACTCTATGCTCCAGAAGCAATCGGTTTGAAAACAGAATTTCAAAATATTTTATGAAACAGATTTTCAGATTCAATTAAGCAGATATGGTTTCTTTTGTAGTCTTTTCGTGTTACCCTTACTGAATATAAAATATATTAGATAACAATATTCAAAATTTAACTTACACTAAGTTATTTAGATAAAAAATAAACAGAAATATAAATAAAACCGTCAAACAACGAAACGTATAAATAAACTAGACGCGCGACGCCAAAATTCCGGCACATGGGAAAACAGAAACATGAAACGTCATACGTTATGTAATATTTTTAAAATAGTATAATTTTAATTTCCATGTACAATATTTTTGAGAGTCTGAATCCAACCCTGGCCTAATCTTGGTAACGTAACTAAACTAACTGTAAAATAAAACTTTAAAAATGCGTTTATATAATAATTTCATTGTAACAAAATTAATATAAGGTTATTTACCGATGATACGATATCCCATGTTTTTTATAATCTTTTTATTGTAATTTTTGCATTCTTTTACCACGCAACTAGACATATTTATGACAGGCAAATCTGTCCTGCGCACGCACTACTGTCGACCGATTCGCGTTGGCCCTGTAATTTTAGGGTCAGCGCACTGGTCCGTTTTAGATATTCGCTCGGCCCGGTCCTTACGCTAATAATATATAAGTCAATGCATCCAGACCGTAATTTTGCACTTAATATGTTCATGTTGTTCATGTTTTGATGTTATTCTGTTTTATGTACCTAAATAAATAAATATAATAGTTTATTTTCTCTTACCTTTTATCTGATAACTTTTATCTGTCGATTGAAAAATCAGTTCCGAAGCATTCATTGAAGGTCTAAGGGAAAAAAGAAAACAAAATGAGAAAACAACATCTCCAATTAATCCACCGTGCTGCTCCTATTTGCACCTCTTTCTTTGGTGAAATTTAGTGCTTCCCCAGGCTATGAGCTTTAGTATCACAACCGACCACCACAAGTTCGGCGTGTTGTTTACGGGCGTAAAGCACTGGCATAAAAAGTTACAAATAAAATAATTTTTTCACATATAAATACAAATTTTACAAATTACCTTTAATGTAAAATCCTAAAACAGTTTAACAAATTTAATTTATTTGTTATAACATACGAGTTCAAAATTCTTAAAACGGAGTTCATTAAGTACTACAGAGAGTTATACGTAAGTCCACGACTCTGTAATTTAACTTTCCTCTTGGGATTGCAAGGAGGAAGCCATGTACCATAAGTTTGTTTTAAATAATCTGAGACGACAGACACCGCTATGTGGAGAAGAGTTTTAAATGTAAATACTTTTAAGGCTAATGAAAAAGCTTTATTTAAATTAATAATTTAGGCCACGACTACAATTTCTGAAACCAATTTTCAAAATCCATCAAGCGCATAGTAAATAAACACCATCGCCTGTACTTGTAGAGCCAATACCCAGATCTTTCATTTTAACTCCTAGAATACGATATTATAAGGTTGCTTCACGTTAATAAGACGATATAAAATAATTAACACTATAATGTAAAGTAAAGTACCCTTATATATATTCCACTCCTGGACACAAACCTCCGCGCATTTTTGAGACGGTTTTGGGGCAAGGATATTATGTCCGTGTCATTGGACTTCACATGTTTAAATTTAAAAAAAAATATCTTAACCACAGTATGAGACGGCCAATAACAGACTTGGCTCTGTTGTGTATTACACATATGTTTTTGGGCGATTCTTCCCAAGGGATGGGGCGGCCGTTTGAAGAAAAACTATTAAGTATTTCTTTTGGACCTCGAATATTTTTTGATGTAGTACTCCGTTGAAGGTTCATTGCAACACTTTTTTCGGGGTTTACTTCAATTCTTCATACGCGGAACGATTCAACTAAGCAATTCGTAGATTATTTGCAGTTTCAAAGTGAAGTCTATTTACTATTGTAATCCAAATACTAAAATACAAAGAATGCCTTATCGTCAGTGAAGAGAGCAGTATTTACCAGTGGGTCCTTACGTTATCACTCGTGAAGAGTGTGGAGAGGAGTGGAGATAGCACGCAGCCTTATGGGGCCCCGGCCTTTAGGAAACGTTTCGTAGACCCTGGACTAGATAGCGAAAAGAGCAATTTGTAAGAAAGGCTCGGATGATGTGTACGAGCCTATTAGGCACATTAAGTTTATACAGCTTGTAAAGCAAGCCGTCGTCCCAGACTAAGCGATTTTTTATACGTGATAGATGCCAAAACGAGGTAATTTTTTTTTTTTTGGAATATTTAACATTATCTGTGTTTTGATAAAGTTATTATCAAAATGTAATATGTAGAAATATATAAGTTTACCAAATGAAATGTACCTAAATAGTTGATAGCATTTACTTTTATAACTGAATGTTGTTTATATTGAAATCCTTTTAGAGCAAAGGAACCTATTTTATCAATGTAAGCTTCATAATGTGAGCTGATGCCGGCTTTTATGAACGAAAAAAATATTTTTCCACTGTGGAGAAGAAATAAGAAATAAATAATTACATCTTTGTTTTCTATGACTAAGACCTTGAAATTACGAAAATTGTTAAATCGCTAAAGAAATCTCAAAGGAAAAAGGTACAGCATTAAGTAAATAAGTGGTGAAATTAGCCACTGTCTCTTTAAATGGTTAAATCGTCAGTTAAGACAATGTTCATACATTAAATTCATTGCGGCATCAATAAAACTCTGTAAAGAGTTCAGTAGTACTTTTTTTTGCTTAGAACTTCGTCTGGGTGGATACCAACCTCAACCGCCAATATAAATTACTAACATTACGCGCTGCGGGTAAAAATTGTAGTATTTTAGTCAGTTGCTTCCTAAAAACATACATTTGATTTCTAAAATAAAATTTGAATCCGTTAGAAGGTACTCATATTCGTATTCTTCCTGAAAGTCCTTCTTAATAGGTACTTCCCTGTTGCCTATTTTTGCCACCCAACAGTAGTGTTGACCACAGTTGATAGCTTGATAGCAGGGCATGACAGCAGTGCATACATTGCTATCAAACAAGACAGATTTTAAGCTAGAAAAGGAGTCTTTCCAGAGGTGTCACAGCCAAACATTGGCTACATCATGAAGTGAGCTTCTATCAAAACATTCTACAAGCCGCTGAAGAAGATTAGTCAGTTTTTACCATCCGTCTAGTGTAATATACCTCTACAAGATGCAGGAGTGTACAAGCTTGATTATGAATGTGGTCTCTCATACATATGAACAACAAACAAATCAGCGTAAAATAACATCACAACCGACCACCACACATTCGGCGTGTTGTTTACGAGTTTGTTAAAAGCATTGGCATAAAAAAGTAAAAAATTAAATAAATGTTGCACTTATAAATGCAATTTTCACTAGTGGAGAGTGTGCATAAAACGGATTTGTAAAAACACTAAGCATAAACTTTACCTCTAATGTAAAATCATTATAACAGTTTAATAAATTTAAATTTAATTTATTTGTTTTAACATACGAGTTCAAAATTATTAAAACGGAGTTCATTAAGTACTACCGAGACACGTAAGTCCATGACTCTGTAATTTAACTTTCGCCTAGGGATTGCAGGAACTCATATGCTGTAAGTTTGTTTTAAGTAATCCGAGACGACAGACACCGCTACGACTAGTATCACTGCGGAAATATTGATACGACTATCTCGCCCAGGTAATGCAGATAGATAAAAGCAACTTCGAGAAAGATACCGATAGGCGGATTCAATTAGGCTGGGCGGCGTTCGGGAAGCTTCATCAGGTCTTCTCGTCGCCTATACCGCAAAGCTTGAAAAGAAACGAAATAAAGCCTTGCGTCTGTCTTGACAGCCAAGCACGTTAGTTTTATTTTTATCGATAAATCCTTAAATTACAATACATTTATTAAAGTTTAATGGTATTTATAACTTTCAAATAAATTTGTCGGTACGATACGTGCGGTACCTGCCTGGAGATAGTTGTACTGTGCCTAAAACCTTCGCGCAAGTGCAAGCAATAAGTTGATAAAGTTTTATTACAATTTAACTAACGCTATAGCAGCGTATAGAATACGAACAAAGAAACATTAATTCTGACATATTACATTAGATTATTTGATAAATCAATAGCTGAGGTTTTGTTTTCATTTTTCATTTTTACTTTCTGGTTTATGTATCACTGTATATTTGCAAAAACCCTACTCCAAAAATAATTGCAAACTACATCACTCGAGTGTACTCGACTAGTCTGCTACTAGACTGCTCTTAAAAACAAAATGATTCAAATCGTTAGTGCAACAACCGGAGCAGATAGCTTTAAAAAGTAAACGACATAGACGAAAATATTCGAGAGACAAAAAAGGCGAATATGGCGAAAAAGAAACTAGATTCACGAAATTATTATTCCGATATAATATTATAATTTCATATAATAAGTTGACAAACGAGCACACATTGGACGCTGTGGCCCATAGAAATCTTCATTAATCCTTAATAATCAAAATGCAGATGCGTTGTCATCCCTGCGGACTAAGATGGAATCCCTCTTTCTGTGAAAGGGGTCTCCGGTTCTCTCCACTCACCATACGAAAAACAGGAGCATTGCGCCTTAACGCTGGTATTCCATCTCAGTCCTCAGGGGTGACAAGGCATATGCATTTTGATTCTTAGAAATGTAGATGTCTATGGGTCACAGCATCCACTTACCATCAGGTGGACTGAGTCCTCGTTTGTCACCCCATTCTATAAAAAAGAATAGTTACAGGGATCATCATGCCTTAATTAGGCATAAAGCATAGTCAAATATACTGTATTTTTTACAGTTATTACCAGTTTAACCAGTTTTATGAGAATATCTTTTAACTACATAGTCCGTGAACAAGTGTATCATTTTGTTTTAAAAATCAATTACAAAGTAATTCTTTTATCATACTCTTAGTACGTACCTTTACCTGCTTCTTTCACAGAAGTCTCCAGGTGGAGACATGGTGACCTTAGATAGGTACACAGATTTTATTAAATTTAGGTACAAGTTTTTTCCTATCAATAGAGTTGTTTTAGATGTAAGCGTATATTCATTGTTGCTTAATATACAGAGTAAGTGTATGATGTTGGTACAAACAGTACAAATAAATAAATAATAATTAATGATTATTTTGCAATGGCAAATTTTAAAGCGCATTTATTTTTTATACGCTGCGGATTTAAATGTTTCAGTGTGTATAATGGACGAAATAATTTCGCGGCGGGAGCGCGATAGTGGAAAATAATGGTGTTTTCAGGATAAAGCTTAATAAGTATATAATCAGATTGTAATTTTAAACAGAATATCAGAGTGCAAAACTGTTATTTAATGAAAATGTGGTAGTGGATAATACGTACTTTTTGAAATGAACATATTCCTTTCACGCAATTATAAAATAATTTTTTTTATTAAATATGAGCGATATGCCCGGATTTATTCGTCGATTTCTCGATCTCGACAACAGCGTCATCTACCGGGTCCAACTATTGCTACGAACCATCCATGTGACCCCTTAAGTACACTATACAAATTTGATTAAATTCGGTCCGGGTGTTAGGAGGAGAAGGATTACGAACACACGCACACCGGTATTTTATACAAAGATATTTTTTATTTTTTTTTATAAAGATATTTGCCAGAATGTATGTGTACAATAAAGTATGATCTTAAATTATGAATAATGACCCATTTACATTCTACCATTTTATATGGTGTGCAAATATTTAATTAGTATACATGCAAAAAAAAAATTACAAGTGGGAATTCAATTAAAATGTCACATTGTTTATTGGTTGTTCTTAAGTGTTAATGTACATACTTTCATTTTGTTTGTAATTAATTAATTATTAGATATATATCAATATTACTGACTTCGGATTTATTTTCCACTAAAAGACATAAATTCGTTTAGATCGTAAAAACATTTTTCTTTTAACCATTGTATTAACTTTTTTTAAACGTGGTTAAAGGTAACTCTTTAAAGTCGTTGGGTATTTTGTTATACACCTTTATAGCATTTACGTAAGAGTTCCTTTCATACAATTTGCGCCTGCATTGAGGTAAGTATAATTTATGTTTATTTCTAGGAGCTACATTTCGTTCAGTTACATCCATTTGCCTTTCAAATTGTTCAGAATGCTGTTTTACAAATATGCATATTTCTTTAATGTACAAGCATGTTAATGTTAAGATATTGTACTTTTTAAACAAGGACTTACAGCCGTTACCGTCCGTATACCCTGCTCCATAGATTGCACGCACACATTTTTTTTTGTACTCTAAATACTTTTATTATATCTACTGAATTGCCCCACAATAAAAGACCATATGATAGTACTGACGAAACATATCCGTGATATGCACATAGAGCAGCATCAGTTGATACCGTGAATCGTAATATCTTTATTGCGTAGACAAATCTGTCGAGTTTGTCACAAACGTAATCGACATGTGTTTTCCAGTCGCAATTTTGATCCAACATTATACCCAGAAATTTAGTACTTGCTACTTGTTCGATGATCTTATATATTTAACATTAATATTCAATAGTTTTCTCTGGTATGTCTGAAATTGGATCATTTTAGTTTTTTCCATATTAATCTGTAAATTATTACAATAAAGCTAGTCTATTATGTTTTTGATTGCTTTATTTATCTCTGTTTCATATGTATCTGCATTTTCGCATTTCACGATAAGGGTTGTGTCATCAGCAAACAAGATTGTGTTATGGCGAGTGATATTAGGGAGATCATCAATATACATGAGGAATAAGAATGGTCCCAATACACTGCCTTGTGGCACGCCAGTCATTTATCTGATTTTCGCTTCTGTAAACACTTTTTTGTCTTTATTGACTTTAGATATTTCCACACATTGTTGTCTCTCACATAAATAGTTTCTCAACCAGTCGTTAGCTTTACCTCTTATCCCATATTTTTCTAATTTGTGTAAGAGCAATTTATGGTCCACGAAATCGAACGCCTTGCTCACGTCCAGGAAGATTGCCGCAACTGGAAGGCCATCATTTATAGCCTGGGTGACAATTATAATCAAATTAAAACATGCTAACGAGGTTGTACTATTCTGTTTAAATCCAAATTGCTCCTCTTTAAGTAAACGATGACTTGTCGTGAATTCTTGAAGCCTTCTCAGCATAATCTTCTCGAATATTTTTGACAATATAGGTATCCGCGTGACTGGCCTATAATTATTCATTTCGTATTTTTCGCCTTTCTTAAAAAGTGGCTTAACGATTGATTTTTTTCAATATACTTGGGAAGGTACCTTCTTCAAAAGACATATTAATTAAATAACATAGCGGTTGACATATGTATCGTGCAGATAATTTAATTGCAGTGGTTGTTATGTTATCAAATCCTACTGCGTTCGTATTGTTAAGGCTTTTAATTATCCGAAATATTTCCATAGCATCAGTAGGTTTAAGAAATATTGTATGGATATTATTAGTCCTGATAGTTTTGTTTATTTCCTCAACATTATATTTAAAATTATTGTTATTTATCAAGTTTATATAAAAGTGATTAAATATGTCACTTATTTTCTTTGGGTCGTCATATATCCGATTATTTTTTATTATTCTGTCAATTTGTGTTTTCGTATTTTGGTCGTCAATATTTTCATTAATTACCGCCCATGTGGCTTTACATTTATTTTTATTATTGTCGATATATTTCTTACTTTGTATCTGTCTCGATTTATATATGCACTTTTTAAGTATGCAACTATATGATTTATATTTTTATTGAGTATTTTTCCCTTTGTTTTATCATATTGTTGACTAAGGTAGAGATATCTTTTCCTTATACATGATTTTCTAATGCCCTTTGTCAACCATTTATGGTTCCCTTTTTTTAGTTGCCCTTTTTATTATGTGTATTGGGAAGCAAAGATCAAAAAAAAAGTTTAAATAAATCATGAAATTCAACAAACACCTCTTGTAAGTTATTTTTTTCGTATACAGTTGAGAAAGTAAGAGACGATATGCAGCTACAGAACTTATCCATGTTTTCTTTACTATAATCTCTAACATCCTCATACCAACTGCATATTTCATACGATTTGGTCGTTTTGAGCGCAAGTGTTTGTCCCGTTTCGTGATCAGATAAGGCCAGGATGTTACTTGATGTTGCTTGCTAATTGATCTAGACATGACAATTTTCTTGTTGGTGTTTTAATGTGCAACTCAATGTTAAAATTTTTTAATATACTTTGTAACTCCTCACAACTCTTATTTGGTTTTAAGATGTCCAAGTTCTAGTCACCGCAAAGAATAATTTTTTTATGCTTTTTAGTAATTCTTGCTAGTAACTGTTTTAGCTTTTCAAGAAATATTTGTGGATTGCTATTAGGAGTTCTATATAAACAGATAATCGTAATTTTATTTACTTCTACGCCACAACATTCAAAATTAAATTTACATGTCAAATCATTAATATTAGTAACGTTTTTAAATTTCAAATTGTTACATTATACATACCCCTCCTCGTTTACTGTCCCGTGAATAAGATGCAACTAGTTTGTAACCAGGTATTTTAAAAAGCATTTCTGTACCTTTTTTAAGGAAAGTTTCTGTCAAACACACCATATCTATCTTTGCACCTTTTTGTGAAAACTCTCGGATTGCAAATGTTAGTTCCTCAGATTTATTTATAGCGTCGGCAATATTCTGGTGAAATATTCTAAAATTTAATTCCAATTTAGGGACGAAAACATTTATTTGTTTCTAAAGGCAACTGTGTGTCAGGTTGTTCATTTAAACACTGTATTGTTTTTTTTTAAATAATAGGGTATTGTTCCCTTCTTATAAGTTTCGGTATTTACCGTTTGCTTTTTGTTCAAAGAAGCAGTAGCAGAGTTCAATTCCTGGCGGTTATTACCCGAATGTACATTTTTACAGGACTTAAAGTAGAAAGGAATTGTGCCCCTCTTTGGAATACTCGTAATTTTGCATTCTGTTTTAGCCTTTTTCATAAATAATAACATATTTTTGGCACATAAAAAATTATTTTTATAATAGTTTGAGTCAATCTTAAAATTAATTTTTTTACATACATCTAATAAGTAGTAATATTTATTATACGGATAGTCCCATTCTGTATTTATAAATGAGCAATTTTTAAAGTTGTTACATATAACTTTTAAATTGTTATTTAACATATTTTCATTTAAATATCTGTTCTGTAGAACATTACATACTAATATTTCAGTTTTTTGAAAGTATTTGAGCATTGTTACTAATTCTATTATTATTTTGTTAGGGTTAGTATCATTTTCTCCTATACATATTATTAGATAATTATCTTCCGAATCGTCCAGTTTATAAATAGGTTTAAGAATTTCCTCCGTAGTGGCATATGGTTTTGTAGTTGAAAATATCTGGTAATTTTTGTACTGAGTATTATTTCTTGATTGTATAAGTAGTGTAGCTAACCCTGTGAATTGTTGTCCTCCGAATATAATTAATTGGGATTTTGGCTTGTTTTCAATAGGTTTAGAAAGTTGCTGATTACTGTTTACTTTGTTTTATTTATGCAGATTTAATAAAGCGCCATCTGTTGTGTATTGATCGCACTTTTTAAAATTAAGTTTGTGCACTTGTGATGACAGGCTACCTATGGTATTAGAAGTAGCTAATTCAGTTGTGTTTCCTTCACAAGATTTTGTCTCAAGATCAGTGAAAGTCATATCCAGTTTCTTTCCCTCAATAATATTAAGATTTTTAACCTTACAGCTTTGTTTTTTTATAGTTGAACTTTTTTTTGTACTACTTGGCGTTACGCTACAATTTTTTTTTAATTTTTTTATGGTATTTTGTTGTTCAGATGTTTGTTTCTTTAAAGTGATGTTTTCCATGGTTAAGTTATCTATTTCGTTGTTAGACGTATTTAATTGCATTCTCAATCGTTCAATTTCCTCGTTGAGTCTTTCAAATTTTTCGTAACTTAGACCGGTTGACAATTGTGGTAGGCTTTTCGAAAGATATTCGGAATTTGTTGACTCAAACGAAGAATTTAGCGAATTAATTATTGTTTTATTTTTTCTTAAAGTAATATTTTCAAAATCCATGTCTGGTTTTTTATCTTTTTAACAGTTCTATAAAAAAGCTGGTTCTAAAAAAGTTCTAAAGAATACACAAAATAATACACAAAAAGTTCGCACGGATGGGACTCGAGATCGCTTTTTACAATTTCATACCATGTCAAGAACGCTAAACATTAATAGCTAATCGCGCTGTAGACAATTAGTCGAATATAAGGATCTTGTTCAGCTTGTGTGAAATTTTAACCCAACAAATTCGTTATGGTGACTCATTGATAAAATATTTTTGCACTAATTTTCACAACACTTAATATTTTAGCACTAAATAAGTCGTAGTTACACAGTTTCTTATGATTACTTCACTGACACTATAGTATTTTTCTCTTTTAAAGTTTTATTGATTGTAAAAACGTAGTTTACTGACTGGATGTTATTGAAATTTTATTTTGAGTTTTATGTAATTATTTGTGAGATTTATCACTGCATAACACTTTCACTTATACTTTATAAATTCAGCAACAATATTTATAACTTAATAGTTTTAAAAACAGCGATATTTATTTTTAAAGATTTTTTGAACACAGACCCTATGTTACCGTGACAGCTAGCGTCATCTAAGTTCTTAAGAACTTAAGTTCTTAAGATAAACAAAGTAATCCTTAAAATCGATTGCGCTTGCGTCCAATTTATGAAGATAAATGAGTATTCATAGAGTTCAGAATATTGTTATTTATCACCTTTATCAGTACCTGAAAGTCTACGGCTGGTCATGGGCCTCCCCAGTTGTAGGGTGGATGTCCCTAAGCACGTAATTCTTATTTCCATAATTTTTAACTTAATGTGTTTAGAAGTCAAACTGATATTATAGGTTTCGCAAATACTTGTTATATGTAGAATTCCAAATGAATTTGAATTTTTAAATATATTATTTTGACACATCCAATTCCATAAATGTCTCGTTTAGTCTACAATTTTTGGTAACTTAAATAAAATGAAGTCGATTTTTAAAAACCCTTTATAAAAAGTAAAGAGTAAAAGTCAAAAAATCCATTGAACAGCTTCAGAAATTGCCGCTAAGACATATTGTATAAAAATATAAGGCCCACCAACATTTCAGAGGCTGTTATGTGGAAATTATTGGTTACTTTTTCCTTGATTTAAAGTCGGTTTTTACTTTTCATAACTATTTAAATTTTTGACTATTTTGAGTGGACCTAGGAATATCAGAAGTTCAAAATATACTTTAGTGTCACATACATACACTCTCACACTAAACAATGAAACATACCTCTACTTGTATTTAAAGCATATTTTTCTAATAATATTTATTACACAGTTTCTCAAAACTGAACAGGTTTATTTTATTGTACTTTCATAACAAGTAGCCGTGCTTTTTATCAAATGTTTTACACCAATATCACTTCTGTTGAGGGAGGGGCCTGATGATCCCATAACTCATGACGACAACCTAGCTTAGGCACCAGTCTTCCACCTAGATCTTCCTGTATAAATATATAAATGCATTTATAGCTGTTATTTGTTGTATTCATTGTAACTTAGTTACTAACTTACTATACTAACTTAGTAGAAAAATGTCGGCTTTTACTTTTTATTGAAAAATGAATTATCAAAATTAATATTTCATTTTAACGAAAGGATTTCACTAATCTCCTTTGATACATTCTAAAGAAACGATAAGGATTCTCCGATAGTTCAAAAATGAGAAGTGTATAATACAATGATAATAATACGGGTGGAACAAATTGTCAACCAACTAGCTCCTTCCAAGTTTGAGTATTCGCACAGATATTTATGTTTTAATATTAAACTTTGTCTTAATATAATAAACATGTAAACATTTCCAAATAAACTCATTTATGAACATCATTGCAAGGACCTTTATGCATGTTTGGTAGTTATTAGTTAAATGTTGTAGATTTTAAAAGTATAATCACAAGTAGTTATTGACTTAAGAAAATAATAATAAAATAAAATATTTAAATCATATAAAAATAATGACTTTTCAACATTGCTCTGTTTTATTTGTCTATCGTTTTCTGAAATGCCTTACTAAGAGCGACATACACATGAGTATGTCTCAATTGTGTTGTTGTAAAGTATCCTCCTTTCTAACGTTTAGTTATGCCGTAGAAATACTATATAATTACTATATATATATAAAGTATTATATATAAAGTATTAGTATGTAGAAATACTATATAAATATTATATATTATAAGTATGTACAAAAAAGATATAACTTTAAATTAAATGGATAATTTTACGGATTTTATGGCGTCTAATTAGACTTTTTTAATTCAAATGAATAGCGTAGATCGGACTAAAATTTGTTATAAGTTGAAGGTAGCTTTAACTATTAAGCTTAAGGCAACTTCGACATAAAGACGCTAGAAACCTCATTCTCCTGGTGACCACAAAGTAATTGTTAATAAGCTGAAGCCCGTAACCAAAAGCGCTGCAAGCGTTTTATAGTGTTTCATATTATTTTGTGGTCGAAACTTTGGGAAAAAGTAAGTTATATTAAACGCGATAAAATCCATAAACTGATTTAAAATAATGTGTACTCGTATAACGAAATATTCGCATTAATATAATCAATATTTTAAAGAGAATGCTTTTATTATTTAACCAGGTTTTTTTGTCACTTTCTTGTCTGACTGTTGTCCATCGTTCCGGGTGGAATCTTGCAACTTCGAACACTTTCCGATGAGCTAGGGACTTGAAATTTTGAACATATCTCAGATTTGGAGGAGAATGGAGGAATATGATAAAAAACGTGGTATATTATTTTTTTAGTACAAAGTTTAAAAAAATAACTTTTTGATACATCTGTATTTTGAAATTTTAATTATTCAAGTCACGTGCACAATATTTTTAAACATCTTGTTTAGTCGATAGGCTATTTATCCAAAAATGTAATGAATATTTATTTACAGTTATATTGCTTCAAGAATAATTTCGAAAGTTGCAATAAACAAAACCGGCCTCAAATACTGGCTACGCTGTACCCAATGTAATTTTTTTAAATATAACGCCAGCCTAGCATAGGTTTATGACCTATAAGTCTTAGTTGATACCCATCTGTTGTAGGTTAGTTTAAGAGGGACAGCAATAAATTCGTGACGACTTCTAAATATAAATAATGAGTATGAAATATAAATTTAGACATGAAATATATATTAATGTTTTACTAGACCTTTTTACCTTGTTATAACCTATGTTTTGGTTTAAAGAAGTTCGATATATCTTATAACACTAATCAATTAATAAAAGCAAATTATGATAAAAAATAGGTAATACATCTATTTCTTACAAATTAATAACTCAAGTTTTAGAATCATCATGATCACTGCAGTCCATCACAAGTCCACTGCTGAACTGCTCCATAGATTGCTGAGCCGCTATTCTATAATTAATAAAATTAAATCCCAACCGAAGCATACTTCAAGACACTATTAGTTTATACTGCGCAAATTGGAACAAAAATTATTAATTTTAATCTGGAGGTAGCCGTGTTTAACAATGACAAATAACTACGAAAATTGAGCGCTAAAACAATTTATTTCATGATAATTTGGTGACATAGCCCAACTCTATCATAGCCGTGGCTTGATCACCCACGGTGGATAAAAATGAAAAGGAACCTATTTAGTTCACTCAAGGTGAAAGGTTGCCGCTCCAAGTGGACTTGGCGTGCTCACGTGATGGCGATGCGTGTCGGAGATCTGCGGCGATAGGGGTTTCACCCTGCGTCCGACAGCCGAGGTGGAATCAAATCGGCTCTGGTGAGACCCTGAAGTGAGAGAAGTGTCAGTATAACGATGCACCGTTCTCCCTAACCTTCGCGTCCGAAACGTGGTTGACAGCGGGGCCACAGAATGTGTCTAAGGCTGGGGTTGCTAAGACTGGTACTTCTGGATCTTTGTCCCCCGCAAATCGGTATGCGTAGGCATTTCCAAATAAAAATGTTCAAGGTCAATGTATTGACGCTCGATTGGAGAGAATGGTTTTAGAGTGACAGCCTCGTGCCGATAAGCGGAGTGTGAAACGGCCCATTAGCAACAGTGACAACTTGAAAAGACATGCAATCGGTGGGTGCAGTTGGCTAAAAACCGTGCTTTGTGCCATTACTGGGAGGAATATGTTTAGCAGTGAATTTCTGAAGGGTTGATGATTAACGTGACTGTGATAGCTTTTGCCGCCGGAAATTTATTAAAACTAACCCGCTAAAGACTAAGATATTATATATATAAAAGATAACCAACCTAAATGGTACCAACATGAATAATACAACTAGTGCCTTCATGTAATATAAAATTACTTAGAATGAATATATGGTGATTAATGGGATATTGGATTTGTGATTGCGTAGGTGACGGGTTATTCACCTTTCACTTCTTTCAAAATTTTTGATCGAAACCTATAATTTTAACTGAACTTCCAAGTAGCAAGTTTCCTTCATTTATTAGAGAATAGAAACAATTGCGCTGCTCCTGTTTGTCATAATGTTCTTATTCACCGCTAAACGCTTGGTAAACAGCTTCCCTAGTGTCGTCGGGAATCGAACCAGAGTTTTTCACTTAGCTCTAGAGTTATCATGGTTTTGTACTTAAATGTATTTTATGCATTATATGTGAACTCTATTTCAAAGACGATAGTGCATTATACATTCGCATAAATTTCATTCATCGAGAGTCATCGACTAGGCAAACTCATATGATCTTGGAAGTTTCCCAAACCATCCCCTATAGCATATATTTTTATGAATATTAAAAAGGCCGCATTTAGTAGGTACTTCCAAATTTTCTGCAAGAAAAAATATATCTTTTTTAAGTAATTAAATTGAAATAATTAATTGCTAAGTCTTCTCTGAGTTGGCGGATGAAGTTGTTCTATTTATTGACCTCGTTTTCTCTCAGCGGTGTTCTTAATATATTAAAACCAAATAATTTGTAGAAATTGCGAATAATTTTGTAGCTTTCATCAATATGGCTCAGCGGTGTGAAGCGCTTAGCTCTAGAGCTGTATGTAAGCCGTGGGTCCAAGTATCGTAAAGAAAAAGCGGCACTGCAAGCCACTCTGCAGCTATATTCTGTTGTTGCACTAATGTTATATTTACGAGGTAGAGCCATTTTTCACATATATTGTGGTTGCAGCACAAGTGGGTCGGCTCGATCGGGGTAGGACCACGCTCTCACTGAATACTAGCGTAAAATAGCAGCTTAATGGTGTTGTGTTTCGTATGGTGAGTGTAGAGAACTTGAGACCCTTTTTACTATAAACGAGGCATTCCATTTCAGTCCTCAGGGCTGGCAACGCATCTAAATTTTGATTTTTAATTGAATTTAAATACGTATGTCTATGGGCCACAGCATCCACTTAAAATCAGGTGGACTGTGTGCTCGTTTGCCACCCTTATACTATAAAAAAATGCATCGGCTTGACGCGGAAGGGCTGCGCTCTCACAGAGCACCAGCATAAAATAGCAGCTTATTACTGCTGTGTTTTTTATGGTGAGGATAGATAACCGAAAACCCTTTTTCCTGGAAACGAGCCACCTTAGTGCTTGGGGCATCCACTTACCATCAGTTGGAATGTGTGCACGTTTGTCACCTCATTCTATAAAATAAACCGAAATTACTACACATTAAACCACATTTGCAAGGACACTTCCCTACAGCTGCTTCGATCCTGAACTCAATGAGGAAATCTCAATACCCAAAATCTGAATGCGGTCAGTGTATTTCAGTAATACATTTCGGAAAAAAATTAGTAAAAAAAAAGTTTACAGACAGGCTTGAGTCTTGATAGCGTTGAATTTTACTAAAGTAACATCACTCCATTTAAAGACTGCATTTAATAAGACAGTTCAACACTCTACATGTCCAGTTGGTAACAGAGGAGGTAACATCTTCCAGATAACAACCCAATATATCATTTTTCGCCGTATACGACGTGCTAGACAAGTAAAAAGGTTAGTACATTTTTTCGTTCCACAAGGTCCCACATAAACGTTGGACTTATAAATCCCAGACGAATATGGATAGAAATATACGTAAATACATAACATGAATAAACTGAACGAATACAATACGAATAAAATTATATCTAGTCTATTGTTACGGAGGGCGATTGGAGCCGCCGCCCGTCACCCCGGGAGACAAGCGCTCCAGTGCACATCAAGAAAGAAGACCCCTCAAGCTCCCTATTAGGGTTAGGCATTAGGCTTAAATTACATCAAACACTGTCGCATTGTAAATGGTGAATAAATTTGTATTAGTTTCCGTACCATCTTTAATTAATTAACGTCCCTAGCATAGTTTCTTTCTTAGTCAGTTAAGTATAGTAAATAATAAAGTCAGTTAGATTCTCAGTTAGATAGGTTACCTCTCAAGTCTTATTTTATTATACAAGTAAACAAGCGCTATGTAAAAATAAAAATACATTCCACTCAGCTCTCCATCCCTACATCACGGGCTTCCCAAAAAGACAACAAAAGTTAAAAACAATAGAAGTGAATGGAGGACATAAAAAGGTTTTTAATCCCTATAGTACTAATAAGTTTATACAGCATCAGACTTAAAAGGCGTATAAAACTGTTAGCCTGCCCGTCTTGATTAAGTACAAAAGTGCGGTTCTGCACAATAGCTCTTAGGACACGTATGAGTAATTATTATTCGCCCGCTGTATATATCAACTACAGATGTTACAAATCATTTTAAAAGTACTCAGAATCTTTTTTTAACTATTCTAAATCAGTACTTGACTAGGTGTGAAGTTAAATAGTGGTGTAGCCAAAGATGGTTACGCGCACTGACTTAACAGTAGCCTATTCACTCTTGACTTAAAGGCAACGACGAAAAAAGTGAATGAAGGAATGACCTATTAAGGGACAATATTTATTTAATTTTGAGGTAATGGAATTTGAAAAATACATATTCTCCCGTACATCGGTCTACATCATGGTGATGCTCCAACTGCTACATAATAAAATATAAAAAAATAATGTAAACACCTATTATAAGGTTCCGTTTTTTCTTTTGAGATACGAAACTTTAATGAGGTTTACGAAAATATTCTTTCTCTTCCTTTCGATTGTACATTTTAGAATTAAATTACCAAAAAATTGAAGAACCTTTCTAAACGTTAATGTATATACGAGTACTTTAGACCGTATTATTCTATATAGCTTTTGTATAGAAATTAAATATTTTAGTTAAATACAGAAGGAAATACTTTATCGTAATAGTAATCGTAACATGGTGGCACAATATTAGATTTTGTTCATACAGTTTCTGCGAAAACAATATATCCCACTCATATGCCACAATATGAAAAGGAAATTGATGTCATATTTTTTCTTAAGCCTCAATTTATATCAAATATATATATGTGGAATAGTTTACCACCGGTGATTTTTCCGGACCGATACGACCTGGCCAGACCTTCAAGAAAAGAGCTTACTCCTTTCTAAAGGGCCCGCAATTTCCTGCAATTCCCCTGGTGTTGCGGTTGATCATGGGCGGCGGTAGTCACTTAATATATGGTGAGCCGCATGCTCGTTTGCCACTTCTTCTATATAAAAAAAACACTCACGCCTGTCACCTACAGGTAGGCAGAGACTATGGACTTCCATTTGGCACGATCCTGACATACCTCCGTCACCTCCTTTACATCCATATCTGTACACACTCGTCGGTAAAGCGTACTTCTAATGTGGCCCATTTTCAAAATATCGCCAATTTGGTCTATAAACTTTCGTCTAGAGGATCCCTTCCCGACTCTGCCGTTCACATCTGCTATATAGCTTTGTCACTCTTTCCGCATGCATTCTTTCTACATGACCAAACCACCGAAGCATTCCTTTCTTAATCTTATTAAAATAAATTCAATTCAATTCCCAACATAAATTAAACAAGGTGTACAGCTGGCCTACCATCACTCCCTCTCCAGCCCTTAGCACCTCAAGTGATACCCTATCACATCTAGCTGCCTAATCCGCTTTCATGCTTTTCATTGCTTTCATTATTTAATCTACAGTTATCTCCATACTCCTTTCCACTTCATTCGGAATTTCTAGTTCATTAAATTCAAACGACTCTTCGAAACATGAAAGACTGACAAACAAACAAACACACTTTCATGTTTGTAATAATACTCCAAAACTATAATTACTGGCACTGTGGGAGGATCTAGCCAGCTGCCGAGGAACATTTAGTATACCTCGCTGTAGGTATCTGCCTAAATTAGGTGTTGTAAGCATCGGACTTACTGACGAACCAACTCTTGGAGAGTGCTGGGCACAGCCTGTGCTCTTGGCATGGGCTTTGAGACACCCGAAACCATGATTTTTATAGTAATATGCAATTACACAAGGATTGTAAAATAAACCTTTAAATGAGATACATACTATGCGTACTTCACTTGGCCGTGAAGACAAATGCGATGTCCCAGGAACACATTCAAGTCTGGGTCGCTGTGGTGTTGAAAATGTAAGACATTGCTGAAAAAACACATATTATATAACTGTCCCAAATCTATTTCACATAGGCACAAAATAACTTATTGAATTAAAACCTATACTTTTAAATAGATTTTGTAATTGCATTTATTAACTTTAAAAATATATCATACCTCTATTGTAGGAATGTCAATAACATCTGATTCTGTTAATAGAATATTAGTTGAAGAATCTTGTTCCTGAAACACATTGAAACATAAGCACACATAAGTATAAATATTATAAGATGTACTATCGTCATCTCACTATAAATTTAACTTTACCAAGAAAAAATAATTATAATATAAATATTTATTAATATATCAAAACTGCATACTATAACAATGGACACTATTTAATAGGTAGTAAATAATAAATGACAAAATAATTATACACTCACCATTGTTTGGTGGGGTTGCATCCAAATACCAATAAATAATTGTTTGGGCGGCAATGATGGATGCTATCAGTACGAGGATCTAGTCCATCATGATGTGTATCCTTAAAAAGAATAAAATTTTATAATTTAAGCAATGGTACTTAGAACATATAAATAAACTTGCATAAACATGTTAAAACTTACTTCAAAAGAGTTAATTTCTAAGTGCCTATCACCTACGACAAAACTTTCACCACCCATTATGGTCAAAATCCTTTCCTATATTTCTTTTAATTCCACAACCTCTGCTCCATCATCAATCTTATTTTTTGCATGAAACTGTAAAGCCCCCTTTTTCTATACTGCACTTTTTTATCGCCCTTATACTAAAACCAATTTAAGCTTTTTTAAGCATACTAAAATATATAATTAATATAACGAATTTCACGAATTTCATTTAATATAAACAAACCTTCAACCAATTGCTTTGAAGTTTTAACACAGCCTCCCAAGCTATTTAATTGTAGTGATTTTCTCCCACATTTCTGAGCGGCATCTCTTGCACTAGGCACTCTTGAAAATCCTTTTGACATATTTTGATTTCTTTATATAAGGTCCTAAATACTACTGAAAGAGTAGAAATTTGATCCCGAGATGGATGTGACGGTCTTTCTATCGGGCTACAATAAAAATAAATTATTACAGTTAAGCAAAGACAGAAATTAACTTACTTCATGTTTTTTTTTTTTTTAATTATATAAACACTTTAATTTATGAAAATCGGCGCAAAATATTATTCACTTCGCACTGTCAGTCGGTGGCACAGAACACTATTACAGTATTACTTAGCTTGCTATATATTTATTTATCTATGGTATTACTCCGTCGGTTGTAAACAAACTTTGTTTATGTCATAAAGTTCTCAAATAACTGCGGCAAAGACATTGCACTATAGAGCCAAATTATTAAAAAAGCCGTTATTTTAATTTAATAAAGGCAATAAAATATAGTTACATATAAATAATGTAGTTATGTTGAATAGTCATTAATTAAATATAAAATAACACAAGAAAATGGTCGTTTATTACTAGAAAAGGGATAGGAAACTAATATCGACTGAGTTATGCTAAATGAGTCAATCCCTAGCGATTTACGATTCGAACCTCACTTCACTTCGCATGTGCGTACCACATGCTTACAGACTTCGATCAACAATACCAACTAGATAACGGGTCACGTACAAAATCATAGCTAAATACTGTCCGCGTGAATATAAACTTAAACAACTACATTTATTTACTAAAGAAATGAGACAAAAAATTAAAATAGTTTTAAGCTCAACCTAAATACAACCATCGCATCTAGTAATAAAGTCACAAATCCTACGATCATTAGTCACATAAAAAGAACAAAGCTATACAATACTCCTATCATTTGGAAATGAAAAGACACAAATTAAATAACATTTGGTGTGAAATCAACCTTAACGTGTAAAAAAAAGTTCTTTTTCCCGTTACTTGCGAGCTACGTCATTTTGTTATGTTTCTGTTTTCTTCTTCGAATTTGGTCCAGGAAGTATTGAGTCGCGTTGAACACTAAAATAATTTATAATATGATCATAAGTTTAATTAAAATTATTTTTGTTGTGGGCATTTATGATTGTTGGTATACATACTTTCCACACTAGCCATTAAATATAATATAGTATGTAGTATATTGATTGCATTTAATTAACTATAATAATATCTATTTTAGTTTTTGTAAGTATATATAAGTAATATTTCGTAGTATGTATGTATCTATCTATAGTATATATATACATATGTGTATTCTTTTTTTATCATACCAATTTGCCCTACTCCTTTCATCTTCATGTAATCCTGTCCATTTATTGGTTGTCTGGAAGAAATTGCTCTCAGCAATAAGATCGCCCATTGCATACTTTTAAAACGTGGTAGAACCATGTTGCATTTAAATTAGTAGTATAGTTGTAGCACTATTGGGTTGGCTCGACCGGGGAAGGAAGCTAGGAAAGCTATAAAATCTAAGTATCATTGGAGTTACACAAACAAAGACAAAAGTAGCAATTACCATTATTTAAAGTTTTGGTAACGAATTATTAAAAATTATTACAATACAAATCTATTTCATGCGTCCATGTTCCGTTTCTACATATATTGGTCAACATTGGCAAAACATTTGTAGACAAAACAGTTGTGTTGATCGGTAATTTTGTTTAAAATATGATATTATTTGTTAGTTTAGAGCTTAAAATATAACATAATATTATACATGTAATTACCAAAAGTAAGACACTCCGGCCGTTAAATTACTTTTTCGGGCATTATTCTTGCAACTCTTAAATACACATTGCGGCATTGTTAAACGTATTTACATTGGCTGTGTTTCAAGTGAACTAAACGAAACAAGTGCTCACGTCTCATGTGCGCTGTTATTTACTTAGATGGATTTCTTGCACCGACCCTACATCTAATTGGTATTGTTGATCGAAGCTTACAGAATGCCGAATCAAGGTCAAGCGAGTTCGCTTTCGAAGTGAGCCGAAGACTACAATATTATTTACGGAAATGAATTGTAAAATCAAAACACAAACAAACCCGCCAACGCGGCTCTATTGATGAAGCATAGTTGTAGCGGATTCCTTTGATATCTTCCCACAGTTACATGATGGTTAAGTGAGCTTTATTGTCTGAGTGAGTCTCGAAATCGAATTTGTATTTTAGAGAATAGCGCTAGTGTCGGTGGGTATCGAACCCGAGTTGTTCACTTAGCCCTAGAGATATCACGCTTTTGTACTTAAGTGTATTTTATACATTATATGCGAACTCTATTTAAAGGCGATAGTGCATTATATATTCGCATAAATTTCATTCATCGAGAGTCATCGACTAGGCAAACTCATATGATTTTGGAAGTTTGCCAAACCATCCCCTATAGCATATATTTTTATGAATATTAAAAGGTCCGCTTTTAGTATGTACTTCCGAATTTTGTGTAAGCAAAGATATATCTTTCTTTTTTTGTATTTTTTTAAATATATTTAATTGCTAAGTCTGCTCTGTGTCGGCGGAGGAAGTTGTTTTATTTATTGACCTCGTTGCTCTCAGCGGTGTTCTAAATTTATTAAAGCAAAATAGTTTGTAGAAATTGCTGAATAATTTTGTAGTTTCATCAATATGGCTCAGCGGTGTGAAGCGCTTAGCACTAGAGCTGTATGTGAGCCGTGGGTTCAAATCTCGTAAGGAAAAAGCGGCACTGCAAGCCGCGCTGCAGCTATATTATGGTTGTTGCACTAATGCGTCGACTCGACGGGAAAGGAACGCGCTCTCACAGAATACCAGCATGAAATAGCTGCTTGTTGCTCCTGTGTTTTGTATGATGAGAATAGAAAACCGAAAATCCTTTTTCCTGGAAACGAGACACCTTAGTGCTTGGGGCACCTACTTACCATCAGTTGAAATGTATGCTCGTTTGTCACACTTATTCTATTAAAAAAAAACCCGCTTCAAATCAGTTTTTGTAATAATTGTTTCAGGTCTGGATGCTTGTCCTGTGCAGTTTATGTAAAAAAGCCTTCACGATACTTCACGAAGAAATAATGCTAGGTAAATGTAACAAAAAATATACGAAATAACAAGACTAACTTTGCCAAAAGTACCAATCCGGTTCAGCATTGGTCAATTCAATTATGAACTCCAACTTCAGATTGTGATCTCACACACAAAATTTCATCAAGATCATTCCAGCTCTTTAGGAGGAAATCAGTCACATACACACGGACAGAAGAATTTTGTATAAATACTGGGTGATATTTTTTAAAAAATATGATGTAACAGGTGAACGGAATAGAAACCTTTGGCAAAGATATTTTACAATTTTTTTTACATTTCATCATCATCATCATTACAGCCCTTCACAAGTCCACTGCTGAACATAGGCCTCCCCCAAGTAATGCCACAAAGCACGGTCCTGAGCCACCTGCATCCATCGACTTCCTGCATGTCTTACCAGGTCGTCACTCCATCTAGTGGGGGGTCGCCCTACACTACGCCTACCGGTACGAGGCTGGCACTCGAGTACCTTTCTTCCCCATCGGTTATCGGTTCTTCGAGCTATATGGCCGTCCCATTGCCACTTCAGCTTACTAATCCGTTGGGCTATGTCGGTCACTCTGGTTTTACTGCGGAAATCCTCATTTCTGAGTCTATCACGCAGTGAAACTCCGAGCATAGCCCTCTCCATAGCTCGCTGAGCGACCTTGAGCGTCCTCATACGGCCAGCGGTGAAGGACCATGTCTCAGATCCGTAAGTCATCACTGGCAATACGCACTGGTTATACACTTTAGTTTTCAGAGATTGAGGTATACCTGACGAGAAGATGTGTCGTAATTTCCTGAACGCTGCCCAGCCGAGTTGAATCCGTCGATTGACCTCTCGGTCGAAGTTGGACTTACCTAGTCGGACTATTTGTCCCAGGTAAACGTACTCGTCAACAACTTCGAGCATAGTGCTCCCAACAACTACCGGCATAGGTGTGACATGGACATTAAACATGATCTTTGTTTTGTCCATGTTCATCTTAAGACCTATCCGTTGGGAGACACCATTGAAGTCATTGAGCATAGTGATAAGGTCCTCCAGCGATTCTGCCATAAGGACTATATCGTCGGCAAATCGAAGGTGAGTGATGTACTCGCCATTGATGTTAATACCGTATCCTTTTCAGTCCAGTAGCTTGAAAACGTCTTCCAACGCAGCGGTGAAGAGTTTCGGGGATATAACATCACCCTGTCTTACACCTCTCTGCAGTTGGATAGGTTTCGTACTCTGGTTCTGTACTCGGATAGCCATCGTAGCCCTACTGTACAAACACTTCAGCACTTCAGTATACCGACAGTCAACTAGGCACCGCTGAAGAGACTGTAGCACCGCCCAAATTTCGACGGAATCAAAGGCTTTCTCATAGTCCACATACGCCAGGCAAAGTGGCAGATTGTACTCTTCGGACTTCTGTACAATTTGCCGAAGGCTATGTATGTGGTCTATGGTACTGAAGCCTTTTCGGAAATCGGCTTGTTCGGGAGGCTGGAAGTCGTCGAGTCTGCGTGCGAGACGATTCGTAATGACTCTCGAAAACAGCACGTAGACGCGGCTCAGAAGGGAAATCGGTCTGTAGTTCTTCAAGAGAGCGTTGTCGCCTTTCTTAAAGAACAAGACCACCGCGCTTCTGCTCCACTCCTCCGGTGTAGTGCCACCATGGAGGACAGAACTGAAGAGCTTCTGAAGGAATTTAAGTACTGGTGTTCCACCCTCTTTCAGAAGCTCCGCTGTAATTCCATCCTCGCCCGGGGCCTTGCCGCTTTTAAGGTGGTGGAGAGCCATTCTAATCCCGCTCAGACTGACGTCCGGGATATCATCGGAATAGTGTCGGATAAGACTTGCTCTTGGATCGTTACTCACACTTGCGTGTGGCTCCAACGATGATGTGTACAGCTGCCCATAGAACCTCTCAATCTCACTCAAAATCTCAGGTGTCCCGGAAACGATGTTGCCACACTCAGTCTTCAGCCTTGACAACTTTTTACATTTACATATAATAAAACTGATCTATCAATAAATACTACTAATTGGGTGCGTATTATTTTAATTTCGATAGTTTTTAATTGATTATTTAGTTCAAAATTTTTGTTTTTATATTTTAGTACCAAAAGTTTCTTTCAAATTAGTGTTATTATTTGATAGTTCAATTTCTTAATATGTTGATGTAGAAGCAAAAAATTTGTTAAATATCAGTCCAATAGGTTTCTATTCCGTTCACCTATAATACCCAATTTTTTCTAGACGGTAAAAAATCATCAAGTATAAAGAATTTCTTTTAATTTTCTGATAAGCCTAATTTTCCTTCAATCTCCCCGCTCTCCTGTAACCATGAGTGCTGTCACATCCTGAGAAGATTAGTAGCAAGTTAGACTGTGGTGCTGTAAATCACCTGAAATATCATTAAGGGGTTAAAATGAAATAGTTAAAATTTGCTTTATTCAAACCTATGCATATTTTCTTCATTATTTCTGGGCCGCTTACCATTTCTGAGAGAATTTTCGGCGGGAAAAATTTGCCTCAATGTGTTGGTGGACATCACATCATCATGTTGAATTTTTATTTAATTTGTTTCAGATACACAGTACAATGTTGTTGCATTAACTTTTAGGATCATAGACATGTCTTACCGGTGTTGATGAAGAAATAGCAAAATAAATAAAGTCACTATAAAGGTTAAATAACTTAACGTCAAAAATAAAATGTTATATTAAATCTAATAATGATAATAGTATATACATTATTATAGCAATATAATAATTTATTTCATTACATATTTAATGTATATTTATGTATATCATTATTATCTTTGATATATTCATTAACAAAAAGTGAAGTACATAGTTTCAGTACTAACAGTAATACCATAAATAAAAAATTAAGAATTTTTTTTTCTGCTAACAGGCGTTATTATTGATTTACCACAAATTCGTACGTAAAGAAGAAAAAGAAAAAAGAATTAAAAAAATAAGCAGTTCTATTATTGCAGCTGTGCAACAAACTTGATTTTCTTGAATACTATGTTATTTTAAGGCAAGCGCGTATTCCTCGCGTTACTACAGCTCCATACCAAGTAGAAATAATATAATTTGCATTTTAGCACAAATATTGGATTCATTTTTGGTTCTTTGTTTTACTTAATATTTTTTGAATGATTGCTCAGAAATATCCAGCGATTCAGGAGCGTCTTCAGAATATATCCATTCGATTCATATTTAGTTTACGCAAATAAGATCATGTATCAAAGTTTCGAAATCAACTCAAGTGGCTCCCTATTCGCCTTCGCCGGGATATTCATATACTCTCTTTACTTTATTGTGTACTGTTTGATCCGAAATCTCCAAGATACCTTAAGGAACAATTTCACTATCGACATGAATTTCATAACCGCAATTTGCGTTCAGTGTATAGCTAGGCTTTAAATACTCCTTACAGCGTAACTTCATTTTATAATAAGTCATTTACTTCACTAGCAACGCGACTTTGGAATTCATTACCACTTAACATTCAGAAAGCGCAATCTTCACAGTCTTTTAAAAACTACTTAAGGAGTATTATTTCAAGTTCCCGTCATAATAATAAATTATATGTATTTCCTCTTTTCATATATGATTTTTTTTCTTAAATGTTCTCTGCAGTATATGTTTGAATATATTAGATTAAAATTATTGTACATATATATGTATGTATATATCTATGTATATATATTATAAGTATGTATATAAATATATATATATATATATATATATATATATATATATATATATATATATATATAATCATTAAATATTGTGTATATTATTAATATATTTTTATAAATATTATTTTTAATACATTTTCTTTCTGTTTATTTCATATTGCACGTGGCACCTATACGTCAAAATATAAAATTATAATATCCTTTTATGTTCGCTTTGTCAGGCAGAAATCGCTTAAAGCGATATGAATGTCGTTTGTAGTCATAAGTTTTCCGTTATTGTAATAACTTTGTTAAAATGCAATAAAGCGTTATCTATCTACCTATCTATCCATATTACTTTCTCATTTATGGTCTTTTAATCGGTGATAATCGCTTAATTAAATTACGTAATACTTAAATTTATACCTGTCTCTTTCTATTATCGACGACGTCGTGTCGCAGTTATTTATTTATTTATTTTGAATATTTATTTTACGTCTAGTAACCTGTGTGACAAATATTACCCTTTTTTTTTCTTCATGGGGAAATGCCTACGCATACCCGCCTCGCGGGGGCAAGGACGGGTTATGTCGGACTCGCACCGACTAAAACCCCATGGTGTTCCACCTTTGTCGCATATTGGCAGGGCTACGGGAACGCTTTCGCACACATCCGCGGCCCTACTAGCGCCTGCCGCCCTATGGCAGCACCTCCTCGGGAGAGGAAAATTCCTCCCCGTTCTCCTTCCCAGGTAAGGCGAACCAGAACACATGGCGCGCCTTCCTCCACGGCCTCCAATTACGTCTGTGCAACAGACGCCCCCGCGTCCGATGCACAAAGGCCATGGGGCCAGGAAAAACGAGCACTTATAAGTACTAGCCTTCCCGACCCCAGCGGCGGATCTGGTCTATGGCTCCGCCGCCAACCAAGATTCGGCTGCGGAGGGTAGGGAGAGCGGCGCCTCGCAATACCGACAATCCTCTCCCCCCGCAGCCCCACCACCGCATCAACGGTGCGGCCCCGTTTGAGTCGCGAAGGATAGGGCGAGTGGCGCATCGCCATACCAACACTCCTCTTCCTCCACGACTCCACCTCGGCTGCAGCGGTAGAGGGTGCGCGAGTCCCCACTCGCTGCAGTCCGCCAGCACACATCCAAAGCTCCCCAAGCCCACTCGGAGTGGCCACCTCAGGCCGGCCCTTCACCTCGGGCCAGCCACGTGGGTTCCTCTTTGTTCACCGTGGGAGACCAAGCCACGGCTACTAAGCCCCCCGCCACGACAAGGTGGGAACCCGTTCGGGGGGGACAAATATTACCCTAACATTCAATTTTAGAACGTATTCATATAAATGACAAACGTATATACGAGTACATATTTGACGTCATGAATGTTAATTAGTCGCCCCGACCGAGTTTTAAAAACGCTCTCAACACCCGCTCGTAAGTAACCGTCGCAAACCCGTAGCTGCAATTTTCCAGCTTTATCTTTAACGCTTTTGTAATACTGCATTTTCACTACTTTAATGCAAACTCTAAGATTTTGTATGATCTGAAATGCGGTTATAAATCTATATTTCAAGAAACCCGATATGTAAACACAAAAGGTACGACCCGGCGAGCTGTATGTTGCACGTTAACATACTCGTACTCTGCGTTCACTTAGAGAACACTTTCCAATTATTTCTTTCCGCGTTTTTTTTTATTCGCCTAACTATCTTTCCATGTGCACTAGTTTTAAGTATTCTTTATTTATCACTTTATCACTGATTTCGAAAATAATTGGTTCTTACCCTGGAGATGTTGTTCCCAGGTTCTTTAATCACTGAAATGTGTGATTACAAATAAAAATAAGAACGATTGTTTGTTTCAATCTCTCGTTGTGCTTGCACCTATCACTGATCTTTGAACTAATAATAGACGAAGGTTATTTTATGTTTTCGCGGTCCCCTCGTTTTTCGGCTCTAGAAAATCGAAATATCATCTGTTTGCGATGATTTTTTAAATGTTCGTTTTTATGGTGGATTTATGAAAATAAATATGGAAAATATCTCACCTGAATATTTCATATAGTTTTGTGACTTTAAATTTTATTTATTTATTTATTACAAAAACAGTAACAACATCATAACAGTACAAAACCAAGACGATGCTGTACAAAAACCAAACAATAACTGATAAATATAACTACTGACATAAAATATATACTTATACAATTATAATTAAGAAACAAAAATATAAATTGAAAGAAAAAAAAAGAAAGAGAAAAAAATAATTATAATAAAATCTCACAGACCCTGTGCACCGCTTCTGTGAACTTTGCCAGGCTGCAGTGGTAAATGTCCGTTTCTTCGGAAATAATATTCAATAACTTTAAAGCCCGCGACATAGGTGCAAACCTGAGCAGATTTGTCCTCGCGTGCGGCACCTTAAAGGTGGGATGTGGGCGACGCCTAACCACCGCCTTATCAGGCACAAACAGCTGCAACACCTCCAGTACCTCAGGATGGTGTAGCTGGCCACGCAAGACTCGCCACACGTACTTGCAGAGTGCGACGTCCCGCCTCACACCAAGCTGGCTGTACCCGACCATGCCGATCACGAACATGCTCGGGTACACCAGCGGGTAGAAAGGATAAACGCCGTACTCCTTTAAATAAAGGAACCGCGTGAATTTATTTTGAATTTTTTCCACCATGTTGATATATTTATCTTCATGGGGATTCCAAATAATTGCACTCGTTTCCAGCCGGCTGCGAACAAGTGCATTGTATAAAACTTTAATAATCGCCGTACTAAGAAAATCCCTGCAATTCCTTATGATAAAACCTAAGTTTCTGAATGCCTTACCGCAGATATCTTCAATGTGATTACGAAACGTTAACTCCGCCAAATGTGGTCATAAACGCACTTCTTCGAATATAATCGTTCATGACTTTTTGCAAAGCCTTAAACGAGTTCTACACAAAAAAGAACATTTAAAAAAAGAAACAATGAAAAATGTTAGTTTATTAATTTTTTATCTCATTTGAAGTTTTATATAGTTTTCTGACTTTAAATGTTATCATGAACGCTCTGGAAAATCGAAATAATTATAAAAGTTAATATTTTTGTGTTTTATTGAGTGTAAGATCGAAGAAAGCGAGCTCGGGACTTAGGGCATCACGACTCGGACGGGTTAGGTTAGAAGATCCATCTCCCTCGTGATTATTTTTTTATAAACCACTCAGAAGAGGAACCCCGCGAAGCGGGGCTCCTTCGACCGGGCTTCCTCGACTGCACTAAGGGAGATAGTTGGGGGAGGGAAGCATCACGCCACTCAAAGTACCCAGCTTTGACGGTGTAACTCTCGTCTGTCGGTCTGAACAATAAGAATCATGAATATGCGACTGGTACGCGGTGTGGAGATGACCGTTCATTATCGGTACTGCTATTGTTTAATAGTGTTCCTACTTTTAAGTCTGCCGCATTGAGCGAATCGATCGGTTTGATAAGCGGGGTCTATTGGGTTCGCCGATACGTTATTCTAGATATTGAGAAGCGCTGGGACATTTATTCGCAGTATTTAAAGACCATTAGCTAGCGTTCATGGCACAATACCGTAGAAGTAGAAGCGGTTGATAATTTTAGTTTTTATTCTCTTTTATTGTAATAAATTTTGTGTCTTATTATGTATCGAGATTGTCGAAAGTTGACGAGATCCAATAGTTCTTAGAAAGTTCTCATGTTTCTGTATAAAACTGAAGTGATCATAAATGAACTTACAGTCCACCTGATGGTAAGTAGCTATTGTATGGACACCTGCAACAAACTTCAAGTAAAGAAGACTACAGATGCATTGTTACTTCTGAGGACTAAGATGAAATGCCTTAAATATACAAAGTAATTATACCTTTTAGATTAGAACACAGCAGTGCCGCACTGTTATTTTGCGGCAAATAATTAAAGGCGGGTTGCTATCCAGTCGGACTCCTAAACAGAAAAAAGTCATAGCATCTATATTATTTATAAAAACACAAGGTAATCGTTGTCTTATATTTGTTCTAGAACATTTCATGCTTCGTGAAACAAGAGCTAGTAGTCCCTTCTATCTTTTCGAGAATGTTGTAGTAAGGCTAATAAGGCTAAAAACAACAAAAAAAAATAGTTAACATAAATATTAACATAGTATAACCACAATTATAATCCCTGTTATCATTAAGAATAGATAAAATTAAATTTACCAAACCCTCTTTAACCATTATGACCAAATAATGACCTTCTATAGATATCTTATATAGACTTATAAAGTATCTTATATAGTTCTATATACCGTATATTGTCTTGCATATCCTTGGACTTGTTGTCGGCGAACACATAGTACACTTTCGTGAGTTATTCACATGCCTGTGGGCGATGGCTTGACCATTGTATTGTGACGAATGTCGCTCGGAACACAGTGGCTCATGTGTCTGTCATATATGACACTTTTATTAAAATTGTATTAAAAATGACATCAAGTAATACCACCTAAAGTTATGCATGGTAGCTTCATATGGGGCGACAGGAATTCGTCTCAAATAGAAAAATATAGAGAATACTGCAGTAGGCAGGTAAAGATTACTATTTTTAAAGCCTGCTGCCAGTCTTTTTACACAGGCAACCTAACTGGGTTAACTATACGCAGCGGGTGTACAGTGCGTTGTGAGTCCGGTATAATAATGGGTTTAGGATACTGATGTCGGGGGGGGATAAAGAGAACAATACCTGGAAAATAAGAAGGATTTTCTATTATTTGCAATATATTTACTGATACAGTACAAAAATCGTATACAAATTTAGAACAAAAGATGTAAAGAAAAATTTATTAAAAGCAAATATAGAGAGGACAATGATTTGTCAATCTAATTTTTAATCTGCGCTTGAAAATTTCCTGGCCTCTTATAAAAATTACGTTTTAAAAATATTAACAGACTTTTGAAATTGTATTATTTTATTATAAGTTGTAATTACAAACAAAATTGTAACATGGCTTTAAAAACGCCCAAATGTGTTGCCCGTTCTTGTCTGAGAATGTTTTATTTTTGCGAACCTGTTAAAATTTTGTCATTCGATTCAAATGAGCGAGAATTGATATAAAAATGTTTATTTAATTTTCTCTTATAAAATGTTTATAATGCACTTTCTTCTTACTAACGTAACTGATAAATTACGAGATATACTACACTGACACCTAGAGACGATCGTATAAACAACAATAAGAAACTGGCACGTAGAAATGAGACGTGGGAATAAGAGAATACGTGAAACGACGATGCAAGTTGGAATGTTGACTATCAGTCTGACTGAAACTTTGCAAAAATACGGTCGTTACAATCGTGGGACAGCTTAATTTAAAACAATATTTGATTCTTCGTGCATATACATACATAACTACACGATTAAAAAAAGGATAATTTTATTTTAAAATTAATAAAATAAATATCAGCGGATTATTTGATGTTTGATGATATTATGAAGTAAAATGATGATAATATTATGAAGTAAAATTATTAAAAAAAGATTTCTCTTTCCAGGATAGACTATTTCCCAAACAAATTACCTTTAAAAGTTTATTCTTGGTTAATTTATTCTTATTTTTGCATTCTATATTTGTATTGTTATACAATGAATATATTACTTACTGATTATATCGTGTTATTTATACAATTAGGATGAAAAACAAGCATACAGTCGAACTTATTGTAAGTGGAGTCTATGGCCCGCGTACATCTATCCTTGATTAAGAATCAAATATGCGTTGTCCACCCCTAAGAACTAAGATGCAATCCCTCGTTTCCAATAAAAATGTCTATTTTTCTCTACACTCTCTTCATAAAACACAACATAATCAAGCTGCTATTTAATGCTGGTATTCTGTGAGAGCATGGTGTTAAAATCAAACTCATTGGCACGGTGGATTAATGTTTGACGTCCTGATGTCGTACAGATTTAACCTGGGCCACTTTTAGCTTTTACATGCTATTCTTTGTTCGATTTTTATTTTTCTTATGATTTTCCATATAAATATATGTTTGTAAGTTCGGATTCCAAATGTATTAAAATTCATTAAAATATATGTTTGTACTTAATATGCTGATACATAAACATTATACGGACAGTTTTGAATCCATCAATTTATCTCTCAGTCTCGCTAATGTAAATGAATGAGCTAAATGGATTGCTCGTGAAATTAAACTTTGAGAATAATGGAATAGTCGCATCGCTCTTTGTTTTCATCTAACTCCATTATTTTGATATTTATACAGTCTTCGCGGAAGTCCGAGTTGACACATACATTGTTGCAGATCAACACAATTAAAACACAAATTTGAAATGAGCAAAAATATAAATATACTGATAGTGTTCCATAGACAAGCATGTGTGATAGGTACTTTTTTATAGTTAAACATGAAACTATGGGATTTTTGATATGAAAGACCTTTTTCTATAGAAATTAGTAGTAGAGTAATCCTGTATCCTGTATTTTTTAAATACGGCATACAGGGTATTAAATTGCCTGTCCACTTATATTTATAGGATAAGGCGACGAACGAGCACACACCTGAAGATGTGTTGTTACTGTGGCCCAAAGACATCTACATCTATCTATCTTCGATTACGAATAAAATGCAGAAGCGTTGTCACCCGTGAGAAATAAGACGAAATGCCTCGTTTTTAATAAAAAGGTCTCCGGTTCCTTACACTCACCATACTTCCCGGTCGATTCGACCCATTTGTGCTACAACTATACTACTATTATATATGCAGCATTTCTCTAATACGTAAGATTCATTAATTTCCAAACGGGTCAAATATTCATATGCCCTCAAAATATAAAGTTTCTAGATTCCAGATTTAGCTGTTTGTCCATATAATGCAATTTACGTATGTAAGCCTCTACGATATCAGAGAAATTACTAATGCAAGGAAAAGTTAAAGAAAAAACGGTTATCGGTATACTCCATGTCATTTAGTTGAATGTCACTGTGATAAATAAAATAGAAACCATACATAATAATCTACTGAATAATAAAACAAAGGATTATGAAATAATAACGTCTGTCATTTCAATGAATATGGCTGATGTTTTAATTTTAATTTTGTGGCGCTAAGTTAAAAATCCAAATGAATCAGGCGCTGAAAATAAATGGGAGTATATCTTCTCTACATTTTATGCAAAGAGTTGCTTGGAGCAATAAATCGACAATGACAAATTTTACTGATAGAAGTATAAAATCGCCGTATTCAAACTGGATGCCAAAAGATATATTGCGAACTGGTGAGAATAAGTAAAGGTATATTCACTGCACTTTGTTGGATTTTAAATCTCACTTATACTTTTGTATACTTAAGTGTCCAAAATATAAATTAGATTGGCTCTTAGGACCATACTAGTGACTATCTCGTCAGTCGTGAGCACGAATTATTTGCTGCAGCAGCTCGGAGTCAGGAAGTGGTGTTCAGGTATTTTACTCCCGTGCCTCGGAAAACAAGTAAACCCGCCTGATTTCTCGAGTCGTGTCGGATTGCCGTCCAATCTCACACTAGTGCGCTATTATACTGTCCTGCTTAATTGTCTAGTTTCCGTTGAGACTGGCCGTTTTTAGGCAATAATAAGTATTCCATAATTTTAAAGCGCTTGACATAAGTGGAAACTCAGTTGTAGATTTTGGCCTAGTGTATATAATGTCTAGTTACACTGGCCTTATTATCGTTCAATCTAAGACGCAGTATTGGGTTCAATGCTGTTTAGCGGCGTACTGAAGATACCAACCCAAATGTTTTGGACTGAATATTTCTGATTTTGTTATGTATTCTTAAATATGAACACATAAATAAATCAAGTCGTCCAACCCTAATTTTTTAAAGTTCAATGTACAAATTTTTTAAAT